>CM031238.1:486423011-487023011 GCA_018340775.1 Taxus wallichiana var. yunnanensis
TAATAGTTGAACAATACATCATTGATTACCATTTGATTGGAAACATCAAGAACAAATTTCCTATATAGTGTTGCTTTTTACCATATTCAAATCACAAACTGATACTTACCCAAATACCATAATACTAACCGATTATAATAAAATACTTATAAATAGTTCAGAATCAAGAATAGGTCTTTTAATTTCATTCATACACCTTTCAAACCCTATTTCCAATTTCAAATAGAATGTAATAAACTTGACATCGTTAAGACTTAACAAATTTCAAGTCGGGTTCGTAAAGAGTCTCCACAAACCATTAATGTGGTCAAAGAATAAGATTTCACAAGCACCATGCTAAGAGACTTCAAGTTACAATCTAGTTTACCTATAATAGCAAACACAATTTTAGTACTATTCCAAAATCAACCAAGTTTTGCAAGTGCAGAAGAAACACAACACTAATTCATATACTATTTTTCCCAGGCATGCAAGTTTCATTATCATTCAATGTTCCTTACAGAAGAGATATAAACTAAACCATATATTGGCTTCACACATAGTGTCCTCATGTGAATTTCAAAAACAGTCAATGCCTTTTGGAAAGAATACAGACTAAACCATATACTATATTTCTTGTGCATGCAAACTTTACAACAGTTAAAGTTTCCACAAGGTGATACAAAACATCCCACCCATGAATTTATTCACAGTCCAATTAACCATGAGATAAAACACTAACATCTTAAAGAAAATAATCTTAGAAACGGTTTCGTTCATCAAATGAGTTTCAACCAATTAGCTCGAACCAGTTTAAGAGTTTCCAAAAGTTACTAGAGTTGCTTACCCACTTGGGTTTATAAACACAACAATTCACAACACCAACTCAACGAATACAGATAGATCTCATGTAACAATAAAGACCACTAAAGAAGTCGAAACCAATTAACAATTTCAACCACTGAAGAAGTACTATGAAGTTTCTGGTTTTGCTCACATATTCACAATTCCGTTGTAAAAGAAAAAGCAATGCAAACAAGCTTCCAACAGAATCAAGTAAAATATTGCAGATTCAACCCAGAAACACAATTTTATACAAAACCCATAAATCCATATACTAGATAAAGCATGGATACAAAAACACAATAGAGCAAGTTATTTTAATGAAAACATTTAGAGGATACAAAATATTTTAACAATTAGAGCCTATCATGCACGATGAGTGCACGCCATGAAATCGAAGAAGACCTTTGATTGAGCTCCTTTCTTCTCCTCTTCTCCACGAAAGGTCAAAAAACCAAAAAATTCTTCCCCAGTGTTTTATATACATTCCACAAAATGAAAATAGATCCAAAACCTCAAAAATAGCCATGCAATGAAGCTTGAACTACTGGTTTGAAAAACTAGATCGCATGAAGAGTGAAAAACAAAGCACATGAAAAATGAAACAACTCATCCAAAATCCGCTGCATGCCTACCAAGGTAGTTTGGTCTCAAAACCCAAATGCATTTAATTTCATTAACTCCAAGTTTCCTGCTCAGTCCTCACTTGCCACTACCAAAAAATTTGGCGAGTGCCAAATCAAATTTAACAAACATTTCAAACTTTAGGGATGCTACCACTAGGCTTCCACCAAAGATACTAATCCCTTCCAAAGTTGGCAAATCCATATGCCTTACAACCTTATCACTTAACATTAATGCCATAGAAACCATCACCAATATGTATGCGACCCCCTTTAGGTTCCAATTCATAACCACTAACTTAGGGTAGATTAATGGCTTAGGTTAGATCTTAGGTAATTTAAAATTTATACCTTAGGATATAACACTAACCTCTAACCTTAGTATATGTCCCAGTAGTAATTCATAAACCCTTAGGTGTATATAAAAAATACATAGTTTAGGAACTAGGTTAGATCACCCATAACCTTGTAGTATTAGGTTCTAGGTTAGATTATTATCTAGCAACCTTTCCAGATTTTGTTTGCACTGAGCTAGGTTAGGTTCAAAAATTGTATCAAGTACCATAGCTTAGATAGGAATACCTATATATCTTACTTGGCTTAGGGTCCTGGTTCTCTCTAATGCCATAAATGGTTGAAAACCCAATTACAATTGTAATGACCTATCAGGGTCGATTCTTAGAAATCCAACGAAACTTTCCACAGTATGGAAATATTTTCATTGAGGAGAATTAAAGAACTTATATCTTCTAAGTTCAGTCCAAAACTTAATAATTCATGGAATGCCAATTTATTGATTTTTCATCATGAATAGATTTAAAACATTCCTTGGATCACTGTAATTGATCCAAGGATGAGTCATAAAATAGATAAGTTATAATTTTTCTCCAAAATCAGATTACACTTATCTATGAGAAATAAAAAATGAATCCAGAAACATTCCAAATTCTATCTAAGTTCTTTAAGAGAAAAAAAAGGACTTTAACCATATCAAGCATGATTTACCATAATAAAAAGAACATATCCATATAAGGAAAATCACATATCAACACTTGAATGCAAAGGATGAAATAACAACATTTAAGGGTGTTCTGACAGATTTCCTTTCCCCCTCTTTTGTTGTGATCAACTTGGAGAAAGAGAAAATGTGCATGTTGTTGTCCTGGAGCAATGAAAAAATGTAGTTGGACTGTCCCTTGTGAAAACATATTTATTTGTAATCCTTTCCCACATGATGTGGATGAAATTGTAACAGTTATGTTATGGAGAAATGATGTTGTAATTGATTTTGAGAATGTATATTTGAATTGAGAAAGCCATTTGTTTTCTGCTCTGTACATTGGAAGAAATAGGAATTTTGTTATTGTTGTCATACATTGAAAGATGTAAGTTGTATAATTGAAGTCAATAAGGAATTGCAAGTTCATCTCTTATTTACATTGTTGTGATGAAATGGGAATATCAAATTGTGATTTGAAGCTCTGTTTATTTGCAAAGGAAAGAAAATGCGTATGAAGGAAGAATGTTGCTTGTCTCTTTTGGGAAATACATATGAAATTGAAATCAGAATTGCTTGAAATGATTTTTGTAAACAAATAAATGTATTAGATCAGATTAGAAATAAGATATTACACTTAAATGATAAATTGGATATACTGAATTTTCCTTGAAGTGAATCTTTGCACGTAAATTTTAAAACTGGTAAATTTAAATAAAATGCACAACTCAGACCAGCACTTAACAATCAACTTGGAATTGATATAATTTAGCATGCTAAGACATTAAGGAACTCCTTTGGAAAAGAACACTTATGAAAATGAGTTTAAACATTGCAAATTTGAGCCAAATCCTTCTCACAGTATTTTTCTGTCAATTGTTGGAAAATTACAAATTGGAATCAATTGAACAAAATTTATTTTCCCTAAACACTTTAAACCCTCCCTAGATCAATCCTCCATGTCTGTTTGGCATGTTGAGTGAAGGAGGAGATCCAATTTAATCAAATTTGAAAGTTGGAATTTACCAGTTGGCTTTTTAAAAGTCTACAGATCCTTTTTACAAAATTGACCCCTTAAAATTTATCAAAATGTAAAATTTATGTTTCTTGTGCAAAGAGGGCATCGAGAGCTTTCCAAAAAGTCATCGTTCTCCCAAAAAATTTCTTTCTAGCTCAAGTTATGGAACTTAGAAGTTTTTTAGCCTTGGCAGGAAAATTTTGGAAAAATTTCCCTGACGGGCCTGCAACCCAAAAATTTCCCGTCGAATTGCCTTAGAAAAAAAAATTTGAAAAAATTTGGCTCAAGAAAAATTTCATCTTTTCCTCCACCAGAATGCAACCAATCGAGAGGCTGCCACATATCCTCATGGGGCAATGGTGGAGGCATGGCATCTTTTTTCCCTTTGATTTTTTTTAAATTTTAGAAAAATATTCCTTTTAGTCCCCCGACTGCGGCCAATCACACACTACCACGTAAAGCAGCTTTGGGTGCTTGTGGAGTGGCATGGACCCTTTGTTGTTTTGAAAATTTTCTTGGAAATTTTGAAAAACATAAAATAAAATTCCCTTCTGCCCATGAACCCCGTCCTCACCTAGGAATTTTTCTTCCTCCACATATGCATGGACCCACACATGCCTTTCACCCTTTTTCTTCCTTTTGGTGAAGTTTTCCAAATCACCCCCACCACTCCACCCTTCCCTCACCCTCTCTGGTTTGAATCTAGGACTGTGCGTGTCCACCGGGGACCCGCAGAGGCGCGGGAGAAGTTTTGAATTTGTGCCATGTGGGGAAATTTTTTTAAAGCTGCCTGCAAACCCGCCAACCTGCCAAAGGGGTTTTCCCCTCCTCTTGACACATGTCCCCTTGGGGAAAATTTGAGCCCTAAAGTCCGCTTGCTCATATCTTGAGTTTCTAAAGGAGTTAGGAGGACTTCTTTATATCACCAAAAAGGTGAGAAAATTTCCTATCCAATGGGAATGATTTAGGGAAATTTTGGAAGCATTAGGTATGAGAAAAATCAATTTAAAACTCTGATCCTGTTAGAGAGTTGGGTATGGGGGTAAATTACTCCCTGAACCTAACTGAAACTTCTAACCCTAAAATTTGAACCATGTGACCTTGATAATTGTTAATAAATGAAAAGTATGATCTAGTAATTTTAGAATTGTTCTAGAATTTGTTAGTGGTAGTTGTTGCCTTGTAACCTAGTTATAGACACTCTCAATCAAGTTCGGGAGTGGGTAAGTGAGACCTTACTTTGTTGATTTTAAATATGTATTCCTTTCCTCACTAAAATTTAACCCTGCTCTTATCTTGATCTTGTGGAATTAAATACCTTGGGTATTTAACTATTTTGGTCCCTTAACCCTAAATTTTTTAATCAGGGAATATTTAGCTAAAATGTCAGTGTAATCAGTAATTAAATTAATCCCTAGGGAGATTTGAGCTAGGTGTGGACTTATTACACTTGTTGCTTTATAATGTGAAATTAGTAATTATTATAATGGGAAAAGTTATCAGTTGAATTTAATTTCCTTTGAGACTTTGGTCATTAAATCCTAATAAAAAAATTATCCCATAATTTTTTTACTAAACATAGGTATTTCATGGGTCTCAAGTGGGTTGTTTTAATTAGGCATCACAAGAAAAGCGTGACCCATCTAGCATGCAGAGTGGATAAGGTGCCACTGAAAGCTGTATAGTCAAGAAAGGAATATTCCATGCATGTGATAGAAGGATCTAGAAAGACATCATTGCAAAGAGTGGAGAGTTTGGATCAAAGGAAGCATGCTCCTTTGGAGGAACACTTTGAAACTTGGCAATTGTTCTATTACCTCGAAAGGCATGGTGGTGGAGACTAGCGCTATATATAGAGATGCTCGGTAGAAGAAAAGAGACACTAAGAGTGACATCATATAGTGTTGGATAGGCGAAGCTCTGCAGGAATAATGAAGGATCCTTTGGGTTGGGATTAGGAGAACTATAGGAGTGATGGCATATTTAGAGGGATGGGTCTGTAACCAATTTTTTAATGTGTATAGTTCAGGATCCTAATGTATGACTCTGATCTACATTGTTATATTGACATGTTATGGCCTTAATGAATGTAATTTGGTTATTGAACTTGTTAACATGAATATAAGGTTCTATTCTAAACTATATATGTTGTTCATGGGCACAAACCCTAGTGCATTTCCTTTCTATCATGAATCAGATATGCATTATTTTTGATACTTCTCTTTTGTAAGATGAATTGATGAATTGGTATAATAACTCATCCTAAGATCTCAGAATGAATGCATGGTTCTTTTCTTTCTGCATCTAAATATTTCATAAATGATGTATTTTCACACAACTAAAACAAAGGAGGGGCTCGGTGCCCATGTGTTCCTCGGGTGAGTGCCCAATTCCCACTAGGTGATAGGTCGGTGCACATGGGATTAGAATGTTGTTCTAAGGGTGTAAAAATGACTACATCTTGATTGCATTGCTGAGACCTCTTTTCAAATTTGCTGTGAGAAATGATATAAATTTTGGTTCCTATGAGGTGTGATGAAAGAGTGCTTAACCTTGGAAAGTGTCGAAGCATGGTTTAAAAGCACGGAGGATGAGCTTGCTCAAAGGTTTAGTATTGGACCTGAGTTTGATGCACACAGATGGGTAGAAGAGCATATGTATCGTGAGTTATATGAGACCTTCTTTTGTTGTTTTCAATAGAACTATATGAATTTCTTTCAGTATATGCATCCAAGTCAAGATGGTACTAAAGATCACATGTACTGAGACCTAAAATGATTACCGAAAAGCTACAGGATACATATCGACTTAGACACATGTTGTTTATCACTGGTGGAAAGGATTCCTGACAAGTTATACTCTAGAATATGCCATTTCTACATATTATTACATAGAGGTTGATGAGTTCAAGTTTCTAAGGGAACCCAAAGTATCATTTTTACATGTTATCCCTTTAGATATGAAGATCTTGGTCATTACCTAATTTGAAGTATTCCCTATGGTTTGTTAAGCTTCTCTAAGTACTAGGTGAGGAAGCTAGGGTGGAGGAAGATGAAGGACATTGCGGTTGAAAGAAAAAGAGAAGAGAGACAAATTTAATATAGTGAATCTCGTGAAACGAAGATGGATAGACAACGTGAGGTTTCGGGTGTGATGGATTTATGGAGGTAGATATTTTGGGAAGGAGTTGAGGTTCATGTAGAGAATGTAGAACCTTAGAAGTCTGTGTTACCCCATCTTGGAAAGTGTGGGAGAGAAGCTCCTTCACCTTTTGATGAGAGTTTGTCACATGGAAAAATGAGATCCGTTGGTGTTTTCCTCTCAATTTTCCCCACCCGTTCGAATCTAAATTCATGAAAATTAGAGCCTTGCCATAGAAGAAATTCATGTTTTAAACTCCTCAGATGCTCGTTTTCATTTCCCATGACATTTTTAATCAAAATTTCCTAAGTTCATTGCCGTTAAAATGTTTTAACTATTTTAATTTATGGGAAATAAATTTTTTTCTCCTTTTTGCGTTTGGAATGTGTGGGACCTTGAATCTTTCATTTTTAAACTTTAGTAGAGAAATAAATTCTTCATCGGGAGTGAAAATGGCATTTTCCTATTTCCTGCAACTTCCTACATTCTTTTCCTCAACAAATTCTTTCTTATAAAGGTGAAGCTATGAGTTTGCTTCTCATTAGATGCATCCAAACAGGTTTCTTTTGAACTTATCACTTTTGGTGATTTTGGAAAAAAATCAGATTTACCCAGTATCCCTGTGGGTCCCTGATTGGATGGAGCAGCTTTGGAAGAAGTTCGGGGTGATGGATCCATTTTATTCTTTAAGGCATTAAGGTGGAATGGCGAAAAGTTCTAAAATGACCCAACCGGCGCCGCTCATGCAAAGCGATAATTTCTAAGTTGAATCCCGTAAAAAATCGAAAGGGACACATGGCCTACGTTGAAAAGTCAATAAGCGGAGGCATGTAATTTCAGGGGAAAGGTTAGAATTTTTCACCTTTTTAAAAATACATAAAAAGTGAAGCGCATCCCCACAACCAATTAGGTGATGCCATGTTTTACAAAATGAAATAGAGACATGTGACCATTTTTCGAGTTCATATGCACTTTGGTGGACCAGTGGAGGACTTTAGGAATTTAGCCTCGTTTCAACAAAGGGCAAAAGTTCTAAAAGGCTCACGGCCTTGCTCATGCGAAGGGTAAATTTCTAATTTGAGGCCCGACAAATTAGAAAAGGACACATGGCCTATGTTGAAAATTCAATGACAGGGGGGTAAGGAATTTTGGGGAAAAGTTGGAATTTTTCCCCTTTCCAAGTGGATAAAGTATAAAATTGAAATGCATTCCTGCAACCAATCGGTGATGCCACATGTTGAACAATGAAATCGAAACAACGGACTGCGGAATAAATTAAAAATTTGAGCCTTTTTCACTGATGGGTTAAAATGTTGCAAATTGATCTGCAACCCCTTTTCCAAGCATGGTGTGCCATGTGTTCACATTGAAAATTCAAAATGGGCCGGTGGAGGTTTTTGAGAATTTGATATTTTTGTTAAAAGAATTTAAATGCCAGATTTGAACCGCATTTCCTCAACCACTCAAATGGTGTGACATGTCCAACCTTTGGTGGAGCTGAAGAAGGGTGGAGCAAAATGATAAATCGTGCTTTTCTCCCAAATGTCGAAATGTAGATTTCTCCCCGGGGCTATTGTTGCTTGGATCTTGCCACGTGTAGGGTCCAAATTTGAAGGTAAAAGGGGGAAAATATAGCCAAATGAACTCATCTAGTTTTTGACACCATTAACGAACCAGAGCTCTAAAAAATGCGAAAATGGATCATTCTTCATTATTTTTATCTGTATCCTTATCATTTCTCCATGAGATCCATTTTTGGTTTATTATGGAGCCAAATTGATAATTTTAAAGGGATGTAAATTTTGATTGTTAGAAAATGAATTTTATTGAGAATACGCGATAAAAAGGGAGAAAACTTACCACTAAGCACTTGAGTGTTATGAAAGTGGTTAAAAGGTAGAAATGGCAGGACCACATGAAGAAGAAAATCATGAGATTCCCCTTGGTAAAGTTATCATGCTCGAACCGACAAAATATTTGCCTTTTTGAACATCCATTTTCATGAGTGCATTTATTTCATGTCACTTTCCAAAAGCAGATCAGAACAAACATTATTCCTTTTGGGTATTCTTTTCTTGGGGATAAAGTATGGATGTACATGGATTTTTATAAGAACATGGTTTTGGCCATGGAAAAGGGATTCAGTTTTACTGGGAATGTTATAAATTTGGAAGTAATTCAATACTGAAGTTATTTCTTTCTTATTTCCTCTATTATCTCTCTGTCTCTACAGTTCAATGGATCATTTGTTTTCATTCAATAGAAAATTTGTGTTTTGGTACCTGTAATATTTAGAACTTTGTGTCTCTGATTTGCATCGGTGGTGAAGTAATTGATCCTTTTCTATATTTTCTTGGTTCGGTGTTAGTAGGGAGATACTCGATTATTATGTTATAGGGAGATAAGCATTTTTTTTTCTTCCTTCTCCCATCTCTTTATTCTTCCATCAAGTACACTGGATAAATGATTTTACTTTCTCCAAAGCATAAGGACATGTTCCTTTGGTTTTGGGAAGTCATGCTTGATATGGATTGTATCCTCTCTGCTCTTGAAGATCTTTGATTGAACCAGAATATGATTGGACACTTTCATTTCTTTCATTCTTGCACTTGAGTTCAACCTGATTTCTGGATGAATTGTGGATTTATCCACCTTTATGACTCAGCCTTGGATCAGTTGCATTGATCCAAGGAATGTTTTAAGTTTATTCAGGATGAACAAATTTTATTGACTTTACGAAACTTTCAAAGTATGACTGAGCTTTGAATGATCAAACCCGGAGGTTAACTCAGGCTGATCATGATAAATGGAATTTGGTTCCAGATATCATAACATCAGGAAAGGCCTGGACCTTAGGCCAGGTAAGATGTTTATGTTTTATATCTTAAGCTTAATTTATTGATGCCTAATGGAATCCTTTATAGGAATGTTTTATCCAGTATGGACTCTAACACTGATTGGTCCTATTTTGGGGACCTAGACTAGATTCGTTAAGGTTAATAGTCTTAACCTAAACTATAACCTATTGGTTAAAATAATTGCTAATCTAACCTAGCCCTAAACTATGAGCTTAATACTCAAGGGTTAACTACACCTAGCGCTATGGAAGTGAGACTAATGTCTTATCCTATGATTTAACCTAAGTCACTAACCTATCTTAACTAATGCTAAGAAGGGAGGGGACCTAAGAAGGGTCGCGAGTCATGGGTGGTGGTTTCCATGGCATTTAAGAGGGGGATAAGGTTGAAGGACTTGGAATGTTGTCAGGTTTGGCGGAGGATAAAAACTGCTAATATAACTTGACGTGGCAATATCTCCAAGGATGGGAATGTTTGTTTGTTTTCTTGTGGCGATCACCAACTTTGGTGGTCGGTGGCAATGGAAAATAGGTGGGAGGATGGAAGTAAATGTAATTAATGAGCTTTGGTTCCCGAGCGCAGATTTCTTGGGAAGGCATGCAAGTGGAATTTTGTTTGGTTGTTTTGTTTTCCATGCATTCCATTTTTCACTCTGCTTGAGCACTGGTTCTTCGAACCAGCCGTCTACTCTTCGTTGCATGGCAACCTTGAGAGTTTCTAGCTTACTTCTTTGTCGGGAAAATATATAAGGCATGGAGGTAACAATATATTGTTGTTTAATCTTTCATGGAAGAAGAAGAGAAGGTGCGAGCACATTCAGAGGTCTTCTTCAATTTTTAAGCGACACTATCAGGCATGATAGGCCCTAACTTTTAAAAATCTTGCTTTCTTTTAAATGCTTTCATTAGAACAACTCTGTTTCGAGATGATTTTGTCTGATTGGCTTGGTTGGTTGCAAGTAATGTATTGGTTTTCTTCTTTTCTTGTTGATTTAGGAATCCCTGGTTATACGTAGACCCTGATGAAATCTACTTCTTTTATCTTCTCTCCTTGCTGTGATTACAATATGGGTTCGACTTCTGTAGAAGTGTTTTCTGTGATTACAATATGGGTTCGACTTCTGTAGAAGTGTTTTCTGTGATTACAATATGGGTTCAACTTCTGTAGAAGTGTTTTTGTTACAATATGGGTTCGACTTCTGTAGAAGTGTTTTTTTGTGAATACAATATGGGTTTGACTTCTGTAGAAGTGTTTTATGTCTCTTTGTCTGACTGAGGTATTGAATTTCTGAACTGGCACCATGACGGACGTCGAACTTGATGATTTCGTGTTTGAGAATACCACGGAATGAACTGTTGTGTCAAATTTGGTTGGTTTATTTGATTGTTGCTTAGTTGTATGAGCTCTACTATTACTTGATAGCTTCAGGAAAATATATAGTGGGATTTTTCATGAAACTGTTAGTTCCTTCTATAAGCTCGACTGGTTCAGTCGACACGAGTAGGAAATATGTTTGAATACTAAGCCTGTTCCTTTATTAGATAAGGGTCTGAAGGTAAAACTCGACTGCTTTAGACGCATGAGTTGGAAATATGTTTGAATTCTAAGTCTATTTCTTTATTTCAAAGAAGTATGAATTTTCCTAAGTATACAGAGTTTTGTGAGTATAAAAGTGTTTGATTAAACTGTTGTTTTTGTAAATTTTACATGATCAAAAGAAGAAATGTAGACTATTGCTTTCGAACAGAATGGTGGTCTGAGATTAGATCATTTTTTTTACATTTTATGTAAAGGAGACATTGTTGGCATTCGTTAAATGTATAGTTGTAGATCACAATGATCTATTGGCAAATCTGAAGGTGATTCTATTTGATTTGAGCCTGAGTCTAAACGTATGTATTGCTTTTTCTTGCCCTCCTCTCTCCTGATAGGATTAGAGTATATGTATATTACTTCATGGAAGTTGTACAGACCTGATTTTGGGTAGGATAACAATCAGAATTTCTCTGCTCCTTAGCCTAGGTAAAGGAAGATAGTATTTTTAAGTTTTGAAGTTCAAAGGTACTCTCTTTTTCTCTCTCTCTTTAGAAGTTATGAGTGTTCCTTCTTTTGAATTTTCTATGAGAACTCTTCAGCATGGGCATGAGATGAATAGACTATTAAAGTCGGTGTGGAGAGTGTGGTAAGTGCTTTGAATCTTAACAAAGTCTCCTTTCCTTATCTTTAGCTATATTATTACCATGTTTGAGTAATTCAATTAGCTACTTGTAAAAAAAAAGTATTGTAGTATAAGTTGTATACTTATCAATGTTTATGAAATGAAACAAAAAGTATGGAGGAAATCCATCAAGTTGAACTTGCTTAAGGCTATAGTCTGTCTTTGCTTGAATTGTTTATATGCAAATCTGTTGGTTACATGCCTTGATAAGATTTCATTCCTTGAATGGAGTAATTATATTAGGATTGATCTTGCTCTTGGTTTTGGATGGCTAGGTACTTAAGATTCATTTTGTTCTTCTTATTCTCTAATATAAGATGAATCATCCGAAAAGGTTTAAGTTGAAATGGTAGCTATAATATGAGTTATGTTATAAAGTCATATTAGAATGGTAGAAAGATAATTGGCGTGATTCATGTTTATGGATTTGATGTAATGATTTCATTTAAACAGTTGTTTAATGGAAACAATTGGTGGAATGCAATTGTTTTAAGAATTAGTGCTTATCATGCTCGAGTTCACTTTTGACCCGTGCCCGTAGCAATTTTTGCAGATGGTCATCGTAAGTGGTAAAGGCACGCAGATCGATATGATGCACATGATTGTTTAATCTGATTTTTATGAGGAATTCCAACATGATCTCTCTAATTGTACTATATAGAAGAAAGTTACTCTTTTGTTGATGATTATTGTATTTAAATATGCCGAAGTGCATAAGTTGTAATTGTATGGCTTGAAATAAATGAAATGAGGAATTGTTACTTACGTGGCTGCATTTTTATTTGTTGAATTGAACTTCTTATGTCTGATTGAATGAGAGTACATTCTTATTATTAAAAGCCATGGGGTCTAGACAGATTCCCTAAGTAAGCCTTGTAAGATTATGTGACTGAATACTTCATGTTTGACTAGTAATTCTTATATATCATGAATAAGGCTAAATTAGAAATTAGACCACTGCCTTTGTTTTAGGGAAGTTGAGGTTAAACTATGCCCTGATATGTAGCTAAAACAGGATGAGTATTCTATTACTCCCTAACAATGATCTAAGTCAAAGCAATGTAATTGATGGCTTTAAATAATCATGTCTTATAGTAATAAGTCTGATATATTTCAGTCTTCGGGTTGATATGAACCCTTACGGGTTTAATTAGTTTCTTATGAGAGAACATAGGGTTGTTTCCTTTTATGAGGAATCTAGGATTTTAGGAACCGATGAACACCTTGACGAGGTCTCTAATCTTAGTAAACTTCTCTCTATGAAATTGAACTCAACTTATGTAACTTCTTGAAGTTATGTAAATCTTATCGAGGTAGTATTGTAGATGTTGACACATGTCAACTATAGGGTTGTACCTTCGAGAAGATTAGGATCTTCTCGAGGATACAACAATGCGGTGACGTATGGAACACCCTTTTGCATTGATCATTAAGATTTACACCAAAACTTGATCTAGATTTTCCTTTGGGACTGGTTAGGACCATAGACAGGTTATGAGGCAGCCCTTTGGGACTCAGGGTACCTTGACACACGGGGTTAACAGTGGTTGATCCTGTATGTCAGCTTACCCTAGTCTCCAAGGGCATCCTTATAACATGTGTATGATATTAACCCATTCGGAGTGAAAACTAGGGACAAGGGGACTGATAGAAGTCAGTATAAGATGATCTATATAACATTGGAATGGGGTGAAGGATGTATTCTGATTGACGAGTATGTCATCAAGGAATATAAGACATGATTAGTATGTTTCAAATATTTGGCCAAAGTATCGCAAGCGGCTGATTGCATTGTCCTATGTCACCTAGTCTAAGGGACGTGATGCCGATGAATAATGGTAACAATTATTCAGATAGGTTCCTTGGACAGAGCATTCTAAAATTCCCAGGATTAGGGAAGAGAACCACAAGAGTGAAGTGTTCAGATGAAAATGCCAACTCTATGATACACATGAATAGATCGGTAGTTCACCGAGTCATGGAATGAATAGATCGGTGGTACACCAAGTCATTACAGCTACATATGGTTATCTATTATAAGAATGATTGTTATGATCTGTGAGTTCTAAATTATGTATTTAGAACTAGAAAAACAAAAAAAAAAAATTTTGTTCTAATGTACTAAAATGAGGATGTTACATCTTGGTATCAGAGCTGAAGGTTGCAGCTCTTGGACCTATTATGTCCATAATCTGATAAAAACCTAAATTTTCTTGTAACAGAAAATGGTTAGAACAAGGGGGAATGTTGCGAATAATGCTCCACCTGAGGAAGGGGTGGCAACAACCCAAAAACTTGATGAGATCCTTGCTGCCCTATTGGACACAAGAGATCATTTGGCTGTACTTGAATAGAAAGTAATGGGAAATGAGGAGGATGATGAAGCTGGTAACAACAATCAGCTACCTCCTGAGGACAACCCCGATATGGGTGTTGGTAATAACACTGGAAATGTACCTATCCAACTAGAAAACAAAAAGGCCAAGTTGGTAGCGAACTCACTAATGATATAAAAAGGATAAGTCCACCTAAATTTGATGGCACCACATTAGGAGATGGAGCTGAGAACTGGCTCAATGAAATGGAGAAGTACTTTGCAATAAGAAACTTCTCGGAGGAAACCAAAGCTATTTGGGGAGCCTATCAGCTTTCTCATGAAGCATCTTCATGGTGGGATAGCCGTAAAGCTGAGCTAAATATTGATGAGACCAACATCACTTGGGATCAATTTAAAGGCTATTTTAGGCAACGTTGGCTGCCACAACTTTTCTATGATCAGAAAATGATAGAATTCCAGAACTTAGTTCAAGGAAAGCTAACTATAACTGAATACTAGGAGTGGTTTACAAAACTCCTCAAGTACGTACCATAGTATCAAACTGATGAGAAGTTTAGAATACGGAAATTTATCATGGGACTAAATCCCATGATAGGAGGAGAGGTTGATGTTCACAGCCCAACCACTATGGAAGGGGTTGTTGAAAAAGCCATAAGGCAAGAATAGAAATTAAAGGCTATTTCTGCTCATAAAGAGGAAGTGTGGAAGAAGATTGCAAACCCTTCTTCAACTTCTCTTGCACCTAAGAAGGGGCCATGGAAAAAGTTTGGAAATAGAAGTAAGTTTTCAGTGGATAATAATAAGAAAACGACAATGAATAAGCCTGCTGAGAAATGTAAGGGATAGTTTTGCCAAGAATTATAACAATGGGCAGAAGCCCTATGGAGGACAACGTGATAATTTTAAGGCTAGAAGTAATTTTGAGCCTAAAAAGGGACCTGTAGGAGGCTGCTATAATTGTGGAAAAGATCACTACGCAAATCAGTGCCCTTTGAAGAAGGATGATCGTAATCAGCAACATAAGATACATGTTGCAGTAGCAGACAAGCAAGCTGAAAAGCAAGTGACACCTATAGAAGTTTTGGGTAAGTTATTTGGCATACCTGTCACTATTATTTTTGATACAGGAGCTACTGAATGTTTTATTTCTAGTAAACTCGCTTCTAAACTTAAAAGAAAAGATGGAAAAATGGATAAATCTTGGATTATACAGTATGGTAATAACTCTGTTCATACAGTGAGTATGTGTCTTTTTGGGGCAGTCCTTGACTTACCTAACTTTTCCATGGAAGTTGACCTCTATGTTACACCTTTGGGATCCTATGACGTTGTCATCGGCGTTAATTGGTTAGCTGACCATAAAGCAAAAGTAGACTACTTTGAAAAATACATAAGATGTTTAGATGATCGGCTGAAAACAATAGAGATTCAAGGTGTAAAACGGGAAATTTCAGTTAGGAAACTGTCAGCTATGCAACTTAAAAAGGCTAAAAACAAAGGATGTACCTTATATGCAGTAAAGATATCTAAATCTGTAGAAGAAGATGGTGATTCCATGAAACGATACCCACTGTTGCAAAGTTTCAAGGATGTATTTCCAGAGGAATTACCAGGTTTACCACCCAAAAGGGAATTTGACTTCACCATTGAAATCAAACCAGGGACGGAACCTATTTCTAAAGCACCTTATCGGATGACTACTACAGAGTTAGTCGAGCTTAAGGCACAATTGCAAGAACTTTTGTCTAAGGGTTTGATTAGACCAAGTGTTTCACCTTGGGGAGCACCAGTAATATTTGTGAAAAAGAAAGATGGAACACTTAGACTATGTATTGATTATCGGATGTTAAACAAAGCAACAATCAAGAATAGATACCCACTTCCAAGAATTGATGATCTATTTGATCAGATGCGTGGAGCATCGGTTTATTCAAGATAGATCTTGATCCGGGTACCATCAATTAAGGATTAAGGAAGAAGATATTCATAAAACAACTTTCCAACCAGTATGGACATTATGAATTCATGGTTCTACCCTTTGATTAACTAATGCACCCAAGATTTTATGAACTTAATGAATAATATCTTTCAAGAATATTTGGACAAGTTTGTGCTTGTATTCTTAGATGATATTCTCATATATTCTAAAAGTGTTGAGGAGCACAATGAGCATTTGAAGATAGTTTTGGAAATTTTGAGAAAAAGAAAGTTATACGGTAAGTTATCCAAATGTTCTTTCTTTGATACTGAAGTTCACTATTTGGGTCATGTCATTAGTAAAGAAGGAATTGTAGTAGATCCTTCAAAAATAGTGGTAATAACCAAGTGGCCTGCACCAAAGAATGTACATGAAGTAAGAAGCTTCATGGGCCTTGCTGGTTATTATAGAAAATTTGTTAAAGATTTTTCTAAAGTGGCTGCACCGATAACTTCATTACAGAAGAAGGATAAGAAATTTATTTGGGATGAAAAGTGTGAATCTACTTTTAAAATTTTGAAAAGTCAGTTGACTTCAGCACCTATATTAGCTGTACCGGACCCTAATGGGGACTTTACTATTGTAACGGATGCTTCTGGGGAAGGCCTTGGAGGTGTTTTGTTACAAAATGATCATGTCGTAGCATATGAAAGTAGAAAACTTAAGTTACATGAGCTGAATTATGCCCCTCATGATTTAGAGCTTGCTGCAATTGTTCATGTGCTTCAGTTTGGAGACACTATTTACTTGGGAAACCTTTTGAGTTGAAAACTGATCATTTAGGGCTGAAATATATTTTCACTCAGCCTAATCTAAATGCAAGACAACGAAGGTGGTTAGAGTTTTTGTCTCAATATGATTTTGATATTAGTTACATCAAAGGAAAAGAGAATAGAGTAGCAGATGCTCTAAGTCGTAGGAAGCACATTTCTACTCTTATAACATTAAGAACTCAGTTTAAAGATGAGGTGAAAAGTGCCTCAAAATCTGATATATACTTTCAGCAAGTAAAAGCAAGCACTTGCTGCAGAACCAAAAGATGAAAGGTATAAAGGTTTTCATTTTGATAATGAAGGAATCTTACGTTATGAAAATAGAGTATACGTACCTTTGCTAAATGATTTGAGAAAGAAATTGTTAGTTGAATTTCATAATTCACCCTTTTTTGGACACCCGGTATTACTAAAATGCTTGCTGATCTAAAACAACAATACTTCTGGAAAGGAATGAAAAAGGATGTTATTAATTTTGTGACTCATTATCTGGAATGTCAGTGGGTTAAGGCAGAACATATGCACCCTGCTGGTTTATTATATCCCCATAGCATACCGCAGTATAAATGGCAAGTAATAAGCATGGACTTTGTACAAGGGCTGCCTATGTCGAGAAATAAACATGATGTTATCTTGGTAGTTGTAGACAAACTAACAAAGGTAGCTCATTTCATCACTGGAAATCTAAAGGATGATTCTCCTGTGTTAGCTAAAATATTTGTGCATGAAATTTTCAGGTTACATGGAGTACCAGAATTGATTATATCTGACAGGGATCCTAGAATGACATCAAGATTTTGGCAAACACTTAATGCAGCTCTTGGAACTAAACTAAACTTCAGTTCTGCATATCATCCAGAAACGGATGGAAAAACTGAGAGGGTAAATCAGGTGTTGGAAGATATGTTACGAATGTATTGCATGGACCAACAGTATAAATGGGAAGAGTATCTCCCATTAGTTGAGTTTGCATACAACAACACATATCACTCTTCTCTTAAAATGGCACCTTTTGAGGCACTTTATGGAAGAAAGTGTAGAACCCCTGTTAGTTGGGATAGTATTGAGGATAGAGTGGTAATTGGACCTGAAATCCTTACTGAAATGGAATAGCAAGTTAAAATGATTCGTGAACGATTGAAAGAAGCAGCAGATAGGTAGAAGAGCTATGCTGACCTAAAGCGGGTTGATCAAAAATTTGAACTTGGTGAAAAGGTTTTTCTTCATGTTAAACCAAGAAAGAGTTCTATAACTTTTGGCAAGGCTGCCAAGTTATCACCTCGTTATGTGGGACCTTTCGAAATTGTTGAAGTAATCAATCTTGTAGCTTACCGATTAGCATTACCACCTGCTTTGTCTCGCATGCATGATGTTTTCCATATTTCTTTGCTTAAGAAATACGTTTCAGACTTGTCACATGTTTTAAATTGGAATTCCTTGCAGGTCCAAGACCCAGGAATAATCGTGGTTAAACCCACACGAGTGCTGGAAACTCACCAATTGCATTTGAGAAATCATGAAATACAACAATGTAAGGTCTAGTGGGACCAGTTTAACGAAGAAAGTGCAACTTGGGAAAATCTGGAAGAGATGAAAATTGCTTTTCCCTTTCTTTTTGAACAGAATGGAATCTGTTGACTGAAAAAAAAATTATTATGAATTTACCTTTTTCATGTCTTTATGTAAGCCAGCTTTGGGGCAAACATTATCAGGTTGAATAAATTGTACCATGATATTGATTTCTGGAATTATTCAAGTTAAAAATAGTAATTTGTTTTGTGAACCAATGAATTGATTGACCTGAAGGTAAATCAAAGGATGTAATCATCGGGATGATGAATCTTTTAGGAGGGAAGCATGTAACACCCTAAACTGTTGTTACTTTCTCTAGAGCATTCAAGTATTGATAAATGATTTCTTCTATATAAGGACATGTTCCTTTGGTTTTGGGAAGTCATGCTTGATATGGATTGTATCCTCTCTGCTCTTGAAGATCTTTGATTGAACCGGAATATGATTGGATGCTTTCATTTCTTTCATTCTTGCACTTGAGTTCAACCTGATTTCTAGATGAATTGTGGATTTATCCACCTTTATGACTCAGCCTTGGATCAGTTGCATTGATCCAAGGAATGTTTTAAGTTTATTCAGGATGAAAATTTTTTATTGACTTTACGAAACTTTCAAAGTATGACTGAGCTTTGAATGATCAAACCCGGAGGTTAACTCAGGCTGATCATGATAAATGGAATTTGGTTCCAGATATCGTAACATCAGGAAAGGCCTGGACCTTAGGCTAGGTAAGATGTTTATGTTTTATATCTTAAGCTTAATTTATTGATGCCTAATGGAATCCTTTACAGGAATGTTTTATCTAGTATGGACTCTAACACTGATTGGTCCTATTTTGGGGACCTAGACTAGATTCGTTAAGGTTAATAGTCTTAACCTAAACTATAACCTATTGGTTAAAATAATTGCTAATCTAACCTAGCCCTAAACTATGAGCTTAATACTCAAGGGTTAACTACACCTAGCGCTATGGAAGTGAGACTAATGTCTTATCCTATGATTTAACCTAAGTCACTAACCTATCTTAACTAATGCTAAGAAGGGAGGGGGACCTAAGAAGGGTCGCGAGTCATGGGCGGTGGTTTCCATGGCATTTAAGAGGGGATAAGGTTGAAGGACTTGGAATGCTGTCAGGTTTGGTGGAGGATAAAAACTACTAACATAACCTGACGTGGCAGTATCTCCAAGGATGGGAATGTTTGTTTGTTTTCTTGTGGCGATCACCAACTTTGGTGGTCGGTGGCAATGGAAAATAGGTGGGAGGATGGAAGTAAATGCAATTAATGAGCTTTGGTTCCTGAGCGTGGATTGCTTGGGAAGGCATGCAAGTGGAATTTTGTTTGGTTGTTTTGTTTTCCATGCATTCCATTTTTCACTCTGCTTGAGCACTGGTTCTTTGAACCAGCCGTCTACTCTTCGTTGCATGGCAACCTTGAGAGTTTCTAGCTTACTTCTCTATCGGGAAAATATATAAGGCATGGAGGTAACAATATATTGTTGTTTAATCTTTCGTGGAAGAAGAAGAGAAGGTGCGAGCACATTCAGAGGTCTTCTTCAAATTTTTAAGTGACACTATCAGGCATGATAGGCCCTAACTTTTAAAAATCTTGCTTTCTTTTAAATGCTTTCATTAGAACAACTCTGTTCAGATGATTTTGTACAGTTGGCTTGGCTGGTAGCAATGTATTGGTTTTCTTCTTTTCTTGTTGATTTAGGAATCCCTGGTTATACGTAGACCCTGATGAAATCTACTTCTTTTATCTTCTCTCCTTGCTTGTGATTACAATATGGGTTCGACTTCGTAGAAGTGTTTTCTTTGACAATATGGGTTTGAGAAGTGTTTTCTATATGGGTTCGACTTTGTAGAAGTGTTTTATGTGATTACAATATGGGTTCGACTTCTGTAGAAGTGTTTTCTGTGATTACAATATGGGTTTGACTTCTAGAAGTGTTTTTTGTGAATACATTATGGGTTTGACTTACGTAGAAGTGTTTTATGTCTCTTTATCTCAATGGGTATTGAATTTCGAATCGGCACCATGACGGACATCGAACTTGATGATTTCATGTGTTTTAGAATACCACAGAATGAAATATTGTGTCAAATTTGGTTGGTTTATTTGATTGTTGCTTAGTTGTATAGCTCTATTATTACTTGATACTTTCGAGGAAAATATATAGTGGGATTTTTCATGAAACTGTTAGTTCCTTCTATAAGCTCGATTGGTTCAGTCACACGAGTAGGAAATATGTTTGAATACTAATCCTGTTCCTTTATTAGATAAGGTTCTAAGGTAAAACTCATTGCTTTAGATGCATGAGTTGGAAATGTGTTTGAATTCTAAGTCTATTTCTTTATTTCAAAGAAGTATGAATTTTCCTAAGTATACTTTATTTCAAAGAGTAGTTTTGTGAGTATAAAAGTGTTTGATTAAACTGTTGTTTTTGTAAATTTTACATGATCAAAAGAAGAAATGTAGACTATTGCTTTTGAACAGAATGGTGGTCTGAGATTAGATCATCTTTTTTTACATTTTATGTAAAGGAGACATTGTTGGCATTCATTAAATGTGTAGTTGTAGATCGCAATGATCTATTGGAAAATCTGAAGGTGAATCTATTTGATCTGAGCCTGAGTCTAAACGTATGTATTGCTTTTTCTTGCCCTCCTCTCTCCTGATAGGATTAGAGTATATGTATATTACTTCATGGAAGTTGTACAGACCTGATTTTAGGTAGGATAACAATCAAGAATTTCTCTGCTCCTTAGCCTAGGTAAAGGAAGATAGTATTTTTAAGTTTTGAAGTTCAAAGGTACTCTCTTTTTCTCTCTCTCTTTCTGGAAGTTATGAGTGTTCCCTTCTTTTGAATTTTCTATGAGAACTCTTCAGCATGGGCATGAGATGAATAGACTGTTAAAGTCAGGTGGAGAGCGTGGTAAGTGTTGAATCTTAACAGAAGTCTCCTTTCCTTATCTTTAGCTATATTATTACCCTGTTTGAGTAATTCAGTTAGCTACTTGTAAAAAAAAAATAGTATTGTAGTATAAGTTGTATACTTATCAATGTTTATGAAATGAAACAAAAAGTATGGAGGAAATCCATCAGTTGAACTTGCTTAAGGCTATAGTCTGTCTTTGCTTGAATTGTTTATATGCAAATCTATTGGTTACATGCCTTGATAAGATTTCATTCCTTGAATGGAGTAATTATATTAGGATTGATATTGCTCTTGGTTTTCGGATGGCTAGGTACTTAAGATTCATTTTGTTTCTTCTTATTCTCTAATATAAGATGAATCATCCGAAAAGGTTTAAGTTGAAATGGTAGCTATAATATGAGTTATGTTATAAAGTCATATTAGAATGGTAGAAAGATAATTGGCGTGATTCATGTTTATGGATTTGATGTAATGATTTCATTTAAACAGGTTGTTTAATGGAAACAATTGGTGGAATGCAATTGTTTTAAGAATTAGTGCTTATCATGCTCAGTTCACTGAACTGACCCATGCTAGCAATTTTTGCAGATGGTCATCGTAAGTGGTAAAGGCACGCAGATCTGATATGATGCACAGATTGTTTAATCTGATTTTTATGATGAATTCCAACATGATCTCTCTAATTGTACTATAGGAAGAAAGTTACTCTTTTGCTGATGATTATTGTATTTAAATATGCCGAAGTGCATAAGTTGTAATTGTATGGCTTGGAAATAAATGAAATGAGGAATTGTTACTTACGTGGCTGCATTTTTATTTGTTGAATTGAACTTCTTATGTCTGACTGAATGAGAGTACATTCTTATTATTAAAATCCATGGGGTCTAGATGGATTCCCTAAGTAAGCCTTGTAAGATTATGTGACTAAATACTTCATGTTTGACTAGTAATTCTTATATATCATGAATAAGGCTAAATTGGAAATTAGACCACTTTTTTTTTAAGGAAGTTGAGGTTAAACTATGCCCTGTTATGTAGCTAAAACAGGATGAGTATTCTATTACTCCCTAACAATGATCTAAATCAAAGCAATGTAATTGATGGCTTTAAATAATCATGTCTTATAGTAATAAGTCTGATATATTTCAGTCTTCGGGGTTGATATGAACCCTTACAGGTTTAATTAGTTTCCTTATGAGAGTACATAGGGTTGTTGTCCTTTTATGAGGAATCTAGGATTTTAGGAACCGATGAACACCTTGACGAGGTCTCTAATCTTAGTAAACTTCTCTCTGTGAAATTGAACTCAACTTATGTAACTTCTTGAAGTTATGTAAATCTTATCGAGGTAGTATTGTAGAATGTTGACACATGTCAACTACAGGGTTGTACCTTCGAGAAGATTAGGATCTTCTCGAGGATACAACAATGCAAGTGACGTATGGCAACACCCTTTTGCATTGATCGTTAAGATTTACACCCAAAACTTGATCTAGATTTTCCTTTGGGACTGGTTAGGACCATAGACAGGTTATGAGGTAGCCCTTTGGGACTCAGGGTACCTTAACACATGGGGTTAATAGTGGTTGATCCTATATGTCAGCTTACCCTAGTCTCCAAGGGCATCCTTATAACATGTGTATGATATTAACCCATTTCGGAGTGAAAACTAGGGACAAGGGGACTGACAGAAGTCAGTATAAGACGATCTATATAACATCGGAATGGGGTGAAGGACATATTCCGGATTGATGAGTATGCCATCAAGGAATATAAGACATGATTAGTATGTTTCAAATCTTTGGCCAAAGTATCGTAAGTGGCTGATTGTGTTGTCCTATGTCACCTAGTCTAAGGGACATGATGTCGATGAATAATGGTAACAATTATTTAGATAGGTTCCTTGGACAGAGCATTCTGAAATCCCAGATTAGGGAAGAGAACCACAAGAGTGAAGTGTTCAGATGAAAATGCCAACTCTATGATACACATGAATAGATCGGTAGTTCACCGAGTCATGGAATGAATAGATCGGTGGTACACCGAGTCATTACAGCTTGCATATGGTTATCTGTTATAAGAATGATTGTTATGATCTGTGAGTTCTAAATTATGTATTTAGAACTAGAAAAACAAAAACAAAAAATCTTGTTCTATTGTACTAAAATGAGGATGTTACAAACCCTTATTTCCATCTTCTGGATCATCAAGGTTTCTCTCTTCCTTCATCAACATAAAAAACAAGAGGAACAAGATCTGTAAGCACTCCTCTTGCTAGAGACAAAACATTTTGGGAGTGACATCCCTCAAGATCAAATCAGTCCTAATTTGCATGCTTTGATTCTCATTAGGGTTTCAGCCTCTCCAAAAATCTTTCGAGGATGGTATCTCCTCTTCCTTGGGACCAAAGGGTTAGCCCTCTTGCTCTTCCCCATACATTGCATGAATTTTCTAGAGGCAATAGAAAGAATTTCCCTAAATTCGAGAGGATATGAGAAGGTTCATCTAGATGAACATTTTACGACCTTCATTGTATCTTGTGGTGTTCTCGAGTTGAACATGAGGATATCTCTGTTATAATTTTTGTGGAGACATTACAAGATAATGTTGCTGATTAGTTTTACCATCTCCCTGTTAGATCCATCACCAATTAGAACACCATGATGACCCGGTTTGAGTAGTATTTCAAACTTGCTTTGAGGATGTACGTGCCCTCTTGGCCTATATTTCTCAAATCAAGAAAGAGTCACACAATTCCATGAGGGAATTTTTTTCCAAATTCAATAGGTTGATTAACAAGATCCCACAAAACATGTGCCCTATGGATCAGATTCAGAAATATTTCTTCCTTAATGCCCAACTACCTGAAGTGAGCTATGCACTTAGAAGAGCTAATCTTTCCACTTTAGATGTTGATCAGAGATTTGTTTCCAGTTTTGAAGATGATCTGATCATGTCTGGAAAGCTAAGGAGAGAATCATCCAAATCCAAAGCATCTCCTTATTCCACATCTTCTCCTAGAGCTAATGCAAATCAGTTGACTTGCTAATGATCTTATTTCTCTCAAGAAGTAGTTTGCCCAACATGCTCCTTATCAGGATGTTCCTAGGAAGAAATTTCAGCCCAAGAATCAGTTTCCCTCTCCTCAAACCAGATTGGCAATTGAAGGCCCACCTATTAAAGTTCCAGTCAATGTAACATGTGAAGTCTTTGGAGCACGATGACGAGGAGGATGAAATCATGAATAACATGAAGAAGAAGGTCGATGAAGAATTAGAAGAGTTGAGTGGATCTCATGTCCATTTTCTCACCATTGAAGGTATAGATGAAGAGGATGATTATGAAGAAAGAGTTACAAAGATGAACAATGAATCATATGTTGTCATGACTCATGAGCAAGCCAACAAGAAGGAGAAAGTGGTGCAGCCTTTCGCTAAAATATCTAAGGATCCTCCTACAACCATTCCAATGATTGCGAAGGAGAGGATCTCATATTCCAACTTCTTTCACACCTAAGTTAGGTTTTGTTGTTCCTTCCTCCTATGTTTCTACTCCTAAAACTTCTTGTCCTTTAAATGAGAGAGTTGATAAGTCAAAAGTTTCATCTACTCCTATCAATGATGCTCCATCTACCTCTGGTTCTTTTGACATTATTGACCATCTCAAGAAAACTAAGATCCAGATCTCAGAAGCCTAATTCTACCAAACCCATCCCAAGGCCTTTACTAAGATGGTATACTTTGTAAATTCCAAATCCAAGCCTTCATCCCCTAGTTCTAAAGGTCTCGTGCCCACTCCTTATCCTTCATCTCAAACAAGCCTTGTGGCAGTAGTCACTTCACCTAATGAGAAGATCAAACCATTCTATGTCACTCTCCTCATAGCTGGCCACAAACTCAACAATTGTGTTATTAATTATGGTTCTTCGATAATGTGATGCCTATTAAGGTAGCTCATGCCATAGGCTTAACCCTAACCCACACTTTTGGTTCATGTTACTTAATGGAAAATAGAGAAGTGACATTGGTTGGAAGGATCAAGGATGCACAAGTTACCTTTGTTTCTTTGCCAGAGAAGAGGGTTTTAGCCATCATTTTGGTAGCTGATATTCCCCCTTCCTACTGAGATGTTCTTTGAGTAGAAATTTTTGCAAATATGTTGGAGGAGAAATCATGATGGATTGGTCACATGCTCTTATTCTAGTGAATGGGAAAATGAAGAAGCTACTGCCTAAGAAACAAACTGAATATATCATGTAAAAAATAGATGACCTAAAGGCACAAATACTTTATGAGGACATTGGTCATGGTAACTACATGATCATGTCAAAAGATGAGGCTAACCATCCTAAGGAAGTGTTTCTTGATCCTAATGGCATTTTTATTTTGGAATTTGATGGGATCTGCTCCTCAGCTAGTTCTGGAGCTGATATGGTGCTTATTTCTCCTGAAGGGAAAATTCACCCTTTCTCATTCAAGATCTAATTGAAAAACAAAAATGATATAGCTGAGTATGAGGCTCTCATCCTTGATTTAATCATGGAAAAAGAGATGGAGATCAATAATATCCTTTCTTGTCGAGATGTAGAGCTGATAGTAAAACAGGTTAGAGATCTCTTTCAAGTGAAGAATAGAAGGTTAAAACATTACAAGAATCTAGTTTGGGATTCCATTGAGTTCCTTGATGCCTTTTCAATTGAAGCCATGCCAAGGGAAAGAAACACCAGGGCTGATTCCTTGGCTATCTCGGGGTCTCTATTGATCCCTTATCTAGATTTCTCTCAAGATAAATTCACCATTGAGATGATTCATAGGCCTAGTGTGCTTGACCATACAAAAATTGGAAGGTATTTAATGATTATTAGCACTTACTTTCCTTCCTTGAACTTAGAGAAAATTTTGACCAGCTATACTTTAAAGGAAGTGGAAATATTCCTAGAGATTGTGTGCCCCCAAATGAATAAGATAACGAAGAAGAAATGGATCATGATGGCTGAATAAAAATGAAAGGTAATAAGATACCTAAAGGGTTGGTAAGTTTGGAAGAGTTATTGGATAAACATGACAGGTACATCAGGTCCAAAACTTCCAAAGGTGCTCGATAGTCTACCGAC
Source organism: Taxus wallichiana var. yunnanensis (assembly GCA_018340775.1). Lineage (NCBI taxonomy): Eukaryota > Viridiplantae > Streptophyta > Pinopsida > Cupressales > Taxaceae > Taxus > Taxus wallichiana. The sequence goes on from CM031238.1 coordinate 486,449,403, forward strand.
TATAAAAAGATAAACATTGGGAGTATTAATGAACCCATGTTGGTAAACATTGGAAAGTTTTACACACAAGAGGAGAGGGAGAAAGCAATGAATCTATTGAAAAGGTATGTTGATGTTATTACATATTATTATGATGATCTCAAGGCTTTTCAGCCAAAAGAGATGCAACATTTCATTCCTCTAAAACCTGGGATCAAGCCCTTTCAGAAAAAGAAGAGGTAGTATAACCCTAAAATTGCTGATACAATCTTTCAAGAGATCCAAAAGTTATTGAAGGCTAAGATCATTTTCCCCATTCACCATTCAACATGGATTGTTAATATTGTGCCTATTAGGAAGAAGAATGGTGAGATCCAGATTTGTGTTGATTTTAGGAATTTGAATCAAGCCTCTTTAAAGGATAATTATCCTCTCCCCATAATGGATCAAGTGTTACAGGTTGTTATAGGTTTAGAAATGTTGTCCATGCTTGATGGATTCTCAGGATATAATCAAGTAGAAGTAAGTGTTGCAGATCAACATAAGACTGCCTTTACCACTCCTTAGGGCACCTTTTCTTACAGGAGAATTCCTTTTGGCCTCATCAATGTTGGTGCCACCTTTCAAAGGGAAATGGACCTAGCCTTTAGCAGTCTCAAGGGAAAATTCATAGTTTTATACCTTGATGATATGACTGTGTTTTCAAAACCAGAGCTGATAATTTCCAACACCTTTAAACTACCCTCCAAAAGTGTAGAGAGCATGGCAGCTCCTTGAATCCCAAGAAATCTATCTTTTTTTGTCCCAGAGGGAAAATTATTGGGAAACATTATCTCCAAGGAGGGAATCATGATTGATCCAGAAAGAGTCTAGGTAATTCAGCAGATCCCTCTCCCCACAAGCAAGAAGGGTGTGCACTCTTTCTTTGGCAAGATCAACTTCTTAAGAAGATTCATACCTGATTTTGCTGAACTTACTTTGAACATATCCCACATGATGAAAGGGAAGCAAACTTTTGGTTGGTCCTCTGAAGGAAAGGTTGCATTTGAAGACATCAAGAGAGCTATAGCAAAATACTCCAATCTTGGCATGCCCGATTATAGAAAGGACTTAATTATCTATTACTATGCTACTAAAAGTACACTAGTTATTGTGTTAACCTAGGAGAATGTTTGAAGGTCATGAAATCTCCATAGCATTCATGAATTATATTTCAAAATCCCATGAGCTGAAGTACACAATGATGGAGAAACATGCTTTTGTAGTTGTAAAAGGCTGTGGAAGCGCTTTCATTTTTACTTCCTCAACTCTCATTCTATTGTGCTTGTGCCTAAGACAACTATTAAATCCATTCTTACGCAACAAGAATTTGGAACCAAGAGAGGTAATTAGGTAGCCAAAGTTTAGGAGTATGATCTTGACATCAAACCCATCAAGATAGTTTGAGGAAAGGGCTTATGTGAACTCATTGCTGAAGGAGCTGATGCCAAAATGTCCAAGGAGGAAGTTGATATCCTGTTGTTCTTTTCCTCACTCAACTGATGAATGGTACACTAACATTGCACACTTTCTTACTTATGGAGAATGTACATCCCATTTGAGTTCCAAGGATAAGAGAGCCATAAAATTAAGGTTTTCATAATATGTGTTGTGGTAAAATGCATTGCTCAAATGAGGCATAGATGGAAGGTTTTTGAAATATGTTGACAATGAGAAGAAAAAGAAATTATTCTCAGCCTTTCATGACTAGGCATGTAGAGGTCATTTCTCTTCTACTATCACAACCCACAAAATCCTTTGTGCCAGATATTATTGACCTACCTTGTTCAAATATGCATCAAAGTGGGTAGGAAAGTGTGAAGCATGTCAACCCTTTTTGGAAGACCCAAATTGGTTGCTTTACCTCTTAAACCAGGTGGTGATTGAGGAAACTTTTCAACAATGGGGTTTGGAATTCATTAGGACACTTAATCTACCTTCAAGTGTAGGGAATACTCATGTTTTGAGTGCCATTGATTATTTCACCAAGTGGGTGGAAGTCATTCCATTAAAAGTACTTCAAGTAGTATGCAACTTCATCAAGGAGCACATCTTAATAAGGTTTGGGATACCAAACAATATTTTCACCGACAATGCTTCAAATTTTTCTTCTGCTTTGAGATGATGGATTTCTATTATGGCTATGGCATTTCCCTTTCCCACTCTTAAAATTACTATCCCCAAGGGAATGGGCAAGAAGAATCAACTAACATGAACTAGGTCGCCATTGTTCAGAAGCTTGTTAATGACTCTCGAGAGGAATTGGCATAAGAAACTATAAGATGCTTTATGGGTAGATAGGATTACACCTAAGAGATCCATTGGAATGTTTCCTTTTCAAGTGGTATATGGAGTTGAAGCTCAGCTGCCACTAACATTGGAGCTGCTAGCCTTACATTTGATGAAGGCCATTGAGGATGCCAACTTTACCAATTCATTGGACACAAGAATTATGTACCTCCAAAACTTGAATGAAGACATAGTGCAAGTGGTTGAAAAATATAAGCTCATCAACTCAAGGTAAAATCTCTATTTGAAAAAAAGGCTAAACCTAGAACTTTTCAAGTGGGAGACATTGTTTTTCTTTAGGACAAAAGGCATGAACCTCGAGGCAGCCATGGTAAATTTGATTCCCTTTGGCTTGTCCCTTTTAAAATTAGACATTTTTTTGGTGAGAACTCTTTTTACCTAGATTACATGGATGGTTCTCCTCTCCCACTTCCTTATAGTGGGAAATTTTTTAAGTTGTTCAAAACCTAGGAGTTTTGGCGGTCCCTCTATATATTTTGTATAGCGTTTTTCTTTCCTTATTTTTTTGGTTGGTTTCCTTTTTGTGTTCTCTTTTGTGTTGGTATTTCTTCTTTTTGACTCTATTGCCCATTGGCTAAGACACTGATTTGATCTGATTACCCAGAATTATCTAAGGTTCTTGATTTTTCCTCTTTCCTCTACCAAATCATCCCTAGAAGGAGCCAGTTGTTGTCCTCTCAATTTTCCCCACCCTTTCGAATCTAATTTCATGAAAATTGGAGCCCTACCATAGAATAAATTCATGTTTTAAAATCCTCAGATGCTCGTTTTCATTTCCCATGATGTTTTTAATCAAAATTTCCTCAATCTACTATCGTTAAAATGTTTTACCTATTTTTAATGGATGGGAAATGATTTTAGTTCTTCCTTTATGCATTAGGAATGTGTGGGACCTTGCATCTTTCGTTTTTAACCTTTTAAAGAGAAATAAATTCTTCATCGAGAGTGAAAATGGTGTTATTCCCATTTCTGGAACTTCCTACGTTCTTTTCCCGTTAAATTCTTTCTCCGTAAAGGTGAAGATATGCTTTTATTTCTCATTGGATACAAATGGATGGGTTTCTTTTTGAACTTATCACTTTTGGTGATTTTGGAAAAAATGTCAGATTTTCCTTGCATTCTCGCGGGTCCCTAATTGGCTAGAAAAATTTGGCGGAAGTTCGGGAAATGGATTGATTTTATTCTCTAAGGAATTACGATGGAAGGGTGAAAAGTTATAAAATGACCCACGGTCCCGCTCATGTGAAGGGATAATTTCTAAGTTTAAGCTCACAACAAATTAGAAAGGGACACATGGCCTACGTTGAAAATTCAATGGCAAAGGCATGGAATTTCAAGGGAAAGGTTATAATTTTTCCCATTTTTAAAAATAGATAAAAAGTGAAGCACATCCCGATACCAATCGTGTGATGCCATGTTTTGAGGAATGAAATAGGGACATGTGGCATTTTTCAGTTCATATCTACTTTAGAGGGTTGGCGAGAGGACTTTAGGAATTTTAGCCTTGTTTCCACAAAGGGAGAAAAGTTCTATAAAGGCCTGCAACCCTATTCATGCGAAGGGTAAATTTCTAATTTAAGGCCCGCATAAAATTATAAAGGGACACATGGCCTATGTTGAAAATTCAACGGCAGGGGCACATACTTTTGGGGAAAAGTTGGAATTTTTCCCCTTTTCAAAAGTGGATAAAGTATAAAACTAAAGTGCATTCCTGCAACCAATCAGGTGATGCCACATGTTAAAGAATGAAATCGGAACAATGGGCCTATAGAGGAAATTAAGAATTTGATCCTTTTTTGCCAAAGGGTTAAAATGTTGCAAATTGAGCCATGACCCCTTTTCCAATCATGGTGTGCAACGCATTCATGTTGAAAAGACAAAGTGGGCTGACAAAGGTTTTTGAGAATTTGAGATTTTTGTTAAAAGAGTTTAAATGGCAGATTTGAACCATGTTTCCTCAACCACTCAAATGGTGCCATGTGTCTAGCCTTTGGCAGAGCTGCAGAGGGGCGGAGGAAAATGAGAAATCACGCTTTTTCTCCCAAATGTTAGGAAATGCAGATTTCTCCCCTAGGGCTATCATTTCTTAGATCTTGCCATGTGTAGGGTCCAAATTTGAAGTTAAAAGAGGGAAAAGATAGCCAAATGCACTCATCTAGTTTTTGATGCCATTAATGAACCAGATCTCTCGTAAAATGCAAAAATGGATCATTCTTCATTATTTTTCTCTGTATCCTTGTTGTTTCTCCATGAGATGCATTTTTGGTTTATTATGGAGCCAAATCGATAAGTTTCAAGGATGTAAAGTTTGATCATCATAAAACAAAGTTTATCGAATATGCGATAAAAAGAGAAAAACTTACCAATAAGCACTCGAGTGCTATGAAAGTGGTAAAAAGGTGGAAATGGCAAGAACACATGAAGAATAAAATCATGATATGCTCCCTACTAAAGTAATCATGCTCGAACCGATGAAATATTTTCATTTTCTAACCTCTCGGTTTTAATGAGTGCATTTGTTTCATGTCACTTTTAAGAAGTGGATCTGCAACAAAAATTATTCCTTTTGGATATTCTTTTGTTGGGGAAAAAGTATGGATGTACATGGATTGTTATAAGAACATGGTTTTGGCCATGGAAAAGGGATTCTAGTTTTCTTGGAACGTTGTAAATTTAGAAGTAATTCAATATAAAAGTTCTTTCTTTCTTATTTCCTCTATTATCTCTCTCTGTCTCTTCCTGGTTCAATGGATCATTTGTTTTGCATTCAATAGAAAATTTTGTCTGATGATTTGCATCGATTCTAAAGTAATTGATCCTTTTCTATATTTTCTTGGTTCAAAGTGTGAGTAGGGAGATACTCGATTATCTATATTTCCCTAAAGCATTTTTTTCTTCCTTCTCCCATCTCTTTATTCTTCCATTCCTTCTATTGATAATATTTTGAGTATGAAAACCTTAAAGATACCATGATCTAAATAGTGATAGTTGTAGATTTGTACATTTGTTTTTACAACTTTCAATAAGGGAACCTCTTTCATTAAAGAGGAGGGACTTTTTGTCCCCTCGATCGTGGTTTTAACCCATGTTCCATTCCGAAACCCAATAGTCAAATTACATATAAACACACACGTGAACAACCCTTGACACTTTGTTTCTTAGATCAAGGAATAAGTATTTCTAATCTGGTTAGTATCGGTGGAAGTAACCGATCTACACCTAGGAGATATAATTTCTCATTTTGGACATCCATGGGTGTGTAGTAGATTCCTGTATTTGGAGGAATTTTTAAACAAGGGTCAAATACAAAAGGTTTTGGTATCATGTTTGGAAGTGGCATGGGACACACAACTGGTAGTGTGATAATATCACAAACCATTAGCGCACAGTTTAGTGGGACAATTGAAATACTAGGCATGAGCACGTTATGCCATTTTATGGCTACAAGAGTTTGATCTGGTGGTATAGGAGCTAGATGACCTAGTGCACCTAGTGGATCTGAAGGATCTGGTGGGTTAGGAGGAATAGGACCTGGTGGATTTAGTGGATCTAGTGGAGGAGGAAACACCAGAGGGAACCAAGGTTCGGATCGGGAGGATAAGGGCCGAAACCACCTTCATAAGTATTTTTTAGATGTTTTTGCACTTACCAAACTACAAGGGTATTGGGGATGCTAAAGATCATGTCCACACATGTTAATTACTATGGCACATGAAAGGGATCACTACCCCAGAGCGAAGGAAATTCATTTTGCAACAAAATTACAAAGCCATGTGCATAGTTGGTATCAAAATTATGACCCCCTTCAAATGGTGGTAGACTACACAAGCATTGAAGAACGCATTCCTACTAGATTGCTATATCCTTGAATTTGAGTAGAAGAGAATCAACACTCTAAGGGAGATCTAATAAGGAATGATAGAGTGTGTGTGGGAGTATGATGCATGGTTCAAGACTCTCTTATCAAAACTATCTTCTCACATTCACCCTTCTCAACATACTTAATGGTTTGTTGGAAGATTGATAACACTATTTAGAAGTGTACTATCACACAAGACTTTCACATACCCACGAGAGTGGAATCCACCTTGCGCACCGAGGCTATTGGGAGCATTGATATCGTGTTAGCCCTTTCTTAGAGGCTTAAATTTTTATAATGGCCAAGTAGTTAGAGAATCTATCTACAAATTTAGTGCATGAGGTTTGTAGTGGTCTTTGGTGTACATACTATGAAGTGGAAGGGCATGCAAAGGATAGTTTCCCTCAAAATTTGGTACACATCATGGTAGTAGACTATGAGATTTTCCATGGGGATCATGATGCAAAAAGGCATCCTCTACTACAACATGCAATCCGTAAGAATGTTTCTTGCTATTGCAATGTTTTTACCTATACAACCCATGATACTAAGGATTGCAGATGATTAACCAAATTCATGATATTATTGATCTTGGTGTATACTAGAATGGTCTTGTAAGAAGTTCCAAGGATTATGATCATCACTATAAAGGAAACGCGGGTGCAAGATTGTGTGGGATAGGTTTTCGTGAAGGATTTTATGGTCACAAGAACCATGATGAAGGAAGAATACACCTTCTTAGGACTATTAATTTTTCCTAAGAAGGTGTATTCTTTTGACTATTGGAAATTATGCTTGTAATGGATAAATTATTCTATTCTTGGGTTAATTTTAATGAAATGTTGTTGCTTGCAAGGAATCCATTCTGCTTGAGATAGGTAAGGTTGTAAACATGGGTAATGTTGCTGTAAATTTATCTCTTAATAATAACAAAACCTTGAATCAATTCCATTGATCCAAGGTTTTATTTAATTCTTCTTGTCTGATATGTATGAAAAAATGACATTCGAAAAATTAAAGGAAGTAAGCAATCGAGTCCTTAAATATACACAATTTTGTTGATCTTTATTGAAGGTCCTTTCTTGGAATTCTAATGTAAATAGAGTGCTCGAGATATTCTTTTCATCTCTTAGGATGTTGAATGGCGTAAGAAGGATATAGGTCTACTTCAGGATGATAAAAAGGAAAAACCTAAGTCCTAGATCTTTAAGATCTATCCTAACAGGATTCTAACCTAAGGTAAATTGGACCTACCTTAGATCTATGTCTACACTAATCTTGTTGCATCCTAATCTAAGTTGTATGTTATATAAGTGTGGGATTTGGAAATAACCTAAGATAATGATAGGTTTATTTCTAACCTATTACCTAATACTAAATTACTATGTGGTATGGCTTAATCTATGATGGCTTGTTACCTATGGCAATATTAAAATGACCTAAGGTAAATACTTTCTATCTAACCTAAGGTCGAGATCCTAAACTAATGTTTATTTAACCTAAAATAATGTAATGATGGAAGGGGAACTAAAGGGTCGCATGGCAATTCAAAGGTGGTGGCGATGGTTTCTAAGTCATTTATGTGATTTAATTTTGAATTTAAAATTGCGGATCTTGTCATTTTTGGTAGAGGCATGGAAATTATAGGGAATCTTAGTTGGCATCATCACTAGAGTTATTTGATGCATGTTATTGTTGAAATTGGACACACCAACTTTAGATGGTAGTGGCATGGACTTATAGGAGGGAAAGTGGATTTTAATGGCATTAATGGTCATCGGTTCTGGCAAGGAAACCACCTTGGAAACCATGTGAGTGGATTTCTTGGGGGTTGTTTGGTCTTTCATGAATTTCAATTTTTTCTCTACACAGAGATATCTGGTTCTTCGAACCAGAGTTTTTTGTTTTCAATTTGTTTCTATTTTTAGCTGCTTAAGATTATTTTCGATCTAATGGAGGTATAAGAGGCATATGAGAAAGAAGTTTTGGTTGTTGACTTATTTTGGAGAAGAAGGAACTGTGGAGGCTCATCTTGAAATCTTCTTCAAATCAAAAGAAGCAATACTAGGAATGATAGGCTCTATCCATTAAGTTGTTCCAATTTTCTCTAAATTTATTCAATAAAACAACTCTTCTCTCATGGAATAAATGGGTTTTTTTTTTTTTATGGTTACCATGAAATCTTGCTTGAAAATTCTCGGTGTTTCTTCTGAAGAATTTCTGCTTGATAAAGTAGGAAATGGGTTGTTTTCCTATTTATTTAATGGTGAATCAAACCTTAAATCTAGTTGTGACTTGAGTAATTTTGAACATGCGTGAACCATGCTCATATTCGCGAAAGGGGGTTTATGGAAATATAATGTTTCTTTAAGTTTCAAACTGGGTTTTTTTATTTCAGTTATTAGAAGGTAAAAGAATATCCTTCTCTATCGAATATTTGTCTTGTTGAAGTTTTGTTACTCCTATTGGAACTGTATTATATGGATACTTTGATTCAGAGTTGTGTGAACATGAATTTGTATAGAAAACAGTAAATGAGTGAATTCTTCTTGAACTTACTATATAAACTCTCATTTCTTCAAATATGGTATTTGATGGAAGTTGGTTTGATAATGGGTGTTTGGATCTTCTATTTTTTTATGGATTCAACTTGTATGAAAAAAAGAATGAATGTTTTATTAATCCTCTTATCTTTTTAGTTAAAAACCGAGTTGCTTGAATTAATTATTTTATGGAAACTATGTGATAATTGGTTCTTAGAAACTTAGATTTTGAATTTATCTTATTGAGATAATCTATGTGTGAAGTCTTCTATTTCTGAACTTATATGTATTGGGTCTTTCTTTAAGCCTTTGGAATATTGAAATAATGGTTAATAGTTGAAGTTCTGGTTGGTTGAGGATATTTTGAGATTTGGCTTTGTCTCGAGTCGATATTTGGGTTATTCACGTAGCTCTGTTTGAGCTTATCAACCTTACTCTTTAATCCACTTTTGAGTTATTTGTTTTTGATTAAATATATTCATTCTGATCTGGGTTAAACTCTTAGGTAACCTAATAGAGTAAACTTGTTAAATCCTTCCTGTTGTGGTATCGTGAAGCTTTAAGGAATGTATATTCAGATTTTTGGTTGACGTTTTGTGATCTGGAACTAACCAAATCGGTTCAGAATAAAGGGTTTTCTAGACTCTTCAATTTATTTGATCTTTGAGTAAGATTAGAAGGAATAATACCTTCTCGACTTGGTAGAGGTGTGCAGTTTAACTTGTCCATAGAAATGTAATGAAAATAATTTTTATCATCTTTGTTGATAGCTTGTGCACATGTAGTTAAGCCATGTCGATCTTGTGTTGCACCTTCTCTAAAATCAAATTTCGATGGATATTTCTCTGTCCATTCATAAGATGTTTTTCCCTCACCCCTATGAGGATTCAAATGTGAGTCTTTCTCACTGATTGTTGCACTATCATCTTGAAGGAATAGAAAGACTATGGTTCCTTTGACTGAAACTTAATGATTTTGAATGATCAAAAAGGATTTTGATTCCTGTAAGTTTTTAAGCAATTATTATTATTACATATTTTCCTTGATGAGGATAGTAATATTATTACTAATTTTTCTTCGTGTTGGGTGAACCTTATTTAGAAACCTAACTTGCATTTACTGTCGCATGATTCAGTTTAACAGAGTTTCGATGCATGATTTCTACGTTTAAAAGAGTTAAAGGATGTTATGATTGGGTCTTGTACTAATCCTTTTACGACCTTCTTTACTTAGGAAGGAATGTTGGAATCCTCCTCTAATCATGTCGATTGACTCCTTTCTATTTTATTCTCTAAGGTAGAGTTTCATCATTGTCTCCTTTGGAAACTATAATAGATTATGTGTTGTATTCTCTTTTCTAAGTTGTGAAATGATATTCGGATTAATCTGAATTAGAAGGGAAGTTCTAATTTTTATCTCAATTCGTCCTTCCCTCTTTTGTGTAATCTAGTATATATAATTGGATCGGTCTATTGCATTACTCTTTATCATGGAATAGTTGTTGATCCTCCTTTCTTATTTACTTAATTTATATTGAAGAAAGTAACATTTGGAATAGGAAATTGAGGTTATATGCATTTTATGGAGTGGATAGGTTCTTAATTCTAAGGTTTGACCTAACTTGATGATTAGGTTATATCCTAGACTATGAATTTGGGTTTAGCATCTGAAATGGGATTATCTTATTTTTTTGTTGTATTTGATTCATCCTAAAACTTTCAAGAAGCTAGAATTTGTTTGGTTGTAGATGTATTTTTATGGATTTTTGTAATACTTGAGTTTCTTGGTTCCTACTTCATAAAGTAACTCTATGTTTGGAAAATAGTGGAGTTAGTTTCTCAGTATTACTAATTTAGATTGAATTATGTAAGAAATAAGTAGTAAGCACTTTTATTTGATGTAAGTAAGTTATTTGGTAGAAATAGTACTTATCTAATATAATGTTTTAAAGTGCTGATTATATCATGATCTTTTCTTAATGTTATTTTAGGCTAATCAATTGTTCTTCTTTTATGGTTTTTATAACTTATGATCTATTTGTTTACTTTTCTTTAATGTTTCATAAAAGAAGAGTTGGTTTTATGAAACAGATTAGCTGAAAGCACATCATTTTAATGCTTATTGCTTATCATGCTTAGTTCAATGAACCAACCCGTCCTAGCAATTTTTATAGATGGACTTCATAAGTGATAAAATAAGGAAATAACTTATATGATGTATTGGTTTCTTAAAGTTTGGATCTTTTATAGAGAAATATGATTCATTATTGAGATGTACTAAAGGAATAAAAGTTGTATTATTTAATGATCTTGATGCTGGTTGACATGAAATATGTCTAAAATTAATGGTCTTGTAGAATATGTACTTTACCATGATGAATTGAAAAATATTGGGAGTTACTTAAACTTGTTATGTCCTTTCTCTTGTGTTGTATATGAAGGAATTTATAACCTGATCTTCGTGGTTTCCATTCTTACCTAATTTGATCCTTATTTCTAGTTGTCATTAAATGAGTTGGAGGGATGGGATTTAATTACAATATCCATTAAATTATTTACAACTTGTTAAGTTGGCATGCATGGATGTTCTTTTATCTAATATGTATGGTTCACTAAATGATTTTCATTCAAGTACAACTTAACTATCACAAAGTTTGAAATGAAAAAAGGGTATAATAAAACCTAACACTTAAACAAAAAGAGGAAGGTTCACCACCTCTTGAGTAATACCTCCATAGGTTTTAAACAAATGTATAGTACATAAGATAGTTAATAAATATGACTTCATCTCTATGAAGTCTACTATAATGGAACCCATTTTGGATCTTAAACACATTAAATGGTTGATTTGTATTAAGTAAATCATATGATGGATATTGTTTTTGTTTTTAATTAACTAAACCTTAAGAAAAAGTTAATGAACATAAAATTAATCCTAAGTTTATGAAGTTCCACATTACATTAACAACTCAATTAGGGATGACAAACTTAAAGGTTGTTGGAATTAGGGTTAAGCAGGGTTGCTGTAATTTGAATCTTAATTAAGAAATAAATGGGTATAAATGACCTCTTCTCGAGGTGTGTACATCAAGATGGGTAGTTCTGTCGGATGTTGGCACATGCTTATCACTGCAGAACATACCTTTGTGAAGACTAGAGTCTTCACAAGGATACAATACTAAAGTTGACATGTTACAACATCCCTCAACATTGGTTCATCTAGATCTACTCAAATCTAGACTTGATCTTAGTTTCTCTCTAGGTCGATTCGAATGTGATTGAGTACAAAAAGTGATTCACGATGACTTAAGATAAGTAGACACACCCAACTGACTTAGGTCAAGTGAGTATGTCTATATAACCTTAGTCATCACGAATGGGTTCCTATACTAAATCATGTTGATAATTGGATGTAGGGTCAAAACTTTAACAAGTGAACTTACAAAAGTTATTAAAGACCATTCCGGATAGCGAGATGAGTGGGGTGAAGGATGTATTTTGTTAGATGAGTATTCCATCTAGGAATAGTAATATCAACAGTATGTTGGAAATATTTGGCCAAAGTATCACAAGTCGCTAGTTGAAATGTCCTATGTCACTTAGTTTAAGAAATGATATTTCAAATAAATATTGGTAACAAACATTCAGATAGGTTTCTTAAACATAACACTAAATTCCCAAAACATGGTAAGAGAACTAGGTATACTTAGTATACACGTAGTATTAAATACTTTAAGTTAACATGAAAGATTGGTTGGAAAAATGAGTCATGAAATGATAGATCGGTAGTTCACCGAGTCATTTACAGTTGCATATGGTTATCTGTTATGAGATTGATTGGCATGGAGTGTGTGTTCTAAATTATTATTATTTAGAATAGAGAAGATTATGTAAAAAAATTTCCCTTGTTTCTAAAGTCTTAAAATGAGAATGTTATATCTTGGTATCAGAGCTGAAGGTTACAACTCTTGGACCTATTTTGTCCACAATATGATAAAACTTAAATTTTCTTGTTAACATAAAATGGTTAGAACAAGAGGAAATGCTATAAACAACCCACTACATGGGGGAAAAGCAACAACTACCCAAAAACTTGATGAGGTCCTTGCTTCATTGTTGGACACAAGAGATCATTTGGTTGTACTTGAACAATAATTAATGGGCAATGAGGAGGAAGCAGATGCTAGTAATAACAATCAACCACATCCTATGGATAACGCGAATTCGGAGAATTTAGGTGTTGATAAAAATAATGTAAACATACTTGATCAGCCAAAAAAATAAAAAAGGCAAGGTTGGCAGTGAACTCACTAACGATATAAAAAGGATATGTCCACCTAACTCGATGGCACTACACTAGGGGATGGAGCCGAGAATTGGATCAGAAAAATTGAAAATTACTTTACAATAAGGAACTTCTTGAAGGGAACAAAGGCAATATGGGGAGCATATCAACTATCCCATGAAGCATCTTCATGGTGGGAAATCCATAAGGTTGAGTTAAACATTGATGAAAAGAATATTACTTGGGATCAATTTAAAAGTTATTTTAGACAATGTTGGTTGTGAAAACTTTACTATGATTGGAAAATGACTGAATTTCATAACTTATCCCAATGGAAATTAACTGTAACAGAGTACTGGGAATGGTTTACCAAACTCTTTAAGTATGTACCTCAGTATAAAACTGATTAGAAGTACAAGATATGGAAATTTATCATGGGATTAAATCATGTTATAGGGGGAGAGGTGGATGTTCACATCCCAACCACTATGGAAGGGGTTGTTGAACAAGGAAATGATTAAGAACATATATCCACTTCCTAGAATTGATGATTTGTTTGATTAGATGCTTGGTGCATCGCTATATTCTAAGATAGATCTTTGATCTAGATATCATCACTTACGAATTAAGGATGAGGAAATTCATAAAACAGATTTTAGAACGAGATATGGACATTATGAATTCACATTTTTACCATTTGGATTAAGAAATGCACCTGCAACTTTTATGAATTTAATGAATAATATTTTTGAAGAATACTTGGACAAAATTTTTCTTGTATTCTTAGATGATATTCTCATATACTCTAAAATTATTTAAGAACATCATGAGCATTTGAAGATAGTCTTGGAAATCTTGAGGAAGAGACGATTGTTTGGTAAGTTGTCTAAATGTTCTTTCTATGTCATGTTATAAGAAAAGATGAAATAGTTACAGATCCCTCTAAAATTGTAGCTATGACTAAGTGGCCTACATGAAATAACGTACATGAATTTAGAAGCTTCATGGGTCTTGTTGGTTACTATAGGATTTTTTTTAAAGATTTCTCCAAAGTTGCTACACCAATAACTTCATTGTAAAAAAAGGATAAGAAATTTGTGTTGAATGAGAAATGTCAATCTACATTTAAAAATTTGAAGGATCAGTTAACATCATAACCTATTTTGGTTGTACCTGATCCTAATAGAGACTTTACTGTTGTAACGGATGCATCCAGGGAAGGTCTTGGAGGTATTTTTTTACAAAATGATCATGTCATAGCTTACGAAAGTAGAAAACTTAAGTTACATGAGATGAATTATGCTCCACATGATCTAGAGCTTGCCACCATCGTTCATGCACTTCAAGTGTTGAGACATTATCTATTGGTAAACCTTTTGAACTAAAAACTTATCATCTTGGGCTAAAGTTTATTTTTACTCACCCAAATCTGAATGCAAGACAACGAGATGGCTAGAGTTTTTATCTATGATTTTGAAATAAGTTACATTAAAGGAAAGGAAAATAGGTTAGATGATGCTCTAAATCATAGGAAGCACATTTATGCTCTTATAACATTGAGAACTCAATTTGAGGATGAAGTAAAAAGTGTTATGGAATCGGATTCTTATTTTCAACAAGTAAAACAACACTTGCTACATATCCAATTGATGTGATATATAAGGGTTTTCACTTTGATAATGAAGGAATCTTGTGGTTTGAATATAGGGTATACATACCTTTGTAAATGATTTAAGAAATAAATTATTAGTTGAATTTCACAATTCACCTTTTTCTGGCACCCTACTATTACAAAGATGCTCACCGATATAAAACAACAATATTTATGGAAAGGGATGAAAAAGGATGTGATTGAGTTTGTGACACACCGCTTAGAATGTCAATGAGTTAGAGTTGAGCATATGCATCCAACTAGTTTATTGTATCCTCACACTATACCATAGTACAAATGGCAAGTGATAAGCATTGATTTTGTACAAGGGATACCTATGTAAAGAAATAAACATGATGTTATTTTAGTTGTTGTTGATAAACTAACAAAGGTAGCACATTTTATTATTGGTAATCTTAAGGATGATTCACCTATTTTAGAAAAAAGGTTTGTACATGATATTTTCATATTACATGGAGTACTTGAATTAATCATATCTGATAGAGATCCAAGAATGACTTTAATATTTTGGCAAACACTTAACATACTCTAGGAACTAAGCTGAATTTTAGTTCTACATATCATCCAGAAACAAATGGACAAACTAAAAGAGTTAATCAATTTTTAGAGGATATGTTATGAATGTATTGCATGGATCAACAATATAAATGGGAAGAGTACCTTCCATTAGTTGAGTTTGCATACAATAACACATATCACGCCTCTCTGAAGATGGCACCTTTTGAAGCATTATACGGAAGGAAATGCAGAACCCCTGTTAGTTGGGACAACATTGAAGATAGAGAGGTGGTTGGACCTGAAATCCTTACGAAAATGGAACAACAAGTTAAAATGATTCGTGAACGCTTGAAAGAAGCAGCGGATAGGAAGAAGAGTTATGTTGACTTGAAGTGGGTTGATAGAAAATTTAAACTTGGTGAGAAGGTCTTTCTTTGGTTAAACTGAAAAAGAGTTCTATAACTTTTGGCAAGGCTGCCAAGTTATCACCTCGTTATGTGGGACCCTTTGAAATTGTTGAAGTAATCAACCTTGTAGCTTATCGTTTAGCATTACCTCCTACTTTGTCATGAATGCATGATGTTTTCCATATTTCTTTGCTTAAGAAATATGTTTTAGATTTATCACATGTGTTAAATTGGAATTCCTTGTAAGTCTAAGACCCATGAATAATCATGGTTAAACCTATACAAGTGTTGAAACTCACCAATTGCACTTAAGAAATCGTGAAATAAGACAATGTAAGGTCTAGTGGGATCAGTTTAACGAAGAAAGTGCAACCTGGGAAAATATGGAAGATATGAAAACTACTTTTCCATATTTATTTGAACAAGATTGATTTTAAGAAGGTGTATTCTTTAAGAAGGTGTATTCTTTGGAAATCATGCTTGTAATGGATAAATTATTTTGTTCTTGGATTCATTTTGCTGAAATGTTGTTGCTTGCAAGGAATCCATTCTTCTTGAGATAGGTAAGGTTGTAAACTGGTAATGTTGTTTGCAAATTTATCTCTATATAATAGCAAAACCTTGGATCAATTCCATTGATCCAAGGTATGCTTTAATTCTTCTTATCTGATCTATATGATGAAAAACCGACATTCAAGAAATTAAAGGAAGTAAGGGACTGAGTCCTTAAATATACACAATTTTATTGATCTTTCTTGGAGGTCCTTGCTCTGCATTCTATTGTAAATAGTGTGCTCGGATCTTCTTGTTAATCTTTAGGATGTTGAATGGCGTAAGAAGGATAGAGGTCTACTTCAGGACTATAAAAGGTAAAACCTAAGTCCTAGATCTTTAAGATCTATCCTAACTAAATTCTAATCTAAGTTAAGCTAGACCTACCTTAGATCTATTCCTAACTATGTGTGTTGCACCCTAATCTAAGTTGTATACTCTATAAGTGTGGGATGTGAAGATCATCTAAGGTAAAGAGAGGTCTATCTCTAACCTATTACCTAATATTGAACTAGTATGGGATATGGCTTAATCTATGATGGCTTGTTACCTATGGCAATATTAAAATGACCTAAGGTAAATACTTTCTATCTAACCTAAGGTCGGATCCTAAACTAATGTTTATTTAACCTAAACTAATGTAAGGATGGAAGGGGACCTAAGGGGTCACATGGAAAGTGTAAGGTGGTGGTGATGGTTTCTAAGTCATTTATGTGATTTGATTTTGAATTTAAAAATGTGTACTTGTAATTTTGGCAGAGGCATGGAAATTAGAGGGAATCCTAGTTGGCATCATCACTAGAGTTAAGTGATGCATGCTATCTTTGAAATTGGACTCACCAACTTTAGATGGTGGTGGTGTGGAGATATAGGTGGGAAAGTGGAGTTTAATGGCATTAATGGTCATCGGTTTTGGTGAGAAAACCACCTTGGAAACCATGCGAGTGGATTTTTGGGGTTGTTTGGTTTTCATGCATTTCAATTTTTTCTCTGCATGGAGATATCTGGTTCTTCAACCAGCAGTTTTGTTTTCAATTTGTTTCTATTTTTAGCTCCTTTGGACTATTTTTGATCCAATGGAGGTATAAGAGGCATATGAGAAAGAATTTTTTGGTTGTTGACTTTGTTTGGAGAAGAAGGAATTGTGGAGGCTTGGCTGGAAATCTTCTTTGAATCGATAGAAGCACTATCATGCATGATAGGCTCTATCCATTAAGTTGTTCTTTTTCTCTAAATGTCTTCATTAAAACAACTCTTCTCTCATGAAATAAATGGGTTTTTATTTTTGTTATGGTTACCATGCAATCTTGCTTGAAAATTCTTTGTATTTCTTTTGAAGAATCTCTTCTTGATAAAGTAGGAAATGGGTTGTTTTCCTATTTATTTAATGGTGAATCACACCTTAAATCTAGTTGTGATTTGAGTAATGTTGAACATGTGTGAACCTACTTGTCTACTCAAAAGGGGTTTATGGAAATGTAATGTTGCTTTAAGTTTTGAACTTGGGTTTGTTGTTTTGGTTGTTAGAAGGTAAAAGAATATCCTTCTCTCATCATCTTTGTTTTTTGAAGTTTTGTTACTCCTTTTGGAACTGTATTAATATGGATACTTTTTGATTCAGAGTTGTGTGAACTCAAATTTGTATAGAAAAAATAGTTAATGAGTGACTTCTTCTTGAACTTACTGTATAAACTCTCATTTCTTCAATCTCTTATTCGATGGAAGAGGGTTGATAATGGGTGTTTGGATTTTCTATTTTTTTGTGGATTCAACTTGTATGGAAACAAGAATGAATGTTTTATTAATCCTCTTATCTTTTTAGTTAAAAATTGAAGTTTCTCGAATTAAGTTCTTTTATGGAAACTATGTGATAATTGTTTCTTGGACACTTAGATTTTGAAGTTATCTTGTTGAGAATATCTATGTGTGAAGTCTTCTCTTTAATCTTATATATATTGTGTCTTTCTTTAAGTTTTTGGAAGACTGAACTAAAGGTTAATAGATGAAGTCCTATTTGGTTGAGGATATTTTGAGAGTTGGCTTTGTCTGAGTCGATATTTGGGTTATTCACGTAGCTCTGTTTGAGCTTTCTAGATGTCGATCTTGTTGTCTACTTCACTTTTGAGTTAGATGTTGTTGATTAAACATACCCATTCCTGATCTGGGTTAACCTCTTAAGTAACTTGCTAGAGTAAACTTGTTAAATCCTTCCTGTTGTGGTATCGTGAAGCTTTAAGGAATGTATATTCAGATTTTTGGTTGATGTTTCATGATCTGGAACTAACCAAATCGGTTCAGAATAAAGGGGTTTTCTAGACTCTTCAATTTCTTTGATCTCTAAGAGTAAGATTGGAAGGAATAATTTACCTTGTCACTTAGTAGAGGTGTGCAGTTGAACCTGTCCATAGAAATGTAATGAAAATAATTTTTATCATCTCTGTTGATAGCTTGTGCACCTGTAGCTAAGCCATGTCGATCTTGTGTTGCACCTTCTTTGAAATCAAATCATGATGGATCTTTCTCTGTCCATTCATAAGATGTATTTCCCTCACCTCTGTGAGGATTTGAATGTGAGTCTTTCTCACCATTTTTGCACTATCATCTTGAAGGAATGGAAATACTATGGTTCCTTTGACTGAAACTTTGATGATTTTGAATGACTGTTGAAGGTTGTTAATTCCCTATAAGTTGTTTAGCAATTCTTGTTATTACATCTCTTTCTGATGAGAATAATAATATTGTTACTACTTTTTTCTTCATGTTTGGGTGAACCTTATTTTGAAACTCACTTGCATTTTGCGTCATCACATGATTCAATTTAACAATTTTTGGTGCATGATTTCTACATTTAAAAGAGTTAAAGGATGTTATGATTGGGTTTGTACCAATCCTTTTATGACCATCTTTTCTTGTGAAGGAATGTTGGAATCCTCCTCTAATCATGTCGATTGACTCCTTTCTCTTTTATTCTCTGAGGTAAAGAGTCATCACTTGCCTCCTTTGGAAACTATAAGAGATTATGTGTTGTATTCTCTTTTCTTAGTTGTGAAATGATATTCGGATTAACCAAATTAGAAGGGAAGTTCTTATTTGTTTTATCTCAGTTCATCCTTCCCTCTTTTGTGTAATCTATATATATAATGGATCGGTCTATTGCATTACTCTTTAGAATGCATCAAGTAGTTGTTGATACTTCTCTCTTATTCACTTGATTTGTATTGAAGGAATTAACGTTGTTTTGGATCATTAATGTTATATGCCTTTTATTGAGTGAATATTTTCCTAATTCTAATGTGTGACCTAACTTGAGAGCTTAGGTTATATCATGGACTATGAATTTGGGTATAGCATCTTGAAATGGGAATCTCTTATTTTTATGTTGTAGATGATTCATCCTAAAACCTTTCAAGAAGCTGGAATTTTCTTGGTTGTAGATGTCTTTTTATGGAATTTTGTAATGTTGAGTTTGTTGGTTCCTACTTCATAAAGTAACTCTATGTTTGGAAAATAGTGGAGTTAGTTTTGTATTACTAATTCAGATTGAATTATGTAAGAAATAAGTAGTAAGTACTTTTATTTGATGTAGATAAGTAAATTGGTTGAAATATTACTTATCTAATATAATGTTGTAAAGTGTTGATTATATCATGATCTTTTCTTAATGTTATTTTAGGTTGATCAACTGTTCTTCTTTTATGGTTGTTATTACTTATGATTTATTTGTTTTCTTGGCTTTACTGTTTCATAAAAGTAGAGTTGGTTTTATGAAACAGTTAGTTGAAAGCACATCATTTTAATGCTTAGTGCTTATCATGCTCAGTTCAATGAATTGACCCGTGCTAGCAATTTTTGTAGATGGACTTCATGTAAGTGATAAAGGAAGGAAATAACTTATATGATGTATTGGTTGCTTAAAGTCTTGGATCTTTTATAGAGAAATATGATTCATTATTGAAATGTACTGAAAGAAGAAAAGTTGTATTCTTTAATGATCTTGATGTTGGTTGACATGAAATATGTCTAAAATTCATGGTCTTGTAAAATATGTATTTTACCATGATGAATTGAAAAATATTTGGAGTTACTTAAACTTGTTATGTCATTTCTCTTGTGCATTATATGAAGGAAATTTGTAATCTTATCTTCGTGGTTTCCATTCTTACCTATTTGATCCTTATTTCCAGTTTGTATTAAATGAGTTGGAGGGATGGGATTTAATTACAATATCCCTTAAATTGAATGCAACTTGTTAAGTTGCATGCATGGATGTTCTTTTATCTAATCTGTATGGTTCACTAAATGATGTTAATGAAAGTATAACTTAACTATCATGAAGTGTGAAATGAAAAAAAAGGTATAATAAACCCCAACACTTAAACAAGAAAGAGGAAGGTTCATCACCTCTTGAGAAATACCTCCATAGGTTTTAAAAAATGTATGGTACATAAGATCGTTAATAAATCTGATTTCATCTCTATGAAGTCTACTATAATGGAACCTGTTTTGGATCTTAAACACACCATGAATGGTTGAGTTGTACTAAGTAAATCATATGATGGATGTTGTTTCTATTTTCAATTAACTAAATGTTAAGAAAAAAGTTAATGAACATAAAAGTAATCCTAAGTTTATGAAGTTCTGTATTACATTAACAACTCAATTAGGGATGAAAAACTTAAGGGTTGTTGGAATTAGGGTTAAGTAGGGTTGTAAATTTGAATCTTAATTAAAATATAAATGGGTGAAAATGACCTCTTCTCGAGGTGTGTACATCAAGATGGGTAGTTTTGTCAGATGTTGGCACACAACTACATAGATTACCTTCATGAAGGCTAGGGTCTTCACGAGGATACAATGTTGTAGTTGACATGTTGCAACACCCCTCAACATTGGTTCATCTAGATCTACTCAAACTTAGACTTGATCTTAGTTTCTCTCTAGGTCAGATTAGGAATGTGATTTAGTATAGAAAGTGATTCACGATGACTTAGGATAACTAGACACACCCAATTGACTTAGGTCGATTGAGTATGTCTATATACCCTTAGTCATCATGAATGGGTTCCTATACTAAATCATGTTGCTAACTAGATCTAGGGTCAAACCTTGAACAAGTGAACTGACAGAAGTCAGTAAAGACCATTCTAGATAACAGATGAGTGGGGTGAAGGATGTATTCCATTAGATGAGTATGTCATCTAGGAATAGTAACATGAATAGTATGTTGGAAATATTTGGCCAAAGTATCACAAGTTGTTGGTTGTGTTGTCTATGTCACCTAGTTTAAGAAATGAGATTTCAGATGAATATTGGTAACAAACATTCAGATAGGTTTCTTAAATAGAACACTCAATACCCAGAATAGGGTAAGAGAACCAGGTATACTTAGTATACACATAGTATTCAATACTTTAAGTTAACATGAGAGATCGGTTGGAAAAAATCGAGTCATGAAATGAGAGATCGGTAGTTCACCAAGTCATTTATAACTGCATATGGTTATCTTGTTATGAGATTGATTGGCATGGAATGTGTGTTCTAAATTATGATTATTTAGAATAGAGAACATTATGTATAAAAAAAAATTCCCTTGTTTCTAAAGTCTTAAAATGGGAATGTTACATCTTGGTATCGAGTTAAGGTTGCAGCTCTTGGACCTAGTGTCCATAATCTGATAAAACTTAAATTTTCTTGTTAACAAAAATGGTTAGAACAAGAGGAAATGTTGCAAAAACAACCCACCACCTAGGTGGAGAAGCAACAACTACCCAAAAACTTGATGAGATCCTTGCTTCCCTATTGGACACAAGAGATCATTTGGTTGTACTTGAAACAACAAGTAATGGGAAATGAGGAGGAAGAAGATGTTGGTAATAACAATCAGCCACCTCCTGTGGACAATGCCAATTTGGGAAATTTAGGTGTTGATAACAATAATGTAAACATACCTGATCAACCAAAAAATAAAAAGGCAAGGCTTGTGAGTAAAAACTCACTAATGATATCAAAAGGATAAGTCCACCTAAGTTTGATGGCACCACATTAGGAGATGGAGCTGAAAATTGGCTCAGTGAAATGGAGAAGTACTTTGTGATAAGGAATTTCTCAGAGGAAACAAAGGCAATATGGGGAGCATATCAGCTTTCCCATGAAGCATCTTCATGGTGGGACAACCGTAAGGCTGAGTTGAACATTGATGAAACAAATATTACTTGGGATCAATTTAAAAGTTATTTTAGGCAATGTTGGCTGCCACAACTTTACTATGATCAGAAAATGACTAAATTTCAGAACTTAGCCCAAGGAAAATTAACTATAACAGAGTACTGGGAATGGTTTACTAAACTCCTTAAGTATGTACCTCAGTATCAAACTGATGAGAAGTTCAGATATGAAAATTTATCATGGGACTGAATCCCATTATAGGGGAGAGGTGGATGTTCACAACCCAACCACTATGGAAGGGGTTGTTGAAAAATCCATAAGGTAGGAACAAAAATTAAAGGCAATTTCTACTCATAAGGAGGAATTTAGAAAGAAAGTTCCAAACTCCTCTTCATCATCTCTTGCACCTAAGAAAGGACCATGGAAGAAGTTTTGGTATGAAAAATAAGTTTTCAACAGATAATAATAAGAAAACAACAACAAATAAGCCTGTTGCTAATGTATAAAATAACTTTTCAAGAACAATAATAATGACAAAAAGTCCTATGGAGGTCAGAATGATAACTTTAAGGCTGGAAATAAATTTGAGCCTAAAAAGGGACTAGGAGGTTATTACAATTGTGGCAAGGATCATTATGCAAATCAATGTCCTTTGAAAAAGGATGACCATAATCAACAACACAAGATACACACTGCAGTGGCTAACAAACAAGATGAAAAGCAAGTCACACCCATAGAGGTTCGGGTAAGTTATTTGGCATACCTGTAACTATTATTTTTGATACTGAGAGCTACTGAATGTTTTATTTCTAGTAAATTAGCATCAAAATTAACAAGAAAAGATGGAAAAATGGATAAAACATGGGTTGTACATTATGGAAATAATGTTGTTCATACAGTTAGTATGTGTCTTTTTGGGGCAATCCTTGATTTACCTAGTTTTTCCATGGAAGTTGATCTTTATGTTGCTCCTTTGGGGTCTTATGATGTAATCATAGGTGTTAATTGGTTAGTTGAGCATAAAGAAAAAGTTGACTATTTTGAAAAACATATTAGTTGTTTAGATGACTCTAGAAAAATAACAGACATTCAGGGTGTAAAACATGAAATTTTTGTTAGGAAGTTGTCATCTATGCAACTTAAAAAGGCCAAAAATAAGGGTTGTACCTTATATGCAGTAAAAATTTCTGAATCTACTAAGGAAAATAGTGATTTCTTAGAATGTTATCCATTGTTACAAAACTTCAGTGATGTGTTTCCAGAAGAATTACTAGGTCTTCCACCCAAATGGGAATTTGACTTCACAATTGAAATCAAACCTGGAACCAAGCCTATTTCTAAGGCACCTTATAGGATGACTACTATTGAATTAGTAGAGCTTAAGGCTCAGTTACATGAAATTTTGTCAAAGGGTTTGATTAGACCGAGTGTCTCACCTTGGGAGCACTCAGTAATTTTTGTGAAAAAGAAAGATGGTACACTTAGATTATGTATCGATTATAGAATGTTAAACAAGGAATGATTAAGAACATATATCCACTTCCTAGAATTGATGATCTGTTTGATCGATGATGTGGTGCATCGGTATATTCTAAGATAGATCTTTGATCTAGATATCATCAGTTATGAATTAAGGATGAGGACATTCATAAAACAACTTTTAGAATGAGGTATGGACATTATGAATTCATAGTTTTACCATTTGGATTAACAAATGCACCTACAACTTTTATGAATTTAATGAATAATATTTTTCAAGAATACTTGGACAAATTTGTGCTTGTATTCTTGGATGATATTCTCATATACTCTAAAAGTATTGAAGAACATCATGAGCATTTGAAGATAGTCTTGGAAATCTTGAGGAAGAGATGATTGTTTGGTAAGTTGTCTAAATGTTCTTTCTATGACACGGAAGTGCACTATTTGGGTCATGTTATAAGAAAAGATGGAATAGTTGTAGATCCCTCTAAAATTGTAGCTATAACTTGAGTGGCCTACACCAAAGAATGTACATGAAGTTAGAAGCTTCATGGGTCTTGTTGGTTACTATAGGAAATTTGTTAAAGATTTCTCCAAAGTTGTTGCACCAATAACTTCATTACAGAAAAAGGATAAGAAATTTGTGTGGAATGAGAAATGTGAATCTGCATTTAAAACTTTGAAGGATCAATTAACATCAACACCTATTTTGGTTGTACCTGACCCTAATGGAGACTTTACTTGTTGTAATGGATGCATCCAGGGGAAGGTCTTGGAGGTATTTTGTTACAAAATGATCATGTCATAGCTTACAAAAGTAGAAAACTCAAGTTACATGAGCTGAATTATGCTCCACATGATCTAGAGCTTGTTTCCATTGTTCATGCACTTCAAGTTTGGAGGCATTATCTTCTTGGTAAACCTTTTGAACTAAAAATTGATCATCTTGGGCTGAAGTATATTTTTACTCAGCCAAATCTGAATGCAAGACAACGAAGATGGTTAGAGTTTTATCTCAATATGATTTTGACATAAGTTACATTAAAGGAAAGGAAAATAGGGTAGTTGATGCTCTAAGTCATAGGAAGCACATTTATGCTCTTATAACATTGAGAACTCAGTTTAAGGATGAAGTAAAAAGTGTTATGGAATCTGATTCTTATTTTCAGCAAGTAAAAAAACACTTGCTTGCAGATCCAAATGATGTGAGATATAAGGGTTTTCACTTTGATAATGAAGGAATCTTACGATTTGAAAACAGGTATACATACCTTTGCTAAATGATTTAAGAAAGAAATTATTAGTTGAATTTCACAATTCACCTTTTTCTGGACACCTGGTATTACAAAGATGCTTGCTGATATAAAACAACAATATTTCTAGAAAGGGATGAAAAAGGACATGATTGAGTTTGTGACACACTTGCTTAGAATGTCAATGAGTTAAAGTTGAGCATATGCATCCAGCTAGGTTTATTGTATCCTCACAACATACCACAATACAAATGGCAAGTGATAAGCATGGATTTTGTACAAGGGTTACCTATGTCAAGAAATAAACATGATGTTATTTTAGTTGTTGTTGATAAACTAACAAAGGTAGCACATTTTATTGTTGGTAATCTTAAGGATGATTCACCTATTTTAGCAAAAAGGTTTGTACATGAGATTTTCAGATTACATGGAGTACCTGAATTAATCATATCTGATAGAGATCCAAGAATGACTTCAAGATTTTGGCAAACACTTAACGCAACTCTAGGAACTAAGCTGAATTTCAGTTCTACGTATCATCCGGAAATGGATGGACAAACTGAAAGAGTTAATCAAGTTTTAGAGGATATGTTACGAATGTATTACATGGATCAACATATATAAATGGGAAGAGTACCTTCCATTAGTTGAGTTTGCATACAATAACACATATCACCTCTCTGAAGATGGCACCTTTCAAAGCATTATATGGAAGGAAATGCAGAACCCTTGTTAGTTGGGACAACATTGAAGATAGAGAGGTGGTTGGACCTAAAATCCTTACGGAAATGGAACAACAAGTTAAAATGATTCATGAACACTTGAAAGAAGCAATGGATAGGCAGAAGAGTTATGCTGACTTGAAGTGGGTTGATAGGAAATTTGAACTTGGTGAGAAGGTCTTTCTTCGAGGTTTAAACCAAAAAGAGTTCTATAACTTTTGGCAAGGCTGCCAAGTTATCACCTCGTTATGTGGGACCCTTTGAAATTGTTGAAGTAATCAACCCTGTAGCTTATCATTTAGCATTACCTCCTGCTTTGTCATGAATGCATGATGTTTTCCATATTTCTTTGCTTAAGAAATACATTTCAGATTTATCACATGTGTTAAATTGAATTCCTTGCAGAGTCCAAGACCCAGGAATAATCATGGTTAAACCTATACGAGTGCTGGAAACTCACCAATGCACTTAAGAAATCATGAAATAAGACAATGTAAGGTCCAATGGGATCATTTAATGAAGAAAGTGCAACCTAGGAAAATATGGAAGATATGAAAACTACTTTTCCATATTTATTTGAACAAGATTGATTCTATTGACTGATAAGTTTAAGTTTTTATTCTTTTTATGTCAATAAATCTACCAGTTTTGGGTAGACATTTCATATTTAAAATAAACAACTACGTAAATGCTGATTTTGGAATTTTAAAATCCATAGTTTTGTTTGGAACATATGAAAGGTAATATAATAATTTGATTTGTCCTTGATGTAAATTGTGTAACTAAGTAAATCATCGGGATGATGATTCTTTTAGGAGGGAAGTATGTAACATCTTTGAAAAACTATTAACTTTTTCCTCTTTGCATTATGAAGCGTTGATATGTGATTTTTCCTAAGAAGGTGTATTCTTTTGACTATTGGAAATCATGCTTGCAATGGATAAATTATTTTATTCTTGGATTCATTTTTTGAAATGTTGTTTGTTTGCAAGGAATCCATTCTTCTTGAGATAGGTAAGGTTGTAAACTGGTAATGTTGTTTGCAAATTTATCTCTATATAATAGCAAAACCCTGGATCAATTCCATTGATCCAAGGTATGCTTTAATTCTTCTTATCTGATCTATATGAAAAACCGACATTCAAAATTAAAGGAAGTAAGGGACCGAGTCCTTAAATGTACACAATTTTATTGATCTTTCTTGGAGGTCCTTTCTCTGCATTTTGTTGTAAATAGTGTGCTCGGATCTTCTTGTTAATCTCTTAGGACGTTGAATGGCGTAAGAAGGATAGAGGTCTACTTTAGGACTATAAAAGGTAAAACCTAAGTCCTAGATCTTTAAGATCTACCTAACTGAAATTCTAATCTAAGTTAAGCTAGACCTACCTTAGATCTATTCCTAACTATGCATGTTGCACCCTAATCTAAGTTGTATACTCTACGGTGTGGGGTGTGAAGATCGTCTAAGGTAAAGAGAGGTCTATCTCTAACCTATTACCTAATATTGAACTATTATGGGATATGGCTTAATCTATGATGGCTTGTTACCTATGGCAATATTAAAATGACCTAAGGTGAATACTTTCTATCTAACCTAAGGTCGGATCCTAAACTAATGTTTATTTAACCTAAACTAATGTAAGGATGGAAGGGGACCTAAGGGGTCACATGGAAAGTGTAAGGTGGTGGCGATGGTTTCTAAGTCATTTATGTGATTTGATTTTGAATTTAAAAATTGGTACTACCAGTTTTTTGGTAGAGGCATGGAAATTAGAGGGAATCCTAGTTGGCATCATCACTAGAGTTAAGTGATGCATGCTATCATTTGAAATTGGACTCACCAACTTTAGATGGTGGTGGCATGGAGATATAGGTGGGAAAGTGGAGTTTAATGGCATTAATGGTCATCGGTTTTGGTGAGAAAACCACCTTGGAAACCATGCAAGTGGATTTTTTGGGGTTGTTTGGTTTTTCATGCATTTTGATTTTTTCTCTCTGCATGGAGATATCTGGTTCTTCAAACCAACAGAGTTATGTTTTTCAATTTGTTTCTATTTTTAGCTCCTTTGGACTATTTTTGATCCAATGGAGGTATAAGAGGCATATGAGAAAGAATTTTTTGGTTGTTGACTTCATTTGGAGAAGAAGGAATTGTGGAGGCTCGGCTGGAAATCTTCTTCGAATCGATAGAAGCACTATCAGGCATGATAGGCTCTATCCATTAAGTTGTTCTACTTTTCTCTAAATGTCTTCATTAAAACAACTCTTCTCTCATGAAATAAATGGGTTTTTATTTTTGTTATGGTTACCATGCAATCTTGCTTGAAAATTCTCTATATTTCTTTTGAAGAATCTCTTCTTGATAAAGTAGGAAATGGGTTGTTTTCCTGTTTATTTAATGGTGAATCACACCTTAAATCTAGTTGTGATTTGAGTAATGTTGAACATGTGTGAACCTTTGTCTGTTCGAAAAGGGGTTTATGGAAATGTAATGTTGCTTTAAGTTTTGAACTGGGTTGTTTTTTTGGTTGTTAGAAGGTAAAAGAATATCCTTCTCTGTCGCATCTTTGTTTTGTTGAAGTTTTGTTACTCTTGTTGGAACTGTATTAATATGGATACTTTGATTCAGAGTTGTGTGAACTCAAATTTGTATAGAAAATAGTAAATGAGTGACTTCTTCTTGAACTTACTATATAAACTCTCATTTCTTCGAATCTGGTATTCGATGGAAGTTGGGTTGATAATGGGTGTTTGGATTTTCTATTTTTGTGGATTCAACTTGTATGGAAACAAGAATGAATGTTTTATTAATCCTCTTATCTTTTCAGTTAAAAATTGAGTTTCTCGAATTAAGTTCTTTTATGGAAACTATGTGATAATTGTTTCTTGGACACTTAGATTTTGAAGTTATCTTGTTGAGAATATCTATGTGTGTGAAGTCTTCTCTTTCTAAACTTATATGTATTGGGTCTTTCTTTAAGTTTTGGAAGACTGAACTAAAGGTTAATAGATGAAGTCCTATTTGGTTGAGGACATTTTGAGAGTTGGCTTTGTCTGAGTCGATATTTGGGTTATTCACGTAGCTCTTGTTTGAGCTTGCTTGAGATGTCGATCTTGTTGTCTACTTCACTTTTGAGTTAGATGTTGTTGATTAAAATACCCATTCTTGATCTAGGTTAACCTCTTAAGTAACTTGCTAGAGTAAACTTGTTAAATCCTTCCTGTTGTGGTATCATGAAGCTTTAAGGAATGTTTATTTGGACTTTTGGTTGACATTTCATGATCTGGAACTAACCAAATCGGTTCTGAATAAGGGGTTTTCTAGACTCTTCAATTTCTTTGATCTCTGAGTAAGATTGGAAGGAATAATATACCTTGTCAACTTAGTAGAGGTGTGTAGTTGAACCTATCCATAGAAATGTAATGAAAATAATTTTTTCATCTCTTGTTGATAGCTTGTGCACATATAGCTAAGCCATGTCGATCTTGTGTTGCACCTTCTTTGAAATCAAATCACGATGGATCTTTCTCTGTCCATTCATAAGATGTTTTTCCCTCACCTCTATGAGGATTCGAATGTGAGTCTTTCTCACCGATTGTTGCACTATCATCTTGAAGGAATGGAAAGACTATGGTTCCTTTGACTGAAACTTTGATGATTTTGAATGACTATTGAAGGTTGTTAATTCCTGTAAGTTGTTTAGCAATTCTTGTTATTACATCTCTTTCTTGATGAGGATAATAATATTGTTACTACTTTTTCTTCATGTTTGGGTGAACCTTATTTAGAAACCGACTTGCATTTTGCGGTCACATGATTTAGTTTAACAATTTTTGGTGCATGATTTTATACATTTAAAAGAGTTTAAGGATGTTATGATTGGGTCATACCAATCCTTTTATGACCATCTTTTCTTGTGAAGGAATGTTGGAATCCTCCTCTAATCATGTCGATTGACTCCTTTCTCTTTTATTCTCTAAGAGGTAAAGTTTCATCACTACTCCTTTGGAAACTATAAGAGATTATGTGTTGTATTCTCTTTTCTAAGTTGTGAAATGATATTCGGATTAACCGAATTAGAAGGGAAGTTCTTATTTTTATCTCAGTTTCATCCTTCCCTCTTTTGTGTAATCTAGTATATATAATTGGATCGGTCTATTGCATTACTCTTTAGAATGCATCGAGTAGTTGTTGATACTTCTCTCTTATTCACTTGATTTGTATTGAAGGGATTAACGTTGTTTTGGATCATTAATGTTATATGCCTTTTATTGAGTGAATATTTTCCTAATTCTAAGGTGTGACCTAACTTGAGAGCTTAGGTTATATCATGGACTATGAATTTGGGTATAGCATCTGAAATGGAATCTCTTATTTTTATGTTGTAGATGATTCATCCTAAAACCTTTCAAGAAGCTTGGAATTTGCTTGGTTGTAGATGTCTTTTTATGGAATTTTGTAATGTTGAGTTTGTTGGTTCCTACTTCTTAAAGTAACTCTATGTTTGGAAAATAGTGGAGTTAGTTTTGTATTACTAATTCAGATTGAATTATGTAAGAAATAAGTAGTAAGTACTTTTATTTGATGTAGATAAGTAAATTTGGTTGAAATATTACTTATCTAATATAATGTTGTAAAGTGTTGATTATATCATGATCTTTTCTTAATGTTATTTTAGGTTGATCAATTGTTCTTCTTTTATGGTTGTTATTACTTATGATTTATTTATTTTCTTGGCTTTACTATTTCATAAAAGCAGAGTTGGTTTTATGAAATAGTTAGTTGAAAGCACATCATTTTAATGCTTAGTGCTTATCATGCTCAGTTCAATGAACTGACCCATGCTAGAAATTTTTGTAGATGGACTTCGTAAGTGATAAAGGAAGGCAATAACTTATATGATGTATTGGTTTCTTAAAGTCTGGATCTTTTATAGAGAAATCTGATTCATTATTGAAATGTACTAAAGGAAGAAAAAGTTGTATTCTTTAATGATCTTGATGTTGGTTGACATGAAATATGTCTAAAATTCATGGTCTTGTAAAATATGTATTTTACCATGATGAATTGAAAAATATTTGGAGTTACTTAAACTTATTATGTCATTTCTCTTGTGCATTATATGAAGGAAATTTGTAATCTTATCTTCATGGTTTCCATTCTTACCTGATTGATCCTTATTTCTGGTTGTCATTAAATGAGTTGGAGGGATGGGATTTAATTACAATATCCCTTAAATTGAATGCAACTTGTTAAGTTGGCATGCATGGATGTTATTTTATCTAATCTATATGGTTCACTAAATGATGTTAATGAAAGTATAACTTAACTATCATGAAGTGTGAAATGAAAAAGGGTATAATAAACCCCAACACTTAAACAAGAAAGAGGAAGGTTCATCACCTCTTGAGAAATACCTCCATAGGTTTTAAACAAATGTATGGTACATAAGATCGTTAATAAATCTGACTTCATCTCTATGAAGTCTACTATAATGGAACCTGTTTTGGATCTTAAACACACCATGAATGGTTGAGTTGTACTAAGTAAATCATATGATGGATGTTGTTTCTATTTTTGATTAACTAAATGTTAAGAAAAAAATTTAATGAACATAAAAGTAATCCTAAGTTTATGAAGTTATGTATTAACTTAACAACTCAATTAGGGATGAAAAACTTAAGGGTTGTTGGAATTAGGTTAAGCAGGGTTGTTGTAATTTGAATCTTAATTAAAATAAATGGGTGAAATGACCTCTTCTCGAGGTGTGTACATCAAGATGGGTAGTTCTTTCGATGTTGGCACATGCCAACTCGTAGGATTGTACCTTCATGAAGGCTAGGGTCTTCACGAGGATACAGTGTTGTAATTGACATGTTACAACACCCCTCAGCATTGGTTCATCTAGATCTACTCAAACTTGACTTGATCTTAGTTTCTCTCTAGGTCAGATTAGGAATGTGATTTAGTACAGAAGTGATTCATGATGACTTAGGATAACTAGACACACCCAATTGACTTAGGTCGATTGAGTATGTCTATATACCCTTAGTCATCACGAATGGGTTCCTATACTAAATCATGTTGCTAACCAGATCTAGGGTCAAACCTTGAACAAGTGAACTGAAAGAAGTCAATAAAGACCATTCTAGATAATAGATGAGTGGGGTGAAGGACATATTCCATTAGATGAGTATGCCATCTAGGAATAGTAACATGAATAGTATGTTGGAAATCTTTGGCCAAAGTATCAGAAATGAGATTTGGATGAATATTGTAACAAAATTCAGATGTCTATGTCACCTAGTTTAAGAAATGGGATGCCGAGTATATGATGTATTAACCTCGGTGGATGCCAAGAGTGGTGTGTGAGTCGATTATAACTCGTACTAGTGATGATGATTGCGGGAGAACGTACCACGCACCGGAGAAAAGCGTGAAAGTTAGGTTTTTACATGTAAACCTTCCTCCTCACATCATTGACTACGATAAAGAGATTACATTGAATATAGTTGTTAATGGGTGACTTTTGAGAAATATCCTCATTGAAATAGGAGTGGAGATCAATATTCTTACCTTGGATACATTGAATCAAATGGGAATGCTGCATTACATCCATATTCGAATGTTTTGTATATGGTGAACAAGAGAAAGGTGATTCGCATTGGAGTCTTGAAAATGTTGTTATCACTATTCGATGGGCCAAGTTCATTAGGGACTTTAAGGTCTTAGAACTCACCGAGAGAATAATTTCCTAGCATTACTTGGGTGCCCTTGGTGTTACAAGAACAATGTTGACCTACGGTTTAACAAGGGGTATATAAGTTTTGAGAACAAGGAGGAATGGGTCATCATCCCATTGACAGATGGAAAATAAACACCCTATACTTTTCCCTTAGGAGGGAATACCTCGATAGAATCTATGTGTTTTCCAACAGAGACCCCGAAATAATTCATCCTATAAAAGGGGTTATCTAATTTGAAAATTCTCACCAATGAGTGATACAACTAGTATAGAGTGTGAAAATTGGGTGCACGGGACTTATGAGTTAATTAGGTGACAATTGAGAGGATCTGTAATAAGGGTGAAGAATACACGCTCAATTAAATTCTTGGGAAGAAAGAAGCTACCAAGTTACTCTTGAAGGGCAAGCTCTGATGAGTTATTAAGAGCACTAAAGGATCAATGGAAAAATGAGGACAAAAGGAGAAGTATGCTCAGTTATAAGTTACTCAGGACTGTAGCGGGTTAGTGGGAAACACATCGAGAGATTCTCCTAGAGTGTCATGAGGTACGAGACACATTCTATGTAAGATTATATAAAATCGGTGTGCCCACTATTATCAAAGACTACCATGGTAAGGAACCCACCTCATTCCATATCCAAGCTTGTGAGAAGGCCTAGAATGGAGGAAAATAAGATTTACCACCTTCATTATGGGTGTATAATTTATATTCCACCTTACATGGTTGTGCACGTGTATGATATATCCACTCAGAGACACTCCATCGACGGGAATCGTGTGGAGTTAACAACTAATCGCATTCAATATTTTGAGTATCGTAGTACCAAGTTATCAAGTGGATAAGGCGTTGCAAGTTGTCAAGAACCTTACAATGGGAGATAGTGCTATGGAAGAAGATAGGTTACTGGAGTTCTTTGGGTGAACCTTGTTTGGAGATGCATCTCAATGAAGAAGAATCAAAATAAATACAACTTAAGTGCGTGTGTATTGAAAAGGAAAAAGGAAAAATGGTCTATGTAGTAGATGGTGAAGAGATGGAAAGTTTGTATGTTAACCATTCGAAAGTACATGCAAAGTCGTAGATAGCATTGATGAGTGATCATACACCTACCATGATCCCTTGAAAACAAATAAGGTTAATATTCGGATAAAATAAGAGCCTAAGGAAGCTATCATTGGGGACTATTGGTCGAAAAAATAAGTTTCAAAGGTCATTGATCTATTGTGTGAGTTCCAGGATTTGTTCCCTCATGGGTACCATGAACTCAAAGGTGTCCACCATTCCTTGGGGGAAATGAGGATCAAGTTGAAGGAAGGTGCACACCGATTCAAAAGAGGCCTTATCGGATGAATCTAAATTTGCACATATGGGTCAAGGAAAAAATAGACAAGATGATAACATCTAGTATCATTGAGGTTGTGGAGGAATCAAAATGGATAAGCCTAATGGTCATCAATATCAAGAAGGATGGAAGAACAAGGATCTGTGTTGACTACAACAACTTGAATTCATAAGTGTCATTAATCCTTTCCCAAACCACTTTACTAAAGATATTATGGAGGGAGTAGGCGAGAGCGAGGTCTAATCTTTCATAGATGGGTTCTCAGGGTATCACCAAGTCAAAATTGTAAAGGAATACCGAGAAAGAAAAAAATTCCATTGAGTGGGGAATATTTTCCTATATAATCTTGACTTTTAGATTAAAGAATGCACTTTTGTTCTCCGCTTCATGGTACAAGCATTTCAGGAGTCATCCATAAGTTTCTTCAATTCTACCTGGATGAATGGATGGTGTATGGGATGGTAAAATACCATTGTGACAATTTGATTCTCGTGTTTAAGAGATGTTGACAGATTGAGGATATCTCTCAATATTAAGAAATGTGTCTTGGCTACTCCATTTGGAACCCTGTTGGGACATATTATATGTAAGGAAGGCCTGATTAGTGGATCCTGCCAAAGTTGCATTTATTGTGGGATTTAGGGAGTCTACTAGTCAAAGCACATTGAACGGATTCCTCTAACATATGGGGTACTATAATAAATTCATCAAGAGGTATGCCAAGATCATCATGCCCTTGTAGGGATTACTAAAGATGAAGATTTGATTTCATTGGGGAGAGGCACAGCCAAAGGTGTTTGACACTTTGAAGGATAGACTTATCACTGTGCCCATACTATGTTTTCCTTCTTGGGATAAGCCTTTCCATGTACATGTTGATGCCTCAGAATAACCATGGGAGTAGTACTAGCACAACTTGGTGAGGGGATTGTTGATCACCCCTTATGTTTTGCAAGTAGGAAGTTAACACCAACAGAACAAAATTATACCACTACTAAGCACGAGGCACTTTTAATGATCTATGCATTGCATAAGTTCAAATAGTACCTATTGGCAACACCCTTTATATTCTATATAGACCACATGAAATTGAAATACTTGGTAAACAAGCCCATTTTGCAAGGGCGCATATGTTGTTGGGTCCTATTATTCCAAGAGTTTGAGTTCATGGTGGTTGTAAAACTAGGAAGATAAATTCAAGGCCTAACCACTTATTAAGGATTGACTCGGGGAGGATGCACAAAGCATTGAGGATACCATTTCGGATGCACAATTATTTAGGTTGCCGCACACACCCTCGACTTGGAAAATATCATTCTATTTTTAAAAATTGGTCCGGCATTGGTTGGTATGAGGCTTCGGAGAGAAAACAATTGGCAATACATGTCGCACCCTACATGTTGATTAGTGGGGATTTTTATAAGTTAGGACATGATGAGGTTATGTGCCAATGTGTATTGGAACATGAGTGCATGGAAATTATGGATGAAGCACATGGTGGGATTGTAGGAGGACACTATGCAGGAAATACTACCACGTGGAAGATCCTAATGGCAGGGTTTTAGTGGGAAAATATCTACAAGGATTGTATTGAGTTTTGCAAGGCATGTGACCATTACAGTGCCTTATCAAACCTAGAAAGAGAGATAAAATGCCCTTGTGACCAATAGCTAGTGCTGAACCATTTAAAAAATGGGCAATCGAATTTGTAGGGCCAATTTCACCAGTGAAGGACTTGTTCATAGTATATCATTACTTTCACCAATTACCTGACAAGATGGGTAGAGGAAACACCTATAAAGGATTGTGCAGTAGCGAAAACTGTTATGTTTTTATGGGAGAACATAATCAACATGTACACATGTCCTTTAAGCTTAACAAGTGATAAATGTACACATTTTTTGAATGAAATGGTCAGGATTCTCTTAGCAATATTTATGGTGGCCCATCACAATACTACCCCTTATCACCCTCAATTGAATGGAACTACTGAGGCATTTAAAAAAATCCTAAGTCACACATTGACCAAGATCTGTGATGTTAGAATACAAGATTGGGATGAAAAATTATCACTCGTTCTATGGGCATATAGGAAAACTTACAAAAGGTTGAACAAGGCCACACTGTTTCAATTAGTGTTTGTCAGAGAAGTTGTTTTTCTAGTTGAATCATGTTACCATCATTACGTATAGTGCACATGTGAGGATTGGTTGATGAACAAGTACTGAAAGAGAGGATTAATAAGTTGATGTAGGTAGAAAAAAGGAGATCACTTGTTTGATGGATTAAGAAGATAGAAAAAGCAAGACAAAATGCTTGGCATGATCGTCATATCAAGAACAAATAGTTTAAGGTTGGGTAGATGGTCTTGTTGTATGATTCCAAGTTTTTGTGCCATCCTGGGAAGTTGAAAGTCCATTTGTTAGGACCTTACATCATCTTGTACATCCTTGATTTAGGTGCATGTCAGTTACAAGTGCTAGATGGAATGAAGTTACCTGGCCATTTCAATGGGAGTAGGCTAAAGCCCTACTATAAATAATCCTTCCTGGTGTTTGTAAATAAGGCAAGTATTGCTAGTTAGTTTAGGATTTCCCTTTATGAATTTTTTTCTTGTGTTTCCCTTTCTCGTTGTTTGTTCCTTTCTTTTTTGTTATTTTGCACCTTGTGTGCCAGTAACCACATTATTTTCTAAGTTTGTGTATGTACATAGGACCACACACATCTATTTTAGTGTGGGGTGGAGTAGTGTAAAGTAAAGTATAAACGAGTAGTAAAATTTGAATGACCCAATATAAGGAAGTGCGTAAGGTTGATAAAGTGCATGGGGATATAGTGGATAATGAATTGTTGTGTCAAGAAGGTTATAGAAAAGACCATCTACAAATGATGAAGATCACAGGAAAAACATGAGGTAGGTGAGGGAAAAAATTGGGTAAATGACAAAAAATGTTCCTTTGGAATTGCAGATGCGCGCGTAAGAGTCTTCATTCATATTATTTTTTTACATGCCAAAAGGTTGTAGAAGGGGTGTGGGTAAGGGCCCTTAAGATCAGATTTAGTGGAAAAATCTGCATTTAATATTAAGTATGTCAGTAGGTGGTATAACATTTATTTCTCAGAGAAGAAAAAACTATAAGTATGAAGTCGGGCATGTTATTATTTACCTTGATTTTATGAAGTTAAAGAGCTCTTGCAAACTAGGGAATCCAGAGAAATTTGTGCAAAGGAAGAAGAATCATAAATATCTAAGTGTGTGACTAGGGTTGATCTATAAACTGGAGTGGAAGGAGTACATGGGCGTGGGGAGAGTTCTTTTCAGAATATGTTATCTTGTGGAAGAATTTGTTCCTAGTTAGGGTTTGACAGCTAGGGTATGGAAGAAGGAGGATTCTTCATGGAGTGGAGCCTTAGAGTTAAGCAGAGTAGTAGATCAGAGAAAGAAGAAGGGATTTAGGTTATAGCCCAACAAGAAAACATGACACCAAAGAAGGTGACTATTTCACAAAAGAAACATAAGGGAAAGGGAAAAGGAAAGTAAATCTATGTCGGCATTAGCTCCAATGAAGAATGGCATACAAAAATGCAGAGACCCAGGATGGAGTATTGTTGGGGAAAGAGTGGGTGTCACACTTGAGACAAATAGCATGAGCACTACTAAGAAATAAATGGAGTTGGAACTAGTTTGTCTAACTAACAAGAGGACACCAGATGGAATGCCAATATATAGTGACAAAGTAAAGGTAAAGTTGGAGAAGGTAGGGTTGTTGCAACTATATGAGTTGCCTTATTTTGGAAATCCCAAGCAGCTATATCGTGGTTGATGTCACATGTACATGAAGGCCACTTCTATTTTGCAAGCCGTAAGATGCATATAACCCCTCATCTTATATCAAAGTTCACTAATGTAAATTACGAAGGAAACTCCATAGATGATGACTTGGATGAGAAGGAGGTCATCAAGGAAATTGTGGAGGCTTATGACTACAAAAAGGTTTCATGGTACTTTGACATCCTAGATATTCCTGACTCTGTTATGAGGATGGCTACATGCTTAGTCACTAAACTTAATGATCAAGAAATATGGACACAAGTAAACAAGGTATGGTAAAATATATGTCGGAATATCTCGAAGGGACCGTCTATAACTTGTCTTCTTTTATTGTGGATTCTCTCATAAGCATTGTGTAAGAAGGATAAAAGATAATATTCAGTAACATTCTCCTCACCATTGTCTTCTTGGAGATTAGAGTTCCCGATGGTCCAAACAAGTTTGTATGGGAGTATCCAGAAGAAAATCCCTCACCCATGAAAATGTTTGAGAAATATACTTGTGAGACCATGATGGCCACTCACAAGACATGCCTAGCAAATTGGTAAAAGAGAATACACGATGCATTTGGGGTAGAGTGGAGGATCCCTGAGTAGTTTCCCATGCTCGTGGATGGAGAGGTAGAGTTTACAGTATATCAAAAAAATTTCATTGATAGGTTTACATTGACAAATGAGACCAAGAGTCCATGGTGTAAGCTACCTTTCTCCTTCACCAAGCACTACTTCTAAGTAGGGGTCAATGGGTTTAAGGAGGCCAAAATGCTAAGGTTTAACCTCAGTGAGGTAGACCAATACCACTGCGAGCTACACCAAAAGGTCATATACCTTAAGAAGTATGCATATGTGGAGAATTATGTCTCCTATGAAGTATAGATGATGAAGTTGATAACACCGCCGATCACCATAAGGGTTGCAGTAAGGGTATATCGATACATTTTGCTGAAGTTTGAGAAAGGTGCCTATCTAGAGAGTGATATCTCCATTCCAGAAGACCTCACAAGGATGAAATAGGCTACACAAAAGAAGAGGAAAAGAGAAGACGTAATGCCCACTTCCCTTTGACAACTTTTCGGATACCTATTTTGATACTGTGATTACATTATGGACATTACTATGTTTTGATTTAGTATGTTGTTAGACGCTTGATCATGGATTATCATTGATCTAGATTTGATTATGATGCATGATGATTATTAGAGACACCTTATATGTGGATGATGATATATTATTTGACATGGATGTTTATGGATGTTGTTCAAACATGTGATTTGGATATTATGAGTTGATCTAGAAAATGGATACTATTTGATGATGATATAGTTGTTGATTAAAAATGCAAATGATGTAGTTGTTACTTCGATGTTGTTGTGATTCATTTATATAGTTGGTTTAGTGATTTTAATTGTATCATATTGGATGTTCTGATATGGCCACGAGGCCGAAGGAGGTATTTGTATTTGTAGGTTAAAAATATCACAACAAAACATCGGGGGATTGGAGACTAACCAAAGTGAAATTTTAGGTGAATTCAACAAGGTCACCATGGCAACTTGTTTTGTGTATGTGTTTTTTTTTATTATGGATTCACATGGGGGATTTCCTTTATATGTGACCATGGGTTTGTGCATTTTATTAATGTGTTTCTTTTATTATTGTTGTATGTATTTTATTAAGTAATGTGTTCTTTTCTTTTAATTAATTAAAATTGTGATAGAGTAATGTGAGGAAACATATGGTTAAAATGTAAATAAATCAAATTGGGATATGAGAAAGTAATTATAAGAGTTGTTGGCTCTTTGTATTTAATTATGTAAGGTATGTGTAAGTGTGTAAGAGCTTGTGTAAGTCAGATTTTGGAGTAAGAAACACTCCACCTCCATGGAAATTCAATTGATCCTTGGGGGCTATTTTCGGAAGCTTGTGGGACAAGTAAAACTTGTCCCATGCCTCTAAATTTAATTCACCGACCATACTAATGGTTGGAGATTTGATTTTTGACTTGTATAATGCATTTTATTATTCATGTTGCTTGTTTTGGATTGAACTTTCTTGCATGTTATTTATTTTTTTGTCCCTTGAGGTGTGGGCTTTTTGGAGTGTGTAAGTAACTTGTCATATTTTCACTGACCTCTTTATTGTGCTTGGGGAATGAATTTTGTCTTTTGTGTTTGAATTGGAGGGTGTGTGATGTGGAATCATACATGGATCCACATCATCCTCTTTTCTCCCTCTTCTATATAATTCAAACTCTCTTCTTGTTTTGGGTTGTTGAATCATTTTGTAACTTCCTTGGGGGCGCATTTTCTTGTTGGAGCTCTTGTTTTTTTAAAGAAGTTTGGAGAAAGCTTTGCATGCTTGGGAGATTGTTGTTTTGGACTGTGTTCTTTGCTTTGAGATTTTTTTGGGAAACAAAAGCTACCATGGAAAGGTAGGCATTTATTCCTTCTTTATTGCTATTATTTTCTTGTTGTGTTGTGTGAATGGTGCATGCTTGATTTATTTGTTGGCTGGTTGGGTAGACTACCTTAGGGAAGGTGTAGGAGAAGGCTATGGTGAATCCATGTGGGGGGCCATAAGTAATTCCATTGGCATAAAATTTTTATGGAGGAGTTTGGGTTTGGAATCCACCATGAAAATAAATAGCTTGCATTTCTTACTTTGCGGTGGGCATAAGGAAATATGTGGGGGGCATAAGGAGAAACTTGTGGGGGGAATGAGGATGTGTGTGGGATGAATTATTTTGGCGGGTTTTTTTGGATGCCCAATTCCCAATTAGGAGGCATAAATAGCTTCCTCCATAGACCTTTCTCCTTTGGCTTTCTTGATCAAGCCTAAGTTTTGTTTTAATGTTTTCAAATGCATTTGTGAACTACTGTTTTTTTTTGGATTATGTTATATATTGAAATGTGCATGTGTTGAAAGAATGTTGTTTGTTGTGGAAGCTAGTTGTTGCCATGGTTGAATTACATATTTTATTGTGTTTTGGTTGGGGCTCGGGGGCCATGATGAAGGAAGGATTCTCCTTTCATTGGATGTCTTGGTTGGGTGGAGATTTTGTTTCCCCTATTTTGTTGTGATCAACTTGGAGAAAGAGAAAATGTGCATGTTACTGTCCTAGAGAAAGGAAAAATGTAGTTTGACAGTCCCTTGTGAAAACACATTCATTTGTAATCCTTTCCCACATGATGTGGATGAAATTGTAACAGTTATGTTATGGAGAAATGATGTTGTAATTGATTATGAGAATGTATATTTGAATTGAGAAAGACATTTGTTTTCTTCTCTGTACATTGGAAAGAAATAGAACTCATTTAATTACATTCAAACATTGAAAGATGTAAGCTATATAATTGAAGTCAATAAAGAATTGAAAGTTCATCTCTTATTTTTATTTTTGTGATGAAATGGGAATATCAAATTGTGATTTGAATATTTTTTTATTTTCAAAAGAAAGAAAATGCGTATGAAGGAAGGATGTTGCTTGTTTCTTTTGGGAAATATATGAAATTGAAATTCAGACCTTATCATTTACCTTTGAAATGAATTTTTGTAAATAACTAAATTCATTAGATTAGTTCAGAGATGAAATGCCACACTTGAATGATAAAATTTGTTATACATATTTAAAAGAAATTGATCTCTTGTAAATATTCAAAACTGACAATCAAACTTAATAAAAATGCACAGTTCAGACCTGCACATTTAAATCAATTTGGAAACCTTAAAATTTAACATGATATATTAGCAAGGAACTCAGATTGACAAAGAAAACTTAAGGAAATAATTTAACCATTGCAAATTTGAACACAATCCCTTCCTCAGCCATTTTCTGTCATTTGTTGGAAAAAATTCAAATGTAAATAAATTGAAAAATTTAACTTCCTAAACCACTTTAAATCCTTCCTAGATCAATTCTCCATGTCTGTTTTGGCATGTTGAGTGAAGGAGGAGATCTAATTTAATCAAATTTGAAAGTTAGAAATTACCAGTTTGCTAATTAAAAGCATACATATCGTTTTTTCTAAATTGACCCTTTAAACTTAATCAAAAAGTAAAATTTATGATTTCTGTGCAAAGTGGGCATTGAGAAATTTCCAAAAAGTCCTCATTTTCCTAAAACTAAGCTTTCTAGCGAAAGTTATGACACTTTTAACTTTTTTGACCTTAGTAGGAAAATTTGGGAAAATTTTCCCTAGCGGGCCCGCAGCCCGAAAAATTCCCATTTAAAAATCCTTAGGAAAATTTTTAAAAATTTTGTCTCAAGAAAATTTGTGAAATTTCCTCCACGGCTTTGAAACCAATCGAGGCTGCCACATGTCCTCACAGTGCAGCAGTGAAGGCACGACATCTTTTTGTCCTTTGGCATTTTTATAAATTTTGGAAAAAAATTCCTTTTAGTCCCGCAGGCCCACGGCCAATCACTGGCTTCCACATGGCAGCTTTGGGTGCTAGTGGAGGGGGTAGATCCTTTGTTTGTTTTAAACTTTTGTCTTTGAAATTTTTTGAAAATTTATCCTACAGCCCCACACTCCCACCCTCGCTTTGGTGTGACCGTTCCACGGCACGCAGACCGCGCACTCCTTTCACCCCAATTCCCCCTTTGGCGAAACTCACCGAATCTCCTCGCTGCTCCGCCTATCTCCCTTCTCCCCATGGAAAATCATGGAGCACCATGTGTCCCTGGTAGACCCACAGGCATGTGGATGTTAGAATGAATTTTCTCTCCCTTGGGTGAAATTGCCAATAAACTCCCGCTTATTTTCCCTTCCATTCGTTGTTGCAGCTGACGACTCGGAGGCCACCACGTGTCCTTAGAGAACCCGTGGAGGCATGGGTGCATTTGGGAAATTTCTCCCATGCAAGGAAAAATTCCAAATGCCACCCCATGACCCACTAAACCAAAATTTTCCTTTCACCCCTGCTTGACATGTTTCCCCTTGGGGAAAATTTGACCCCTAAGGTCCACTTGCTCATATCCTAAATTCTGAAGGAGTTAGGAGGAATTATTTATATCACCAAAAGGTGAGAAAATTTCCTATCCAATGGGAATTATTTAGGGAAATTTTGAATACATTAAGTATGAGAAAAATCAAGTTGAAGATCTGAGCCTGTTAGAGAGTGGGTGTGGGGGTAGATCACTCCCGAACTAAACTTAAACTTCTAACCCTAAAAAAAAATTGAATCCGTGTGAAATTGATAAT
Source organism: Taxus wallichiana var. yunnanensis (assembly GCA_018340775.1). Lineage (NCBI taxonomy): Eukaryota > Viridiplantae > Streptophyta > Pinopsida > Cupressales > Taxaceae > Taxus > Taxus wallichiana. The sequence continues at coordinate 486,492,294 of CM031238.1, forward strand.
TGTTGAAGAAGAAAAAGTATGTCCTAGTAATTTTAGATTTTTTCCTGGAACCTAATAGGGTCAATCAAGTCTTACAACTTGATTTGGACACTTCTTATAAAAAAAAAATTATTCCATAATTTTCTAACCCACCCTAGGTTGTTTCTTGGGTCTCAAGTGGTTTTTTTAAATGGGAATCACACTTGGTATCGAGTGGTGGTTCGAAAGCTTGGACTATTGGGCACATAGAAAATTTGAGAGATGAAAACTTAAAACCTAGCACCACTTTTAAACCTAGAAAACAACTTATCTAGAATTTGTATATTTTAGTAAACATGGAAGTTGTGTAAAACTTAGAAAAATGAACAAACTCTCACTTTGGTCTATGTAGGAGGCTTAGACGGAGAAAGAGGAACCTTGACAGAGACTCGACTTACTACCACCACCACCACCACCACCAAATTAGGGTGTAGCAGCCATTTTACTCCGTGATCTTGCAGACCCTTGAGATGTCAATGCCACTCTACACGGAGGATTGGGAGGAGGACATGCAGCTAATCATGACATATCCCCTTTCATTGAGGGTTAGGAATCTCCTCAACCTAGTGAGGAGCATAAAGGAGAGAACTCCCATGCAGTCATCCGAGTAGAGTCAGTTCACGAGGGACATGGCGACAAAATTCTAGAGCATAGAGAGAGGTCTCGGAGCCCTAGGCTTAGGGATGAACATGTAGAGAGACCTAGAGGCCATCAGACCATAGCTATAGATCACATCAATGAGATATTGAAGCTTCATCCCTCACATTACTCAGGTGATATAGGTGGATTTCAGGCAGAGGCCTAGCTAGTGAGCTTGAGCAAATGCTTCAAGCTTTGTCCTTTTTCTAGCAACATGAAAGATCGTGTTGCGATCCATCTACTGAGGGATGCAATAGGAGTATGGTGGAGGAAAGAAGAGCAGAAGCTCTATGTTGATTCTGATATAGTGACCTTGGAGCTATTTGAAGAGAGATTCAAGAGCATGTATTTATCATGGAGGTTCATATAGCATAGGATCGACAAGTTCCATGACCTTTGATAGGCATCCCTTTCAGTAGCAGAGTATGAGAGTAGATTTCTGGATCTACTCCAGTATGTTGAGTATATACAGGATGAGAAGGTGTGGATTCACAGGTTCATTTGGGGCCTAAATTTAGATATTGGAGGTGCAAAGCAGATCCACCGCCTACGACATTAGTAGAGGCCATCAAGAAGGCCTATATTGTAGAGGAGACTCGGGAAATACCCAGCAGGCTAGAGACCGAGTCCGGACCCACATACAACTAATGTAAATGGTAGATCAAGGGGTTAGTACCTCTTCCTCATGGTGGCAAGGGTACAACACAGTCATCCTTTAGGCCTCAAAGCAATAGCAGTAGCAATAGTTCCACCCACCTCATAGACCTCCATAGAGAGATAATGCATAGAGAGGTTGGAGTATGGGGCCTCCTCCTAGGGGTCCCATCAGGACACAGGGTGGACCTAGAGCTCAGTCAGTGGGAGCTCACCAACAGAGACCTTAGTAGATCGTAGCCAAATCATCAGGATCCATGCCACAGACTTCTAGGGCACCTACTGGAGGTGCTACTCATTGGGGAGGATGTTTTGGTTATGGAGTTACTAGACACTTTTGGAGAGATTTCCCACATAACCCTAACAACAAGGGTAAGGCACAAACTTGGAGCTGATTGTTGGTGATATGGGACGCAGCCACAAGATTTATGTAGTGGTTGAGAACCATTAGGTAAAGCACCAGAGCATAGTCATTGAGACCACATGTAACATTGGTGGTATTCCTACCTATGTATTGTTTGATTCTGGTTCTTTTGATTCTTTCATTACACCATCTTTATTAGAGTGATGTAGGTGGTGGCGAAAGGCGGGTCTTAGTTGGGATGTCGAGATGACTTCTGGAGCCAAAATTTTTGTAGACTCCTTAGTGAAGGAGTGTGTAGTAAATTTGGGACCTTTCACCACTACCTCAAATCTCCATATCCTTCCTTTGGGCTAGTATGGAGTCATTTTTGGTATGGATTGGTTACCTACACACAGGGCCGTGGATGGATTGTTATCACAAGACTATATCTTGTGTGGATGATTTGGGAATTAATTCGGTGATTTTAGGGGTCGGGAGACCTGTTTCTATTCACACCATCTACGATATGCAACTTAAGAAGTGTGTGTGAAAGGGTTATCATATGTATGTTGTTATAGTTAGTGATGATCGTAGGATGGGTTTAGTGGATCATTGCTAGATGATCATCCCATTGTGAGAGAGTTTTTTTATGTCTTCCTAGGGATCTACCGGGGTTACCATCCCCATGTGAGATTTATTTTCATATAGATCTAGTTCCTAGAGTAGAGCCTATCTCACAAGCACCTTATCGATGACCACAATAGAGCTCGTGAGCTCAAGTTATAGCTTAAGGGCCTTTTGTAGAAAGGCCTTATCCATCCTAGTGTATCCCCTTGGGGTGCATCGGTGATATTTTGAAGAAGAAGGATGGATCCTTGTGGTTGTGTATCGATTACCACCGCTTAAAAAAGGTAACGATCAATAATCATTATCCTCTTCCTCGTATTGATGACTTGTTTGATCGATGAAGGGAGCCACAATTTTCTCTAAGATTGATCTTAAGTCGCTACCTTCAAATGAGGATTTTGGAGATGGACATTCACAAGACTACCTTTTGTATGAGATATGGGCACTATGAGTTCACAGTGGTGCCTTTTGGTTTGACGAATGCCCCTGCAATGTTCATGATTTTGATGAATGGGGTATTCAGGACCTTCTTAGATCACTTCGTGCTTGTCTTCCTAGATGACATTTTGATGTACTCACGTACACGTGAGGAGCACGAGGTGCACCTTCACCATGTTCTTCAGTGTCTTCGTGAGTAGAAGCTTTACGGGAACTTGGAGAAGTGTGCTTTCTTTTAGACAGAGGTGTATTATTTGGATCATATTATTTCTACGGGGAAGGTATCGCAGTCAATGCTTCCAAGATTAGAGCCATCATGAATTGGCCAAAGACTCACTATAGTGACTGAAGTGTGTAGCTTCATGGGATTAGTAGGTTATACCGAGATTTGTTCAGATTTCTCTCGATTACACACCTATCACTTCCCTTCGGAGGAAAGGGAAGAAGTTTTTTTGGTCAGACAGATGCAAGTAGGCCTTCAGACACCAAGAAATGCCTCACCACATCACCTATTCTTGTAGTGCCAGATTCACAGGGTGAGTTATTTGTTTGCACATATGCTTCGTTGGAGGTCCTTAGAGGTGTGTTAATGAAGGAGGGCAGAGTAGTGGCTTTTGAGTCTTACAAAATCAAATATCATGAGCTTAACTATCCGACTCATGATCTTGAGCTTGTAGCAGCAGTGCTTGCTTTGGTTAGATGGAGGCACTTTCTTCTTAGCAAGAGATTCACACTCAGGACAGATCATTTGAATCTTTTCCACCTCTTCATGCAAAGCAAGCAATATCAATGCTCGTCAACGACATTGGATGGATTTTCTTTGTGAGTATGACATGGAAATTGAGCATGTGAAGGGAATGAGAATGTGGTATCAGATGCTCTCAAAGAGATGGAGGCATGTGGTTATGGCCACTTCGGTGAGAACATATTTGTGGAGTAGGATTCTTTAGCAACTTCCTCTTAATAGCTTCTACATTGCAAAAGACAAGTAGAGATTGAGTCACGAGACCCCTTGAGGGTAAGTTTGATGGTTTTTCCTTAGATTTAGATAGTCTTCTCGGCATAGAGGGTGGATATATGTTCCAAGAGATGGAGGCTTGAGGCAGGACATCTTGGTAGAGGCACATCATGGACCCTATTCAGCCCATCCTAGGGTGAAGAATATACACGCCACCTTGCGACATTTGTATCTTTGGAGAGGACTTCGTCGAGACATGGCGTAGTTTGTGTCACGGTTTAGAGTGCCGAGGGTTAAGGCTGAGAATCAACATCTAGTTGGCCTTCTTTACCCTCAAGATATACTAGAATGGAATTGGGACACCATTTCCATAGATTTCATTGTCGGGCTATCTGATGTGAGATATCACCAGGATGCCATCATGGTCACGGTTGATAAATTGAGAAAAGTGGCTCACTTTACTTCGGTGAATACCACTTATATAGCTAGATTAGTGACACGAGTATATTTAGATGAGATTATCATGTTGTATGGGCTTCATGGAAGATAATTTATGATTGCGATCCTTTGTACACTTCACATTTTTGGACTACCATGCAGCTTGTCCTCGGGATGAGGATCAACTTCAGCACAACATATCACCATGAGATAGATAGACAGACAGATGAGCAGGGTGAATCATATTTTAGAGGATATGCTCATGATGTATGTGATGGATCAGCAAAATGGGAGGAGTACCTGTATTTATTGGAGTTTTCCTACAATAATAGTTTCCAAAATTCTATAGGCATGGCTCCTTTTAGGCTTTATATGGTAGAGAGTGCATGACACCTCTTAGCTGGGATAAGCTAGAGGATAGGGTATCTCTTAGACCAGCTCTTCTATAGGACATGGAGTAGCGGGTATTGTTGATTAGGTAGAGATCACAGGAGGCACATGATAGGCGTGAAGAAGTATGTGGATTAGCATAGGATTGACCATAGTTTTGATGTGGACATGAAGGTGTTCCTTCGTGTTAGGCCACAAAAGATCCCTATTTTTATGGAAAAGGTTCTAAGTTGGCTTCTATATTCATTGGTCCTTTTGAGATCTTGGAGCATATCATCCCTTTGGCCTACCATCTAGCATTACCACCCAACTTGTCTCGTGTACATGATGTGTTTCATGTTTATGTTCCTAGGAGATATATTACAGATCTATCTCATGTGCTAGACTGGACATCATTACAGGTGTAGGATTAGGGGTAGGTGATGGTGGATCCCGTTTGTATCCTATATCATAGGACCATGGGCCTTTGATGCAAATATGTTGATTAGGTTTGAATGCGAGTGGGACAAATATGATGAGACTACAAATATATGAGAGGATGTCACTTTATTGTAAGTTAAGCTTCCACATTTGTTCCAAAGTGACTTCCAGGAGGAATTCAAGTCTAAGGGGGGGATGTAGTGCCCACTTCCCTTTGACACCTTTTGGATACCTATTTTTATACTTGTGATTACATTATGGACATTACTATGTTCGATTTAGTATGTTGTTAGATACTTGATCACGGATTATCATTGATCTAGATTTTATTATGATGCATGATGATTACTAGAGACACCTTATATGTAGATGATGATATATTATTTGACATGGTTGTTTATGGATGTTGTTCGGACATGTGATTTAGATATTAGGATTTGATCTAGAAAATGGATACTATTTGATGATGATTAGTTGTTGATTAAAAATGCAAATGATGTAGTTGTTACTTCAATGTTATTGTGATTCATTTATATAGTTGGTTTAGAGATTTTAATTCTATCATATTAGATGTTCGATATGGCCACGAGGCTAAAGGAGGTATTTGTATTTTTCAGGTTAAAAATATCACAACAAAACATTGGGGGATCTGAGACCAACCAAAGTAAAATTTTAGGTGAATTCAACAAAGGTCACCATGATAACTTGTTTTGTGTATGTGTGTTTGTGCATATGTTCGGGATCCAGAAGAGCTCTTCGATATGCGTTAACATCCCGCATACCCCACTTAGCCCCCGTGTCCTTTGTTTTCCCCTTTTTCCCTCTTTTCTTGCCCCTTTTGATCTTCAGTGATGAAACCGCCGCCTGCAGTGACGAAACCGCCCCCGAACAGGCGGCGGTCGGTCCTAGAACCCCCCCCGAGCGGCGGCGGTCCCGGCGTGTTTTCCAAACACCCTTTTGGCGCGACCCGCGTGAAATATCACGTTTCACCAGCTTTCCTTGCCGACTTGAGCATGCATTAATGTTTTTGGTCCCCTGGAATAGTGTTTTTCCTTTGTTTATTGTTTAGGAGTTCAATTTGGTTTTGATTCTTGGGTGTTTGAATTCCTATAAATGCATGGTTTGTGTACATGCAAATGGTCTGATTTTGGTCTGAATTTTGGCTGAGTTTGTGTGAAGAATTTGAGCTGGAGTTTTGATCACCATTTTTCCTTGTTAGAGTCTTCTGGTTTTTAGTATTTTGGTTAGCTTGCTTAGGATTGATAGCATAGTTTACTTCATACTTGGTTTAGCATTGCTCAGCTGTTGGTAAGCCACAGACCCATCTTGTGCAGGCAGTGCTGTTGCTCCATCCAATCCGGTTAGAAGCTTGCCTCTGAATTCCTTTTGCTGTAAATTTGTTTTACTGTGACTTAGAGTTCTTAGTTCAATTCATTGTATACCTGGTTAGCTTTATTCAGTTGTTGGTAAGCCACATATCCAACTTGTGCAAGCAGTGTCTTTATTTTGGAACAAAATAGCTTAGGAAGCCATTAAAGTTGCAGGTTTTGCTCTTCGTATAGGATAGTCAAAGGTTCTGGTCGCTTCACGTTGCATGACTCGCAGTAAAATCCCGCTAGGAATCGCATAAGCCAAGCTCTGTACTCTTGCGCTATCCCTCTCCTACTCGCATTCTCGGTCTGCATTCTGAGCTGTCCTTGTCCCAAAATCTACTCCTATCGGTGCTAGCATTACACGCTTTTCTGGATCCAAGTGAACACGAAAGAACGAGAAGATCATACTGAGGGGACGAGATCACATACACCATCGGATTCGCCACTGTTCTGCGAAGTCCAGGTTTTAAATTTCAAAGTTCTAGTCAGATTTATATCAAATAGAGTAGTTAATCGCTTTATTTCATTTCATTCTATTCTCGATATTGCCAGGGAAGCTGTGGGGATTGATAGTTTCTGAGAAACTATGATTCACTCCTCACTTCTGAGGTAGGATCGAGAATCTTGCAGGTAGATTAGACAGGCTATTTTATTTATTTAGAATAATTCTACAAATTGCACAGGCAAATAACCACACTCGGTTATCTTGTCTGTTTTAAATTATTGTTTAGTTATTATTTCTAGATACGCTTAAAATAGTTTGTTTTCCTTAGAATTGTTAGAATATTTCTTAGAAAGATAAAGGTTATATATGTTAGATTTATTTCACATAGTTAGAATTTATTTCATTACAGTTAGATTACATTTTGTTTTGTATGACAATCACGGGACCTCAAGAGCCCAGGGAATATATATTTGAGCCAATCGTGCCTCAACCAAACCTAGCCACAGCAATAGTTGACATAGACCAAAATCTCAGGATACAAGTATTCCGAACAACCGCAGATCTACAACTGATCAGCTCACAGTTAAGAGGATTAAACATAGAAGACGACCAAGCACATGCGTTTTGGTCAAGTCAGCCAAACTACAGATTACCCTAGAAAATATCCACATGACTGTAGAAGGGCTCGAAAGAGAACAAACATTCGAGTGTGATCCTTTAGTTCCACAGCCAGATGCTGGAGACACCCTCGTAGATATAGATACCAGCTTAAGAATCCAGGTTGCGAGAACACCTGTAAGGTATTCTGAGAAGATCGCACAACTATTGGTTCTAAACATAGAAGCTGAGAAAGCATACGATTACTGGATACTAGGGATTAGAACTTGATCTCGCGTATGACCATAACAGGACCACAACAACAACAGAGTATATGGTTGTGATCCACAAACCCACACCCAACGAGTCCACAAGTCAATTAGATATAGACACTAGCCTACGCACACTTTGGTATTTCAATCTACTCCAATTCCACCTATCATCATCCAACAATTATCCCTACTGGATATAATAGCTAACAAAGCTAGAGAATTCTAGACTAGGCCAGAGAATCGTCCATAGAGTTGACTATATTCACCATATGACCCTATCAGGAGAAATACACGAAACCATCCCGGGTCATTTCCCACGCATTCCACAACCCATAGATCGAATCACGCCAGAGCTCGATATTGATTGGAGCCTTCGAGCAGTCATCCTTGCTGATCGATCTATCACACCGGTCCAGGTTAGAAGGGCCTTCTTTGCCTTAGATTCGCAGATTCCATTAGTGCGTGTCGAAGATATTAGATTGCCTAACTAGTCTATCCGTATACTACCTGTATTCCATCTCCACCGGCTGTCTCGGCACGACCTCGGGAGGTCGGGTATGCGGAAGAGTCACTTGAAGAGTCACTTGTTGTTTTCCATTCTCACGCAAACAAGCTGCTTGTTAGCTTTTCCATCACGTACAAAAAATTGGTGAACCCGACGTGAAACTTACAATTGCTTCACCTTCTCTTTGAGAAGTTTCATCTTATCCAAATCACCTTTCTTCCTTCATCCTTCCCATTATTCTGAACCCGGGTATTCATATATCCCCGAATATTATTCTCGGGTATTCATATACCCCCCCCATATGTCGGGATTCGATATGGCGCCCCTCCGGGTCTTGAGGCATACTACGCCCAACAGAATAGGGAATCATCACCCTCACTCTCAGTATGGGGTGACAACTATTCAACTAATCAGTTGTCAACTCAAACCCCAAGAACTAGATATAGTTTGTCTCTTCAAACCGAGGAGTTAGATCAACCCCCTCGAACCCAACAAACAGAACCTTCAGGTTCCAACAATATGACATTTACAGGAGAATCTGGTTCATCTCCTCAAATGTTACTCAGACCACATATTAGTAGACAATCGGATCCATACTCGGTCTTAGAGATGGACAGTACTCAATACCTTATCCTAGGAGTGAACAACGCTCCCGGGGTATGTACCCACCTATAGGAGGTTTACAAGCACAACCCGAGACCCATTTTCAAGAAAATACCTCTATCACGTAAATATACTCTTGGAGAAACTTGGCAAGATAGCATGATCGTTCATGCGGGGATATCACATGCCTATACAAAACCATAGGGTACACAACAAACGCCACTCAGGCAGGCAAAGTATCGTGACTTCACCAAATGAAGTCATTTCAACTCTTAGTAGAAAGGTTAGAGGGTTAGAACTTGCTCAAGCAAATCAAAATTCTCCGTTCATGCAAACGGGGAGTTCCAATCCTCCATACCACTCTGGCCAAGTAGATCTCCTCACAGGAGTAGGCACGTTAGGCATGCCTCCTCAATTTCCTCAACAAGTGCCAACTAGACCCACTATCGCTAGCACTGTTCCTCCAGGTCTAGTACAGAGCAATCCATTCCTGGATAATACCCCTTCGTACTTAAACATGTATTCAAAATCACCACAAGGGGATATGTTCTCCTCTCCCGGCATGTTTTCTCCAACGAGGGGTCCTCCTTATGCCCCTGCCAACGCGTACGTTATGCCATATCAACAACCCATTCCGCCATTGCCGCCTCCTCAAGAGACCACCATCAATGGTCGAAAGCTATGCAATAGGGACATATTCAGAATATCTAAAGGAACCCTTAGATTTCACCATACGAAGCGTCATGCTTCCAAGACCTCTCCCTGATTTTCCCAAGTTCAAGGGCGAGGAGATCCAAACGCGCATATCAAAGCTTACGCTACAGCCATACGAGAATTACTCCCTTGGGATGGGGTTGTTGCTAAAATATTCCCAAAACACTGGAGGGCATTGCTCTCGATTGGTATTATAGAATACCTGAGGCTTCCATACATTCATTTAAACAACTCGTGTCAGAGTTCATCAAAGCCTTCGACATGAACAAACTACTGAGAACAGGAATCAGGGAATTCTTGCATATCAAACAAGAACACAATGAATCTGTCGCTCATTTCATCCAGAGGTGGCGTACAGTTCTTTATTCATCAGCAAGTGCTCCAAACATGGATCAGATGGAACTATGTGATTTATTCCTTCATTCTCTCAGCAGAGAAGTGAAGGAAGAAGTCCAGAAGTTCCCACTAAGGACTTATGATGAGGTACTTGAGAGCGCTCTGCGAATTGATCAAGCAGCAATAGATAGTGGTCGTAAGACTTACGGAGCAAATGGGAGGTTAATCACCTCCACTCAAAATACTACAACTACCACAAATGTCAATCAAGGACCCAAAATCCTTAACAAAAATCGTGGGGTAACAACGGATGGGGTAACCGACCAGCCCAAGAGGGTAAATGTTGTTAATACTCCGTCACAAACAAACAATCAACGAAACAACAATTTTACCCCAACGGTCAATACAGTGGATTTTAATCATCCACAACAACAACAACAACAACAACAATGGTGAAATCCCATACAAGGGCCAAGCCAAAACTCATTTGGTTACCAAAACCAAAGTCAAAACCAAAAACAACAATTCCAAAACTTTGGTCCTAATAGGCAACAGTTTGATCGAATTTTAGGCCACAATACACACCAAACCAACAAAACAGGAATTATAATCCCAATTCTTATTGTGGTTTCCATAAAATTCATGGTCATGACACTAGAACGTGTCGTGACTACAATAAATTTATGCAACGTTTGCCAGAAGAACAAAGACAGTTCTTCACAGACTTGTTTTTGGCAGATCCCGTCTCATCATCACCACCAAATACGTTCGCGGGCGGTTTCCCCTCAAAATGCTCCTCTCAAGATCTTTAACGATCCACTCCCAAATCATGATAATAATCGACTAAATTCAACGGGAATAAACAAGGTGCAATAATAGGAAACAATGACCATGAAGCCTCGACTTCATTAAATCCATTAGTTGCGCCCCCAACTAGGGAGCTCAACCAAGACCTAAGATAGTTAGTTTGGTAGAATTAGACTCTGAACTACCTATCGAAGCTATAACAAGAACACGAGAATATTTCTCTCAACCGAGCCCAAGTCATCTGCCGAGACAGGATAGGAGTCAACAAATAATTGAAAAACCCATCGGTGCTTGATTTAATTAATGACCTAACAAAGACCTTTCACATATTTCATTCTTGGACTTGCTAAAGAACTCTCCCCCTCACAGAGCTGCTCTTTTAGAAGCATTAGGTCTAGGCCATCTAATTAACATCACTCCACCTCCTGAAACACAAGTAAATCACGTAGATTTTGATATCCATCCTCCGGGGCAGCCGGACAAGGATGTCGAATTCATCTTCGAAATAAGTAAAATGCCCACAGATGCTGAGATCGCACGCCGAGGTGACCCAGCCTTACACTTGCAAGTGTGGGTTTATAATAACTATGTAAAACGGGCAATGGTTGACGACGGGGCCGCAGTTAACATAGTCCCTTTCTCTTTCCTCCAAAAACTTGGATATGGAGAAACGAACTGTTCTACTACACGAAATACCTTGAGAGGCTATGATAGCCTTAAAGCCACTTCAATAGGAACTATAATACTGCCGGTCACCTTAGGGCCCAAAACCATCTTGACTGAATTTTATATTATAGATCGGGAAACTAACTATAATATGATCCTCGGCCGACCTTGGATACATCGAATGAAGGCAATCCCTTCCACGCTATTTCAAGAAGTAAGATTCTTGCATCTGGGAAAGGTATTTGTAGCCAAAGGCGATCCAAAACCTTTCGATTTGCACCTAGCTGATTTAAAGAAAAGACCAGGGGTGCACTCAGAATTTGAACTTCCAACAAACCAACTTAATAAACCCTCTGACCCAAAGCCAGAGGAAAAGTTGATACCTACGACGGATCTTGAAACTACCAGCATAGCCAAAACAACTCCAACCCCTAAAGGTAAAACTAAAGAAACAGTATCATTAGGGACTACTGCGAAAATCGTTGAGTTGATAGAACAAGATTCACCAATGTTCTTACCATTCGATTCAGTAGGCATGGGATTTTCCCTAGGTGTTGGTTCCTTGCCAGCAGAGGATCTCTGTATGGTAGAAGTAGAGTGTGCAAACGCGGCAGATGCCCCAACATCTATACTCCCGGCTAAGTATTGGACTCTCCATTTCGATGGAGCTAAATGTCATTATGGAGCGGGGGCAGGTATAATTCTTACCTCGCCCGAGGAGAAGGTCCTCCCATTCTCTTTTAAGTTAAACTTTGAATGCACAAACAACGGCGCTGAGTACGAAGCCCTCCTCCTTGGCCTCACCTTAGCCAAAAGAATTGGTATTGATAACATCAGAGTCTTGGGAGACTCGCAATTAGTAACAAACCAAGTTTCTGAAGTATATGAAACTAAAGCCGAACATTTACAACTCTACAAAAACGCTGTATTAGATTTAAGCAAGGCGTTTAACTTCATATCCATTGAAGCGATCCCGCGAGAGAAAAATCTTCTCGCCGATTCAATAGCAACCTCGGCATCACGTTTTACTCCAAGCAATGAGCTAGAAGATACTCACTTCACAGTATCCATTCGTGACGAACCATTAATAAAAACAATGACAAATCCTCTTTTAAGCGGAAGTGAATCTACCGTCCTAGACCATGTTGGAAATGATGCGGCTACTTTGGATTATTTAAATGCCTATGCAGCATTACATCTCTCCTATCACATGCTAGATTTATCCCTGATTCCACATTCATCTTCCTACTTCGGAAATCCCGTAACGGATCTTCCCTCACAAAGGGAACCTAGCATATACGCAATAGAAAATGGGGATGATATAGATTTACCTCCAGCACCACCTGAGTTCGAAGAGGGTAACGCCTCTTTAATCGAAGAAACAATCGATGTCAACATTGGGACAGAAGATGAACCAAGAATATTGAAACTAGGTTCTTCATTAACCCCAGAAGAAGTGGAAATACATACTCAGGTTCTCAAAGAACATCAAAGGCATTTGCATTTAATTACAAAGAGATGACGGGAGTCGCACCCCACATTGCGGTGCACAACCTCGTCACTAGATCCAGATGCAAAGCCAATTAAACAAAAATCAAGACCTATGAAGCCCAAGGTAGCTCTCATGGTAAAAGAGGAGGTAATAAAACTCCTTCAGGTAGGATTCATCAAGCCAGTTGACTACTCCCAATGGGTATCTAACATCGTTCTTCTCAAAAAAATGGAAAGATACGCATTTGCATAGATTTCGAGACATCAACAAAGCACGTCCTAAGGACGACTTCCCATTACCATCCATGATGAAGAAGACGCTTACAGAAAGCACGTCTTTCCCAACTAGAAAGCCTAGATGAAACTAGGTTAGATCTTTGAACAATGGCATAGAGCTTATCTTTGACCGAATGTGCCGGCGAGTATAACAAGAAGGTTTATGAACGTGATATATACGAAGGTGATCTAGTTCTAAGACTAGACAGCCGGATCGACAAGAAGACTGGCGAAGGAAGGAAATTCCGGCCCAAATGGTTGGGCCCATACCGAGTCACGAAGGACTACGGAAATGGTGCATACCTCTTATGCATGCTAGAAGGTGAGGAGTTTGGCGAAACAGTCAATTCCCTCCACCTCAAGCGTTTACATATATAAGCGTGCAAGCAGCGCTGCTATATAACTATCTACATTGCATTTCCATATAGATTAGGATCATTTTGTCCACTTGTTCTTACACAAATTGTGATCAAGGAATCTATTCTCAAAGCAATTTATTTTAAACTCGTGATGTTTCTGGCATAGAAAACTTTCTAATCATACCTCTCCATCTTCGTATCATCAAGTCATCTTGGAATCTTTTATCAAATAAAATCAAACATGACGAAGTCCTAACGGTAACCATACCAAGATCTGCAAGTTTGTTCTCGCTTTGATTTCTTCTTAGGATAGGTGTCTTGCCTATGGTCTATTCTAGAAGCTTCATGGTGTCACATCTATCCCATATACACATCTCTTTGGAAACAAGCATATACTGACATTTTACTCAAAAAGACAAGTCAAAAAGTGATTAAACAAAAAATTTTATTTTACACATTTCCTTGCCCCCAACCTTCGGTGATGAGCTTGCGTCTCTTACTAGTGACGTAGGGTTGGGAAAGGATGGAAATGCCCTTACTCGCCTATGCCTTGCCCACGGTGATAAACCCACGCTTCTTACTAGTAGCATGGGGCAAAGTGTAGGGGGTCCTCTAGACAATGCAAACGTTAAAAGGTCATAAACAAACTATTCAAACTTTGAGTCAAAAATGAATGAATCAGATGTTCAAAATTCCAAGAGAGTTAAAAATCCTAAAAACCAGATTTTGTCTACTATGTGGCCATCTACGGGTCTAAGTCTGGATAAACCGCAAAGCAAGTTGCACCCAAAACTATGAAGTCATTCAGGTAGAGTAAGCTTGTAGCTTCCAATTTGGTTCCACCAAAGCTTCGTCTGTCTTTCATCACTATCATTTCACCATTTTTCATAAACTTGCGCCCTTCTTGGCTCTTGGTGATGAGCCCTCGCATCTTACTAGTTGCGTGGAGTTAGGAGTGGGGCAAGTTAATCTGTTCATCATACTGGTTATTTTCATCACTTTGCCAAAACAAACATGAGTTATCCAAATTGCTAACAAAAGTAAGATTCAAGATCACAATATATCTACAATATCATGTATCAGCATCATGAAACACAAAAAGAAAGCAAACATTTGCATCATCTGTTTTCCATTGCATACATTCTAGAAAGCATATAAAACATACATCGTAGTATACACAAAGCAGTTGGAAATAGAAAGGACACACACAAGTGACAAGTTTTGATCCAAAAATCGAATGCATATATATAAATAATCAATGTTTGTATACAATGCCATCATGCACTAGGCATGGTCAAAACGCTCAAAGAGCCCGTGATACACAAAAGAATCTATAATACAAAAAAATGCATAGGAGCCAAGTGGCCTCTCAACCCCTACGCGATCCCGCCGAAGGTGCGCGCCCTCGCCTAGGACTCCGGCTACGCCGGCGCTCTGAATGGACGGAGGGCTCAGGGTCCCGAGGAGCAGCCGTGGTCTCGCCATGAGAATGGCTCCTCATAAGATGCTCGGCTGTCCTATAGCCTGCCAACTCTGTACGGAGAGTCGACACCATCTTGGCCACATGCCAAATGGGAGCGAAGACGTCGGTGTGCCTGCCGGCTGCTGAGGGCTCCCCGGCATCTACAGCTAGCTCCTGCACGGGTCTTATCCATAGGGATCATCAGAGAATCAGTGCATACCCTACGGATTAGATCCCGCCACTCGTCGACAGTCTCTGCAAAACAAAGAAGAAAGACGAATTAGAAACTAGGCAAGAGGCTAAAATATACAAGATACAAATATAAGGAGAGATAGCAGTTAAAACAAGTCCTAAATCAAACTAACACTGAAAGGGAGAGAGGATAACTTACTCGGATCACCGGGCCTCCAAGATGGGTCACTAGGGCCGGCGCTGCTGCTGAGATGCCGCTGCCGCCGACCGGAGGCTCTCTGTGTAGGGGCAACATGTCGCCCCACAACGGACTCATCCTCTCCACCACGGCCCTGAGAGAGTGGCTCCTCTGAAACTAGAGTCTCTCTCTCTGCACTCTGCTCCTCCCTCTCTGCCTGCATGATATCCTGGGTGTCATGCCACTCAGGATCACTATCATCCGTCTGCTCCTCCGACCCTCCCTCTGTGGACTCCTCAGAATCGGAGTCAATATCTATAGGGTCATCGCTGCTATGAGCAGGACCCGCAGTAATCCGAAGTAAAGGTGCCCGAGGCGCACCCGCTCTCCCTCTGGCCCGAACAATCCCCCTGGCTGCAATAGGAATACCAGGGGTGACCACTGTCCAACCACGGCCTCTAGGCCCCCCTCTAGCCTCCCGGACTGATCTATAGACTGGTGCCACTGGAGGAAGCATGCCCACATATGGGAGGCCGAACTGCTGAGGAACCCTGCTGAAAGGATGTACCTCCACCCGTCCCACACGGTCAATAAGCTGCCCTGTGGTGGAGCAAGAGATCAATGTGAGAGTCTCCTCTCCCCAAATGCCGGCCATGAGCTGGTACGGTGTGGCCTCCATATCTGCTGTGGTGAGGGAAGCTACTGGCTGGTGAGGTGCTCTAAGCACCGACATGTCTGACCATCTGGCTGCCCTCACAGCCCCGGGATCTGCCACCTCCACGCCTCTGCCATAGGGAATAAAATGCTCATACACCCAACTCATGACTAGAGTTGGGTGGCTCAAAGACTGTCCCTGTAAACGGACCACCCTATATAAGTCATGATAGGTGGTCCCCAAAATGTCTGCACCCCAGGCGTATATCCGGCCATGCCCCTCTATCTGTGCAATGATGGGGGCCCAGCAGTATAACAATGTATCCCCTCCCTTGTCCCCGATCAGTCTCGAGGCAAGGATCCCCATGATGGCCTGTCGAAATACGGGGATGGGCAAAGAAGGAATGGATCTAACTCTCACTCCCTTCTTCGGCCCCGTGGAAATAGCTGCATCCCCCATATACCCTGCCCACTGTGCAATCTGTGCTCTGGACCCAGCTGTCTCCAGTGTGAGTCTCCTCCCGATGATCGGGACCCCCAAAATACGGTAAACATCCTCCAGAGTAATAGTCCACTCACCGCGGACCCCTGGCAGTCGGAAAGTGTTCCGATCTGCATCCCAATAAGAAAATAAGTCACAAAGGATGTGACTCGATGGCGTAACATGGGGCACACGCGATATACGCAATATGCCGGCCCTCTGCAACGTGTCCTCCTCGTCTGGCGAAAGGGCATCCAATACCCCGGGCAACCAATCACACTCTCTCTCCCGGCTCCATCTAATGTACTCCTCCCTCGCCTGCATACACCCAAAAACACACAAAACAGAGCAAGTTAGTATCTAATCAATGCAGGGAGAATCATAAAAACATATAGAAATGCTAAAAATATAAGTATAAGTCTCCAAAAGAAGCTCTTTTGCATTACATGCAAAACCACCGCCGCCCGAGCGGGGGGTTTTTGTAACCGCCGCCCTTAAAGGTGGCGGCGGTCTCGTAACCGCCGCCCTGATCAGGGCGGCGGTCGTGTGTAACCGCCACCCAGCCGGCGGCGGTCGCGGTCGCGTCCGAAAACCCGCGCGGGTTTTTAACCCTAAAAAGTCCAAAAAACGCAAAAATAGACCATTTTAGCTAAAAAAAGAGCCTACCCAGTAGGCGCCCCCCCTAGATGGACCTTTTGAACCAAACATTTTCAAAAATAACCCCCCCATTACAAATAATTTGCCATTTCAAATTTGAAGGGGGAAAAATGCAAAATTGAAGAAAACCAACCTGTGATCTCGCGGGGTGGCGTTCCGCACGTGGAGGCATGATCACGATCTCACTGCGGACGTTTCGACTATACTCACGCGAGAAACCGTCACCGTGGGTCCCAGAGCTCAAAATCGATCAAATCAACTCGCGCAAATGAATAGGAAAATGGGCCCACTTTCATATATATATTGTTCTATTTCGTCTTAAAATGACTTTTTCGCAGGTTTGGAGCGCTGACGGAGGTAAGTTCCTATCCCCGCACAAATGGTACGTCCTCTTTCCCTGTTATTTTAGCGTTTATTTTTCAAATTATTGTATCTATCTGCACTTGAGATCTCTTTTCATTTTGCAGGTAGCGGGAATTTCGGATGGCGCCATTTCGACACACGGACGTGTAAGGTATAACTTCTAAACCCCCCATTTCGGGACTGCCATACTCGGACCCACCGTTTTATGCCCTTTCATGGCTAAAACGCTTCTCCGAGGGGGCAATATGTACGTACCCAAAATTGTAAGGTACTGTACTGCGGAACGGTGTAATAAATGCCCCAATGATGATACAGGTCTCCTCGCAAGGTGTTCGGGATCCAGAAAGAGCTCTTCGGATATGCGTTAACATCCCGCATACCCCACTTAGCCCCCGTGTCCTTTGTTTTCCCCTTTTTCCCTCTTTTCTTGCCCCTTTTGATCTTCAGTGACGAAACCGCCGCCCTGCAGGGCGGCGGTCTCGTGACCGCCGCCCTGAACAGGGCGGCGGTCCTGTAACCGCCGCCCTGAGCAGGGCGGCGGTCCTGGGCGCGTTTTCCAGAACACCCTTTTGACGCGACCCGCGTGAAATATCACGTTTCACCAGCTTTTCTTTGCCGACTTGAGCATGCATTAATGTTTTTGGTCCCCTGGAACAGTGTTTTTCCTTTGTTTATTGTTTAGGAGTTCAATTTGGTTTTGATTCTTGGGTGTTTGAATTCCTATAAATGCATGGTTTGTGTACATGCAAATGGTCTGATTTTGGTCTGAATTTTGGCTGAGTTTGTGTGAAGAATTTGAGCTGGAGTTTTGATCACCATTTTTCCTTGTTAGAGTCTTCTGGTTTTTAGTATTTTGGTTAGCTTGCTTAGGATTGATAGCATAGTTTACTTCATACTTGGTTTAGCATTGCTCAGCTGTTGGTAAGCCATAGACCCATCTTGTGCGGCGATCTTTGTTGCTCCATCCAATCCGGTTAGAAGCTTGCCTCTCGAATTCCTTTTGCTTTTTTGTAAATTTGTTTCTTGTGACTTAGAGTTCTTAGTTCAATTCATTGTATACAGTTAGCTTTATTCAAATTGTTGGTAAGCCACATATCCAACTTGTGCAAGCGAGTGTCTTTATTTTAAACAAAATAGCTTAGGAAGCCATTAAAGTTGCAGGTTTTGCTCTTCGTATAGGATAGTCAAAGGTTACGGTCGCTTCACGTTGCATGACTCGCGGTAAAATCCGCTAGGAATCGCATAAGCCAAGCTCAGTGTACTCTTGCGCTATCCCTCTCCTACTCGCATTCTCGATGCATTCAGCTGTCCTTGTCCCAAAATCTACTCCTATCGGTGCTAGCATTACATGCTTTTCTGGATCCAAGTGAACACGAAAGAACGAGAAGATCATACTGAGGGGACGAGATCACATACACCATCGGATTCGCCACTGTTCTGCGAAGTCCAGGTTTTAAATTTCAAAGTTCTAGTCAGATTTATATCAAATAGAGTAGTTAATCACTTTATTTCATTTCATTCTATTCTCGATATTTCCAGGGAAGCTGTGGGGATTGATAGTTTCTGAGAAACTATGATTCACTCCTCACTTCTGAGGTAGGATCGAGAATCTTGCGGAGTAGATTAGATTAGATGAGGCTATTTATTTATTTAGAATAATTCTACAAATTGCACAGGAAAATAACCACACTCGGTTATCTTGTCTGTTTTAAATTATTGTTTAGTTATTATTTCTAGATACGCTTAAAATAGTTTGTTTTCCTTAGAATTGTTAGAATATTTCTTAGAAAGATAAAGGTTATATATGTTAGATTTATTTCACATAGTTAGAATTTATTTCATTACAGTTAGATTACATTTTGTTTTGTATGACAATCACGGGACCTCAAGAGCCCAGGGAATATATATTTGAGCCAATCGTGCCTCAACCAAACCTAGCCACAATGATAGTTGACATAGACCAAAATCTCAGGATACAAGTATTCCGAACAACCACAGATCTACAACTGATCAGCTCACAGTTAAGAGGATTAAACATAGAAGACGACCAAGCACATGCGTTTTGGTCAAGTCAGCCAAACTACAGATTACCCTAGAAAATATCCACATGACTGTAGAAGGGCTCGAAAGAGAACAAATATTCGGGTGTGATCCTTTAGTTCCACAGCCAGACGCTGGAGACACCCTCGTAGACATAGATACCAGCTTAAGAATCCAAGTTGCTAGAACACCTGTGAGGTATTCTGAGAAAATCGCACAACTGCTGATTCTAAACATAGAAGCTGAGAAAGCATACGATTACTGGATACTAGGGATTAGAACTTGATCTCGCGTATGACCATAACAGGACCACAACAACAGAGAGTATACGGTTGTGATCCACAAACCCCACAGCCCAACGAGTCCACAGGTCAATCCGATATAGACGCTAGCCTACGTACTTTGGTATTCAGGTCTACCCCAATTCCACCTATCATCATCCAACAGTTATCCCTACTGGACATAACAGCTAACGAAGCTAGAGAATTCTGGACTAGGCCAGAGAATCGTCCATAGAGTTGACTATATTCACCATATGACCCTATCAGGAGAAATACATGAAACCATCCCAGGTCATTTCCCACGTATTCCACAACCCATAGATCGAATCACGCCAGAGCTCGATATTGATTGGAGCCTTGAGTAGTCATCCTTGCGATCGATCTATCACACCGATCCGAGTTAGAAGGGCCTTCTTTGCCTTAGATTCGCAGATTCCATTAGTGCGTGTCGAAGATATTAGATTTCCTAACTAGTCTATCCATATACTACCCCGTATTCCATCTCCACCATTTGTCTCGGCACGACCTCGGGAGGTCGGGTGCGCGGAAGAGTCACTTGTAGATTCTCACTAATTATAAGAGTTATTGGTTGTTTGTTTTTAATTATGTAAGGGATGTGTAAGTGTGTAAGAGCTTGTGTAAGTCATATTTTGGAGTAAGAAATACTCCACCTCCATGGAAATTCGAATTTGTCATTGGGGGTTGTTTTTGGAGGCTTGTGGGACAAGTAAAACTTGTCTCATGCCTATAAATTTAATTCACCGACCATACTAATGGTTGGAGATGTGATTTTTGACTTGTATAATGCATTTTATTATTCATGTTGCTTGTTTTGGATTTTACTTTCTTGCATGTTATTTATTTTGTTGTCCCTTGAGGTGTGGGCTCTTTGGAGTTTACAAGTAACTTGTCATATTTTCACCGACCTCTTTATTGTGCTTGGGGGAATGGATTTTGTCTTTTGTGTTTGAATTGGAGGATGTGTGACGTGGCATCCTACATGGATCCACATCATCATCTTCTCTCCCTCTTTTATATAATTCAAACTCTCTTCTTGTTTTGGGTTGTTGAATCATTTTGCAACTTTACGGGGGCGTGTTTTCTTGTTGGAGCTCTTGTTTTTTTTTTGAAGAAGTTTGGAGAAAGCTTTGCATGCTTGGGAGATTAATTTTTGGATTGTGTTCTTGGATTTGAGAGTTTTTGTGGGAAACAAAAGATACCATCGAAAGGTAGGCATTTATTCCTTCTTTATTGTTGTTATTTTCTTGTTGTGTTGTGTGAATGGTGCATGCTTGATTTATTTCTTGGTTGGTTTGGTAAACCGCCTTAGGGAAGGTGTAGGAAAAGGTTGTGGGAATCCATTTTAGGGGGAATAAGGAATGTCATTGGCATTAGTGTTTTGTGGAGGAAGTTTGGGTTTGGGATCCACCATGGAAAAAAATATCTTGAATTTCTTACTTTGGCATGGGCATAAGGAAACCTATGTGGGGGCATCGGGAGAAACTTGTGGGGCACATAAGGATGTGTGTGGGATGAATTATTTTGGTAGGTTGTTACGGTGGATGCCCAATTCCCAATTGGGAGGCATAAGTAACTTCACATCATGTCATAGACCTTGCTCCTTTGGCTTGCTTTATTAAGCTGAAGTTTTGTTTGAATGTTTTCAAATGTAGTTGTGAACTACTATTTTTGTTTGGATTATGTTATATATTGAAATGTGCATGTGTTGAAAGAATGTTGTGTGTTGTGGAAGCTAGTTGTTTTCATGGTTGAATTACATCTTTTATTGTGTTTTGGTTGGGGATCGGGGCCAATGATGAAGGAAGGCTTCTCCTTTCATTAGATGTCTTGGTTTTTGTTGAGAGCATTTCCTTTCCCCCTCTTTTTTATGATCAACTTGGAGAAAGAGAAAATGTGCATGTTGCTGTTCTAGAGAAAGGAAAATGCATGTTGTTTTTCTAGAAAATGCGGTTTGTGATCCTTGGGAAAACACATTCATTTGTAATCCTTTCCCACATGATGTGGATGAAATTTTAATAGTTATTTTATGGAGAAATGATGTTGTAATTGATTATGAGAATGTATAATTGAATTGAGAAAGACATTTTTTTCTACTCAGTACGTTGGAAAGAAATAGAACTCTATTAATTACATTCAAAAATTGAAAGATGTAAGTTATATAGTTGAATTCAATAAAGAATTGCAAGTTCATTTCTTATTTTCATTTTTGTGATGAAATGGGAATATCAAATTGTGATTTGAAGCTCTATTTATTTGCAAAAGAAAGAAAATGCGTATGAAGGAAGGATGTTGCTTGTTTCTTTTGGGAAATATATGAAATTGAAAGTCATACCTTAACTTTTACCTTTGGAAATGAATTTTTGTAAACAACTAAATGCATTAGATTAGTTTAGAGATTAAATGCCACACTTGAATGATAAATTTTTTTATATAGGTTTAAAAGAAATTGATCTCTCGTAAATATTCAAAACTGACAATTGAACTTGATAAAAATGCACAGTTCAGACCTGCACATTTAAATCAAATTGGAAACCTTAAAATTTAACATGATATATTAGCAAGGAAATCAAATTGAAAAAGAAAACTTAAGGAAACAATTTAACCATTGAAAATTTAAACACAATGCCTTAGCCGTTTCATTTCTGTCATTTATTGGACAAAATTCAAATGTAAATAAATTAAACAAATTTAACTTCCTAAACCACTTTAAATCCTTCCTAGATCAATTCTCCATGTCTGTTTGGCATGTTGAGTGAAGGAGGAGATCCAATTTAAACAAATTTGAAATTTAGAAATTACCACTTTACTAATTAAAATCCTACATATCGTTTTTGCTAAATTGACCCTTTAAACTTTATCAGAAAATAAAATTTATAATCCCTATGTAAAGAGGGCATTGAGAGCTTTCCAAAAAATCCTCATTTTCCCAAAACTGAGCTTTCCTCTGTGACCCACAACCAATAAGAGGTTGTCATGTGTCCTCACAGGGCAGCGGCGGAACCGTGACATCTTTTTACCCTTTGGCCTTTTTGAAAATTTTGGAAAAAATTTCCTTTTAGTCCCATGGGCCCGCGGCCAATCACTAGCTGCCACATGACAGCTTTGGGTGCTAGCAGAGGGGGCAGACCCTTTGTTTGTTTTAAACTTTTATCTTTGGCAATTTTTTAAAATTTCTCCCGCGGCCCCGCACTCCTACCCTCACCTTGGTGTGACCCTTTTGTGGGTGTGCAGACCCACACACGTCTTTCACCCCAATTCCCCCTTTGGCGAAACTCACCAAATCTCACCACCACTCTGCTAGTCTCCCTTCTCCCTATGATGAATCATGGAGCACCATGTGTCCCCGGCATACCCACAAGCGCATGGATGCCGAATGAATTTTCTCCCCCTTGGGTGAAATTGCCACAAAACTCCCACCACCCCGCCCTTCTTTTCCTTATTACCGCGATGACTCGGAGGTTGTCATGTGTCCCTCAAGGACCCATGGAGGTGTGGACACATCTAGGAAATTTCTCCTGTGTAAGGAAAAATTCCAAATGCCACCCCGCGACCCACCGACCTAAAATTTTCCTTTCACCCCTACTTGACACGTGTCCCCTTGGGGAAAATTTGACCCCTAAGGTCCGCTTGCTCATATCTTGAGTTCCTGAAGGAGTTAGGAGGACTTATTTATATCATCGAAAAGGTGAGAAAATTTCTTATCCAATGAAAATGATTTAGGGAAATTTTGAATATGTTAAGTATGAGAAAAATAAAGTTAAAACTCTGAGACTATTAGAGAGTGGGTGTGGGGGTAGATCACTCCCTGAACTCAACTGAAACTTATAACCCTAAAAAAATTGAACCATGTGAACTTGATAATTGTTGAAGAATAAAAATTATGTCCTAGTAATTTTAGATTTTTTCAGAACCTAATAGGGTCAACAGTTGTCTTACAACTTGGTTGTGGACACTTCTTATCAAAAAAAAAAAAATTCCATACTTTTCTAACTAACCCTAGGTTATTTCTTGGGTCTCAAGAGGGTTGTTTTCAATGGGCATCACAAAAGAGGTGCATGAGAATAAGGCACCAAGTGTGCAAACAACATAAGCTATGGGAACACTAGAAGCAAATGCTAAGCTTAGTACTTACACACACAAGAAGAAGTCCTAGGTAAGGAAAAGACCCCGGGAGAAGAGGTGCCAGAGCATGAAGGGACCCTCACACATGAATAATCACCAAGGAAGACATTACCTATTAAGGAGAAAGAGAAGGAAGAATCTCCTATACTAGAATCACCAGTTAGGAAGAAGAAGAAGGTGGCAAAAAAGGAAGACTCAAAGGAAACATAGAGCCTAGAGGCCTACATTGGTGATAGGGATGATGAAAATCCCAAGGGAGGTCAAGACCATCCAGTATATAATGTACATGACTTTAAGGAGGAGGAAGATGGAGAGAAGAATGATGAGGAGGAAGCAGAAGATTAAGGAAAGGGGGTGATCAAATAGGTAAGCACTAAAATCAGAGAACCCCAAGCCTCACCAAGGAACAAATGGAAGAATATATAGAAAGATAAGTAGCGGGCATCATTAAGGACTTGGTGGAGCATTATTTGGAGTGGAGCACAAATGAAATTTTGAAGGAAATGGAAGAAGATAGCATTGGGAATGAATATGGTAGCATGGGTGGGAATCCCAATTTGGTGGTAAAATTCCCAAGGGTTAGGCAAATAGGTGGGAAGGGTGTAATAGAAAGTGATGGGATACATTAATGATCCAAGCAAGGTATTACGTATACTCTTCTAGAGCACTATAGCTACAGAACAAATCCTGGCTATGTCTTAGTTTGATGAAGAAGACACATATCCACGAGCCATAAATATTTTATCTTGGGTGTTTGAGTCCCATGTGGATGAACCTGTGTTCGAAGGAAGTAAAGAGCGCTGATGAAGGTGACATAGATGAAAGGAGTAAATACCTTGGTGAATTCTCAACAATTTTTAGATGAGAAATTTTATAATGCACTCAACAAAGTCTCAGTTGAGATTGAGGCCAGACTATTTGGAAGAAATGATAGAGTGAGATTCCTAGAGGAAGAATTGGAGAAGAAAATGGAGGAGCTTGTTGAGAAGAGAAAAGGACTTGAAGCAAGAAGAACTAATCAGCACGCAGTTAAGGTGTGAAATGAAAAAAGAAAGGGTAAGGGTACCTAGATTACACAAGAAAATTGAAATGATTACAGATGTTATTATTTTAAAGCATCCTGACCTAGTACTACCCGAGAAAAAGTATGAATCAAGCTTGCAGTTCCTAGAGGACTTAACTTGCATTCTCACAATGGAAATACAACCACTCACTCTATAATTTGTAGAAGAGGCATTGGCACACCAAGAAAAGGAAGAGAAGATGAAGGTTATCGGGATCATTTTTGTGTATACCAAACTCCTTGCATGAGTAAATCCCATTATGTAAGTTGTTGAAGATACATATGAAAATTACACCGATAGAGATAGAGTGGAAATCATCACGGTCGCTACATATGAAAGGGAACTCAAGGAGTTTCAAGATAATAATAAGGGGAATAGAGCGAAAGGATTAAAATCTTGGGCGAGGTAAAAATAAGTCAAAAGCTATTAATACCTTGCGAGGCTCGATAAAAATATGACTAAATGAATTATACCCCCAGTTACCGCATGATGAATGCACTTGATTACTTGGGAAAACAATTGGCTAGTATTTTTGAGACAATCTGCGCCAAAGGGGAGGAGCTACGTTTTTAGGAGGTGAGCACTCTAGTTGGAGACCTCTATCAATAAGCGCAGAGCGATGTTGATGCCAAGGAAAAACTAGAGGCATAAATAGGAATTATTTCCCTCTCCTTATAAAAAAGAATTATTTTCTTTCATTTCCCCATTCATCCCTTCTTTCTCCCAATTCATCATTCCTTCATTATTTTTCCCACTATTAAAAAAAAACCATTATTTATTCATTGAAGAGAAGTGTTTCTAAGGACGGATAACAAGTGTAGTGTGGGGTGATGTTGGGCCTCAGAATATTGGCTAAGTACAAGAAGGTGCACAGGTGCGAAGGGCCTAAATAAAGAAGGGCGTAGAGGGTGAAGGCATGTAGGATAGGGTTTTAGAAGGTTTTGGTAGAACCTAAGGTGCATGCGTAAGGAAAAATAGGGGTTTTGGGACTTAGCCATATTTGGCATCCCAAGAAGCACACGAGAAAAGCGTGACCCATCTAGCATGTAGAGTGGATAAGGTGCCATCCTGGTAGTTGTATGGTCAAGAAAGGAATATTACATGCATGCAATGGAAGGATCTAGAAATAAATCATTGCAAAGAGTGGAGAGTTTAGATCAAAGGGAGCATGCTCCATTGGAGGACCACTTGGACACTTGGAAACTGATCTGTTACCTCAAGAAAAGGCATGGCGGTGGAGACTAAAGCTATATATAGAGATTCTTAGGTAGAAGAAAAGAGACACCAAAAGTGGCATCATATAACATTGGATAGGCAAAGCTCTGCAGGAATAATGAAGGATCCTTTGGGTTGGGATTAGGATAACCATAGGAGTGATGGCATATTTAGAGGGATGGGTCTGTAACCAATTTTTTAATGTGCATAGTTCAGGCTCCTAATGCATGACTCTGATCTGCATTGTTATATTGGCTTGTTATGGCCTTAATGAATGTAATGTGGTTATTGAACTTGTTAACATGAATATAAGGTTATGTTCTAAAGTATATATGTTGTTCATGGGCAAAAACCCTAGTGTATTTCCTTTCTGTCATGAATTATATTTGCATTCTGTTTGATACTTCTCTTTTGTTATCTGAATGGATGCATTGGTATAATAACTCATCCTAAGTTCTTAGAATGAATGCATGGTTCTTTTCTTTCCTACATCTAAATCTATCATAAATGATGTATTCTCACACAACTCAAACAAAGGAGGAGATTTCCACCCACCCATTCCTCGAGTGAGCACCCAATGCCCGTTGGGTTATAGGTTAGCACACATGGGATTAGACTATTGTTCTAAGGGTATAAAAATGACTACACCATCAATGAAAAAGGGGATGTTGTTGGAATTTTTTTCTTAATGTTTTCATTTATGTAAAATCCATTTATGGAAAAGGATATGTAGTATTCATATGTGTCTCCACGAGGTGTTATTCAAAGGTAAAACATGAAGGTTGATTGGTAATGTCATGTTTGGTGGAATCCTATGGTGTTTTAGAAGCATGATTCAGTGTGTATGGAAATATTTGATTCCTCTCATGTTTATTAGAGGTTTTCATGAGGTTTATCCTTTTTATTATGTATTTTTAGAGGTTTATGAGTTTCTATAAGACAGAATACAAGTTGCTTGAGAGTATGCTTACTTGCTTGAGTATGAATTATTGCTTTAGTGTATGAATTGTTGCTTCAGATTCTAAAGTATTTTTTACAAGTTTGTCTGAAGTTTGTGGTGATGCATTATTTTGAATAATTAAATTCATTACAAGCATGTGATGTGTTTTATGATGTTTCCAAGTAGGTGTCAAATATGTTCAAGTTCAATTTTCAGAGATATAGTGTAGGTATAAGTTCCTTTGGAAGGAAGTTATAAAGGGAGAGGCTAGTAAACACATATAGATGAGATTGGATGGGAATATTTGAGCATGAAATTACAAAGGTAATATTTGGAAATTTTGTAGTAGGTTATTCTTGAGTTATGAACCAACTTTTAGATGTTAGTTTTCAATTTTAAGAAGGTTATGATATTTTTACTCTTACCAAGTTCAATAAAGTGAGATTTTGTGTTCAAAGTTGATGTTATGTTACTTTTTGGAGAATGTAGACTTTTATGTGATCTTGATGCTTTCAGGTATTTTTATATGGATTCAATAAGACATGATAAGTTGAACGAGGTATATTGGATGGCGAGAGCTTTATGAAGGAAGTTTAAGAAGTCAAAAAAGTCAAAAACCGTTATTAAACCCTAATAGCATAGCGATATAGGAAGCATGTTGAGTATGGCATACGAGATGACCTAAAAATTCAAATTTTGTGATTTAGGAATGTATATAATTCATCAATTCTCATTTTCTCATAGGTTTCATGTTCCGGATATTTTGGGAAGAGAGAAAAAATTCTATTTTGTGGGTTTTTATGTTTCAAGCATGAGATGGAGGTTCCAGGATGAAATCCAAATTGTTCTAGAACCCTTGGGAGTTATTCTACATAGATATTAAAATATATAAGTAGGTATAGTGGATAAAATGGAATATACAGGTGCTTAAAGTGACCCTACTGATTTTTCCCTTACGGGCTAAAATGTTAGTCTTATTATTTGGAGTGAGTTTGATCTTTTTTTTCTTTTTGTAGATGATATTTTTGGTCATTTATAAATTTTTGGAACTGGTATGATTTTTTGATCTCTTGGTTTAGTAAGATGAGGTGGGTTCATGTTCAAACCCTAACAAAATAATTGGTCATGTTGGTGCTCAAAATGATCTTACCCCTTTGTTTTTAACATACCTTCAAACATTTGTATGGTGTTTGGTTTTCCCACGTGAAAATGCAAGTTAAAATGTTACAGGTCATGCTAAATCCATCTTAAAAGCTCATTTTTATGATGTTAAGCCTCTTTTTCAGTCAAGGATTGTGCTCGACATGTTTTTCTTGAAGATCCCTACAAAATTTGATCGTGAATCAATTTTAAACCATGAAAAATGCCTTTGTATACCATTCCCTGGTCATGTTGTAAATTTCATGTTTGTCTCCATTTCTCAATGATTCGTGGGTTATCTAGTTTGTTGTGTTATGGAGGATTTAAGATAAAAATTTGTAACAATTGTATAACATTAACAATTTTCTAACTTGGCCCCGAGGCCCGATGAATATTCCTTTGAATATTCACACTCAAAAATTGCAAAAATAGACATTGACTCTACATCGAGGAGATACATGTTTCACGAGGCTAGTTGAATGCGGGATATTGGGCCATCATTATATTTCTTGACAATAAGGTGATAAACTATAAAAGTGTACATAATCTCCCGATACCTGCAAATGACACGTGGCTCTTTCTCATGCGAAAAGAAAGGAAGCACGTCATCGGAGAAAATTGGTAACTTTAAGTTCAATTGATAAAGAGAACAAATATTCAAAAATAGCCCACAACTTTTCCACCATTAGGATACAACCACATGTCAAACCTAGGATGGAATTTAAGGGTGGGTGATCGAGTCAAATAGCTAAACATTTCTGCATTTGAAACACGACGGAAAAGTGCAAAAATTTTCCCCAAGGCTTCATTGCATAAGAAGATTCCAAGTGGATGGCTGATATTTTAAATTTGGAAAGGATATATGGAGGGCCATGATGTAACGCATTAATTAATACTTCCATTAATTTTTTTTCACACAAATCAAGGAGTAATTTTGAAGTCTTCAAATGTATTGATCCCTTTTCTATCATTTGATGAGATCTAGAAACATTATTAGCGAGAATTTGTTGGAGAACAAGGTGAGATTGATTGTAAAACATGAATAGAGAAGAAGAGATTGAAAAACCTTCAACCAGAGTTGAATTACATGGATATTCACAAAAAAATTAGTAATAAGTAAGATACTCCCATACTATTTTTAATTTTCAAGGAAACTCAAAGTAAAATTAGAGTATTAAAGATGAGGACCATGCCGTCGGGTTTTCTTGTTACTCTCAGAATTGCTAGTAATTTAGAAAAAATCACGAATAATTATTTTATGAATATTGACCTAGATGAATATTTGTAAAGAGTCAATATCCCAAACAAGAGATTCAAACCATTAATATTATGTTAGTTGGCTCTATTTCACCCATAGTACACTTCCCCAAACTAGTAAGACTCTGTACCATGAATTATGATCCAGAGAAGATGTAAGTAGTGGATAAGTGGTGAATCAGTATTAAATGTGACACCCATAGCCATTAGGATAATGCTAAAGTTTCCTATGATAAAAATCCAATAACCCTAGGTATTGACTTAGCCCTACAATATTATGAAGCTAAGAAAAAGGACTATACTCGGCTTATAAATACCAAATGGCTTTTAATAGAGAAGAAAAACCACTTGAATCCCTAAAAGACTTGTTATAATAGAATTCATTTAGGAAGCTGAATATGTGATTGTATTGTTGATTTGAATGACTTGATAATAAATAACAAATGAATTTAAGGAGTGGATGTTTAGGTAAATGTGGATAGTTCTAGAGAAGAAGGGGAACATTTGATGGGAAACCATCATTGTAGAAGAACTTCATCACCACATGATAGCACTAGAAGAAAAAATGGAGATGGGTGGAACTGGAGAATTGGAATTTTACATGATGACCTACTTGATTTATAATATTGTAGGCCACAGGAGGTTCCCTGACATTTTGCCACGTGCTAATTTTAAAAAATGCCAAATGTATAAGATCTTCCCTTGATTACAGTTGGGTAATTAGAAAGAGAATGTGATATTAGTTAATTATGCCTTATTTACACCAATCATATGCTTATTCAAGCCATAATGGGAAAAATACAAGATTTCCAAGGAGGAAAGACAAGTAATCATGGAGTATGGATGTTATTTCATTCAATACAGAATTTTACATACATCAGGGTTAGTGGATTTGAAGGCCAACCATGTAAGCTTCCCAAATATTTAGATGAAAAAATGGCCTTATGTGAATTGGCAAGACAGTTGACACCAATTCACAAACTAATTGCTGGAAAACACAAGACAAACATCAAGTTCCCCATCAAGATTGGAAGGTACTCCTTCCCTTCAATTATAAAGGCCAAATTAATGGAAGATGAGATGAAAAGGTTTGAGATGGAAAGGTTTGAGGCAAGGACCAATTATGACATCAGGTGGGTATTCAACAATCTTGCAAACACTTTTTAACATGAGCCTCAATTTGAGGATTATTGGATGAATTGTAGAGATGAGGAGGAGGTCAGGCTAAGAGACTTCTCAAGAATGACCCTCACCTAAATCATACACTTCAAGATTGTTTTTATCCTTTAGGGAGTCGTGGATGATCTACATATTGTGATTCAATACTATCTTGATCAAAAGGTGGAGGGACAACCAATGTTCCCCTTGGATTGGAATGAAGAGGAGTCATATGACTCGTATGCCCAAATAACTGATGTAATGAGACAAACATTGAATTGGTTATCCCATAAAAACATTTATTTATCAATTCAAAGCATAAGTATTCTTAATAAATTAAATGATTTGGAAAAATTGAAATATGACCTTCCTCCTTGAAATAAGGAGCTTCCACGGATCCCTTTGGAGGAAAATCCCCTTAATTTCCTTTAAAAATCCCTACCACAGGAATAGTGGATGAATGTAATTCTACTACCAGTGGAACTGGTACTTCCATGTCTACTCTAAAGTAGAACACTGAATAAATTCTCCTAAAATAAATGCAAAATGCTACTATCACTTTTACAGTTCCACTACAATCAAAAGGAAAGGGTCCAAATACACAAAGGGCCCCTCCATAAGTGTTTCCAAAATCTCATAACATTGAAAAGCTAATGAGAGGAGCCATAACTAGTGGCAACATCCAATCTAAATCATAGAGTGTTGAAAGAAAGGTGGCACTAGATATTAAGAAATTTGAAAGGGCACACAAGAGACACAAAGTTGTGTATGAGCCAATTATGGTAAGAGAAGGTGCTCATACACACAATAAACATAAGCACAAGGATGTAGTGATTGATCCCCCAAAACATGAAAGAATTGATGTTTCCTAAGTACAACATGTAGCATCAGTTCCTTTATTTTCATCTTTGTCTTTAGAGGGAGTGATAATTAGGAGCACTTAAGAAAAAAAAACTCAAGGTAATGTATTATCTGATCCAGTAGATAGTGGTGTCTTGAATCAGGGTCTAAAAAACTATGAATCCATGTTAGTTTAAAGTGTTAGTGTACCTTCATTTGAACAATTACAAGATTCAGGTAGAGATAGTGGATGTTGATACTAGTGAGGATTTTACCACATTAGATGTATTTGACATGTTTATTGATGAACAAATAGTAAAGAATATAAGTTATCTTCAAATAAGTGAAGAAGTGGAAAAAACTACTCATATGCAAACCACTGAAATTAGAGTTCAAACATTAGAGGTATTCTCTATAGATCAGGAAGATCCAGAGTTGAACAAGCCAGAAGTACCTAGTGGAAAAATGTAAGTACATAGGTATTGGATGAGAAGGATCCCTCCCATGAATTCAAGGTCACTAAGGATAGTGAAATATCTCAAATAGGGAAATATGTAGATGAAAAGATAACAGAGGTTGCACAAGAAGCAATTGTTAAGGATAAGGTTGTTGATAGTGTGGATGTACATGATTTGGGTAAAGTTAAGGAACCAGTAATAGAAATCCAACCCACCATGTTACAACATGATGTATCAATAGAGAAAAAATATGATAATGTGTCATCTCAATAGCCTCCAAAGGAGGTGGAGGCTATGGAAGGAAAAGGAGTGTCTGCAAGAGACATATAAACTAAAGAAACTCCCCAAATAAAGGTTGAGATTGCATCAACTGAAGAAATGAATAAAGAACACATTGTAATCGCTGGTGTGTAACTCGAGAAGAGAATGGCCAGCCCCAAACTCAATATCAAGAATGAAAAAATACAAGAGAATTGCTAGTACATGATGAGAATAAAGAGACAATGTTAGTAATTGAAAAATAAAAGTGTGAAGAACTATCATTCCAAAATGTGCAGGAGGGGTCCAAGCAGTTGGTGGTTATCCCAAAAAAATGTTAACAAGATTTATAGGAAACAAAATTTGGGACCACTCTTACAAAAGGATGGATATGAGAGCTGATATCAAAGGAAGAAGAGGAAATTTTCCCTATGAAGGATATAGATCTCAAAACTCTATCTTTTCCAAAACCAATAAGAACCTCCAAAAGGGCTAGAGTTCTCACCACAACTCATACTTGACCCACTAGGATCTAAAACTTTAGAAGTGGAAATCCCTCATGAGGGAAATAAAAGAGAAAATATAATAGCCAGTGATTATAGTGTCTAATTTATTTCCTTAGGAAAGCCTTCAAAATACCAATTGAAATAGGGATTATAAGAGGCAATAAAGGACTTGTTACAAAAGGTTAATGAGGATAGAATAAATAAGAAACAATTGAAAGAAAAATTCAAATATTTGAGTTCTAGTCTACAACAATTAATTGGGTAGTCTAGTCAAACTCAAGCAAGTATCTATGCCAATACCCCTGAAGGAATGGAAAATATTGATAAGGTCGTTAATGATTTCAAGTTTTGGCCACATGGGTTGATAAGTTGAGACAAAAGGGAAATAAGCAATTGAAGAAGACAGGATAAAGTATGAATTTCTCAAGAATAGGCTTAGTGAAATTAATGAACTCATTAAACAATGTGATAACAAAATCATCTACTTTGAAGGAATTTTTACCAAGTTAAAATGTATAACTCAACTTAGTAATGAATTGGTTGAAAAAGAAGGGATTTTTGACAGAATTTAGGGAACTCAACATGTTATGAAAGAGTTAGCAAGGATCGAGGTATAAGTTTTGAACGTAATCAAAGAAAATATAGAATCCAACAAAAAATGGGTTGATGATACCTTAGATGTTATTAATTATAAACTTGAAGGTATAGTTTTTGATAAATCCAAGAAAACGTATGTTGATCTAAGGGATGAATTTTTTTAGTTGTTTTGAGAAAAAAATTCAAAAAGATGAATTTTCTTATGAAATTATTAAAGCAATGAGAAAAATTGAGAACATAATTAAAGAGTTAAGATCCGTGGCCATTGGAATACAAGAAGAAAATGTGCCACCGTGTGAATGAGATACCAAGATAGAAATTTATTTTACAACACCATACATTTCCATATGAAAAATAAATCAATGAGGTATTTCAAAGGTATGATGCATATGTGGCAAGGCTATCGAAGAAGAAGAAGTTGCAGAAGAAGTTGCAGAAGAAGAAAAGGATGTAGACATGAAAGATGATGAAAAAAATTAGGCTTTTCATTATTAAAACTTTATCTTCTTTTCATATTCCATTTGTAACTAGTGTTTCATTTCATACTATTGCTTCATGAAGGATGAACATTACTTTTAAAACTTGTTATTCTCTTATATAAATTGTAACTCAATATAATGCATTATATTTTTATATTGCTTGGATGAAATTTTATGTCCATTATAAAAGCATATAAACTAATGAGATATTTGTTATTTTTTGAAAAAGGAAAAATGGGGATCTATAGGGACCCTATCCCATGAAAATAAATATTACATATATCCTTAAGAGTTGTATCACAAAAAAGGGGACAATAACAAGAAACTTTAAGCATCCAATACCACAAACTCTTGTGTAAAAACTCCTCTCTCCAAAGTGTAATTTTTTTCACTAATTTATTTTTCATAAGTCCATGTTCATCCATACCTAGTTCCATTTGAACAAAAATAATGTCTCTTGTTAGTGTGCAAGACATGCCCATTGACAAAAGGTCATCCATACTAGACAAGGGACCATCTAAGAGACTAAGCAATTATGACCGCCTCTTGTAAGAAGATACCCATTCATCCATAGCCAAACCAACTTTATAAAATGCCCTTTTTCCTTTGGTTTTTGAAAAATAAATTGTATGATAAATTTGAACTAGAAGGAAACCACAACCGACTCTGGAAAAACTAGAGCGAAGGCATGGAGGTAGTAACTGGAGCAAACGTTCTGGAACTAGACTCACCCTTATGCATTTTCACAAAAGGAAATGATGGTTTAGGAATTGAAGAGGGTGTACTCATTAGTTGTTTTGCCTCCAAAACTAAAATAGGTTGTTCCAGTTCCTTTAGCTTGCGGTAAAGGGAAGGCACTATATTTAGTGAGATCTCTCCATCCAACACATATGATCCTAGGGGAATCTCTTTTACAAAAAATGCTTCATTAAAAATAAATGGGCATACATAATTTCCTATACCATGCACACTAGGCCTAGTAGCCATCCTAAACCTCATCAAATCATCTAGAAGTGTTTGATACTCAAGCTGAAATAGATTAAAATAAATCATCTAAAAGGAAAAAAATAGGGGACTTATCTTGACAATCCTTCTAACCAATGCAACTCGAACAAATGCAGTTGTCAAAGGCCCAGTATAGTCCTTAGGGTCATCAATATCAAACAGAATTCTCACAAATGTTTCATCTAAACCTGATCAATCAAAATAATAATACAAATCTTCATAGGATATCTCCTTCAAGTTGGATGCTACTGGTGTTTTTTCCATAATGCGAGATAAATTTCTGAAAAATACCTATACTAAGAAAAGAAAGTATGAATTGGTGAAGTTAATGGTGCATTTTTATAGACAAAGTAGCGAGTGAGCTAGGTGAAATCATGGTAAAATTTCTTCAAAGATCCCAATAAAATATTTGCAAAAGGAAAATAAAGATTAAATGAATTG
This sequence comes from Taxus wallichiana var. yunnanensis, assembly GCA_018340775.1. NCBI lineage: Eukaryota > Viridiplantae > Streptophyta > Pinopsida > Cupressales > Taxaceae > Taxus > Taxus wallichiana. The sequence continues at coordinate 486,527,472 of CM031238.1, forward strand.
GAATTAGAGCATAAAATGGTGACTGATCTTATTTGACAAGAATCATAGGTCATAACTAACCTAGAAAGTCATGAAAATAAATACACAACATCCAGGATGGATTCTTGAAAAGCAAATGAGAGCATTTTTCAAATCAAATCTCCTAGAGGTGCTTGAAAATCATCAAAAGTGAATATCCAGTCACCAAGTGAAAAACAATAATTAAATAAATGGCCTAAAGTGATGACATAACATCCTATTCATATGTAAATAGAGAAAAATACATGAAAAGCTCATATTTCTCACACATGTTAGCATTTGATGAGTCATCTCTATGAGAATAAAATAAATCTAATTATATAATGTAAATAAGGATATTCTTTTGAATATCCATGTTTTTGGGGGAAATTAGGGAGTAAGTGAGAAAATAGAATTGTATAAATGCGATGAGAATACTCTCACATGAAGGGGGTTAAATTTTCTAAAATTTTAGAAGAGAAAGGAAAAGCGAGAAAACCATTTTTCCCAAGAACTCGTCTGAGAAACCTATTAATTTCTATAAGCTTTCAAATTAAATCATGTCAAGATGGTTGCAATTTTATAGCCATTGACAAACATTAACATTGTAAATCAAGCTTTCCCTTACTGATAAATTTGATTGATCTTTGAGTTAATTTTGTTTTGATCATGAGCATTTGTGTTTGCTTTTAAGATGAAATATTTTAAAATAGTTATTTATGTTCCTGTTGTAGTCTTATATTAGGCATCTCTTTGAATCACACAAAACTTTATCTTTATGGTACCATCAAGGGAATTGCAATTATACTGTGAGAAATATTTCATTTAATATGTTCAGTAAACAATTTTAAAATCATTGTCTCTATTTTGTTTAAGGTCATTTGTAAGTATTTGAGTGCAACTTAGGCATGACAAATTGTAGATACCTGAAATTTTGTTGAGTTTTTATCATGAGCTTTTATTTTTAATTTCTCAAAGATTTTATGAAACCATGCATTCTTGGGCCTCCATGAATGTACATCTTCTAGTTGAAGGTGCATTGTGAGCTATTTGAGGTGTTTTTGTCTTTCATTGGGAAGATTTCCCAGCATTTGTTAAAATTTATCTAAAATTTGGTATAATCAACTTTATCCTACTTAATTCCCAACCAAATACATCTAAAACCAACAAATCCCACCAAAACTACCCATGCTTTCCTTGTTAAAGCCAAAATATGCATAAGCAAGTTGGTTCCATTGTTGTCTTTAGTAGTCTGAGCCTTGTTTTAGGAGACATCTACACTTTGTCTAAAGTGACAACTCATAAGAGTTAGACTTTTTTGAATTCACCATGTCTTTCAAAGGTTATACCTAAATTTCCTTATAAAGGAGTATCAAATACTTCTGATATATTTATTCCCCTTACAAATATAAACTGCAAAATGGGTCCTCTCACCTTGGTCGAAGGTAGAGCCTAAAGTAGGAGGGTAGGTCATACCTTCATCACGGTTCTACACGATGTCTCGAGATTGAGTGATAAAAATATAATGAGATCCATCCCTAGCTAAAAAATGACACAAATATATATCCATCATTCTCTAAGCATCCATCTCATTTTGTTGATGGTGCTCAACCACAAGGGTGAACCAATTTGGGTACCAACACTACTCTGGCACCATTTCTAGGGACTTTTGTGCAAATATAGAAAAATATCAACCTCTGGTAACGCTTCATACATGTTTAGATGCAAATACATGGTCTAAACATCATCCTTTGTTAAGATTTTTGAAAAATAAGCCAGATCAGAAGTTATTTATGTGATATTTCCTAGATTAAGTAAACTTTGCATTAAAAATTGCTTAGATAAGGATAAATACTAATAAAGGATGCTAATATTTGTCAATATTTATTGAAATTAAGTATTCATTTATAATCAACAAGTCATTTACATTTTTTTACACATCTAAGGTGCAAATCCTTAGTGGTGACTCCATATTTGTTCAAAATTTCTAGTAAATGCCAGTGTCTTAAGCTTTGATAATTGAAATTTGTTGTTGATATTTGCAAATATGGAAGGAAGAAGGTATTTCTTCAAGATAGACCCTACTAATTTTTTTTTCCAGAACATCTAAGGAAAAATCCAAAAAATAAACAAGTCTCGAACACTTTGGGAGGTCAAAGATAAGAGGATGGAGTAGTGTCTTTGGTTGAGAGTGATCAGCCTGTGATAGAGGATTATTCTAGTTCCTCTTATAGTTATGGATGAAGTAGTCCATGTGCCAATTTATATACTCTAACTGGTGAGGGGCCTTCATTTACAACTAATATAGGTATTCCCCATCTTCCTCCTTTATCACTTAGAACTAATAGGGTTTTTTGTGAGACTGAGTCACTGAAGGATACTTACTTTGAAGATTATACACTTGTGTCTCAAATAACCTTTGTCCCACACCATTTTAATCCTCCTATAGGATCACCTCCTCAGAATAACATGTCTCATCCTCCACCTAGACCTCCTTTTGTTTGTCAATGTGTTTAGACCAATAGATTTGAGAGGAATGGTTGGGTATCCTAATGTTGTACCACAAGATGTAAGAAATAGGTTGCCCAAATTTCAAGTAAATAATGCCATCACTAGTGATCAACACTTAAAACTCTTTGTTAATATGATGGAGGATTTTGAAATAGAACATGAAGATGTATATGTAAAGCTATTCATTCACACTCTTGAAGAAGATTCACGTGATTGGTATAAAGCTTTATCAGACAACTCAATAGATTCATGGAATGAGATGAATAATTCCTTCATATTACAGTATGGGGATAAGATTGACCCAAGGTTCCTCTTATCTAATTTTGAGAATATAAAAAATAATCCCAATGATTCTGTTCAAGACATCAATACTAGATTTAATAAGATTTTTTTGGGAATACGGATCGTAGAATAGTACTATGATTTAATAACAAATAAAATCAAGCACATAGGATCTAAAAAAATCCCCAAAATCTACAGTAGTGGAAGTATAAACTAGAATAATCCAAATGGAGACAAATTACATACACATAACACAACATGTACCATGGTTCACCCAATGTGGGCTACGTCTACCAAAGATAGAGATATCATATATATAATACAACAAGAGTACAAACCAAATATTCAATACAAGAGTACAATGCATCTATCCAAGAGTATCTCCTCTCCTCCAGATCTCTAAACAAATCTCCATGAGTGGACTAAAATTGTACCTCCAAATACCACCAGCAAAACTCACATAACCTGAAACTACTACATTTCGAACTGCTACCAAGTTCTCTGTGGATCTGCAAACAAGTACCTCTCACATGGGTCTACCATATGTGTAACTATGACTGTGCACCAAGAAGTATGTCTCTCCATCACTGCATGCATAACCTATGTAAACATGAATATAACCTCCTCTACAATATCTAGATCTACATAGATCAACAATACAATATGATATCATGGATCTACAATACAAGACTATATCTACATAGATCTATATTACAAAATCTCACCAACATGTGGATCTACAAGAAGCAACTCTATGTGCTTTACATACTATACAAGATATTACAATGAGACAATAACTATAAAAAGAAAATATAGCATAATACATCAACCTCTTCTCACCATTCAGATTTACCTATTATTTCCTTCTATCCAGCTCCTCTCCATGGAGACTTTGTCTTCATGTAACCTGTTCTTTCTTTCTCTTCTTCTTCTTCATCTTCATCCTCTCAATCTAGGAGAATCAAGGATCTAATTCAATCCTTCTCTTCTAAACCCTAGATTTCATGCTTATATAGTTGTTTATAAACATAGGGAACTTAGCCATGTAATTATAATCAATAGATATATTTTAATGCTAAAAATAGATCTAACTCCCCGGAGTTAATTAAAACACTCCCGCATAGGTAACCGATGTCGGTTTTCCCTAACCAACGGAGGTTCATTTGATGACCGATAGCGGTTCTTATGCTAACTGATGGTAGTTATTATGCTTGATCGATGAGGGTTACACCTAACCGATGTCAGTTATTGTCAGAACCAATAACATGTAAAAGAAAGCTATTTGTGAAGCAATTCAACTCCAGAATCCTAACAATCTCCCACTTGGAGATAAATATTTGAATCTCTGTACCTGTACCTGTACCTATACATCACTATCCTCTACAGACCATAAAGACCATCTATTCTTTCCTTCAACAATTCTCTCAAAAATAAAACCAGGAAGATCAAACCATCTTCTCAATCCAAGAAGATAAAAACATGACTTACTAAAGACCTGTATAAAGCTACTACTGATTCATGATAGCTGAGATATCCATACATCAAGCTCCCATTGAATCATAACATGAAGCCTCTCATGTAACCAAGCCATCATGAATAACACACCTATAAGATCTCCCACTCAAACTGAAGTACTGAGCTTCAACTACAACCATAGTCATACCTGTAAAACTAATCATTTTCTCCATCCATATATCCATGTCTTCATGTAACCACCAATGCAACTGTCCAAAGACAATTCAAACTAGAATATGTGAAAGCAAAACAAGATCCTGGGTAAAAACAACCCTGAATGAGTTCTACATGCAATAGTGGGTGATCAATCCACAAACACATGCATAACTAAAATAAATCCAAACACTGCAATTTGTAAATGCAACCCTTCATAAAAAAATACCACATCCAAGACATTCATCTATAGATAAAATATTTATCAAGGAGTAACATAGTAATCAAGGCATCTAAACCATTCTCATAGGCATCCATGTGCAAATTAAAAATCTGCATCATCATAGACTCACAAAATTGAATCTATCCACATGTATAAACTCACCTATACATCCATCCATATCTCCAACTCTCCAAAAGCTCCAAGTATGCCACCGACTAACTCCAAAATCTGAATATGAATCCTATGCTAATCAATGTCGATAACAAAAACAACCATGCTAAAATGTGCAATGATAAAATAGTTTAAATACCAACAAACATTTCATCAACATACTCGCACAATCAGCCAAGATGAAAGCAAAACATGGGCACCATCTAAAAATGGTAAATAAAAACTATTGTAAAACCTATAACCAAACTAACCATAGTTTTCTAATAGACCCCGATCATTTCTGACCAACCACATTTACCAAATGACTAACCACGGTTAATCCTAATTAACATGGGTCTCTATAACTAGCAAATTTTCTCTTTTAACACTTAAAACTCTGAAAAAATTACACTATAATCTTCACCCATCTGAATCTAACCATCAACTATAATTCCATAGGGATATCCAAGCATGAAAAAATAAAGAAGTGACATCACAAAGCAATAAACTCAATATACCTGCAAATATGTGACTGTCCTCCAAAACCAACTAGTGCTTTTGCCACTCTGAATAGTAGTAATCTCCTCTCACTCTGCATGTGCATAATGTATCCAATCCTTCAATGCTAACAACCACGGCTTGCTCCCACTAAACAAAAAATCCCCCGCACTTCCTCTAACACAAAAATCAAAAGCTAATATGTCGGTGAGAAATAAAACCAAATGAAAGAAAAGATAAAATGATTCCCTTCTTATCAAAGAATACTCTTACATCACAAAAGTTTGGACTTGTTTTGAAGTAGGTGAATCAACTTCTTTTCATCTTGTGTACTCAACATCTTTCATTACCTAAAAATATGTCTAACCATGAATTTTCATTAAGGATCTCATCCTTAGACTAGATATCTTTGTCCTCAAGATTCCACACAACTAGGAAATAAAATTCAAACAACACCAAAAACATGATGTAAATTTGTGCACATTATCCAAACATAATATCAGTTACTCCAAATGAAAGAAATAAAACATGAACCATATAGAGATACCTGACTCAAAGTCTCACTAGACTAACCAAGCCAAATCCGTCCTCTTTCTAATCCAAACATTGAAGTGATCAACATTGTTTCTTCTTGTACACACTGTGCAAGAAACATGATCCTCCAAAACAAGACACTTAACCATCCATGCCCTCTTCTACTGTAAGAAACCATGTGCAAACTCGTTGTCACAAAGACCGATTATTATTTGCTAACTAGTACCAATTACCCTCCGTGACCGATGTTGGTTCCTTGACCGACATCGCATCGCTGGAACTAACACAACGCCAAAAATTGGCATAGATCACTAAACCAGGTGACTATTCGACCAAAGCGATAGTTGTGTTGAGCCATTCATTTCAATAACAACCCAAATCTTGCACAAAAACTTAACACCAATAATACATGCAATAAAAATTTCACCAAGATGAAATATATCACCTTACCAAAGACCAAGATACTTTGAACCACATCTTCAATGAAGAACATGTTTCTCTCGATGGAAACCCTATCTTCATGCTTTACTACTATATTTTTCCTCTCTAAGAAGCCCATGTAGCTAAGCTGCACCAAAGGATGCACAACTGATCCTTTTCTCTCATTATCAAATCTAGATCTACAATCCCAAACATGCATTTACAACCAAAATAATATAAACACTGCAATACCAAGATAAAACCATACCTCAATAATCGATCTGCAATCTGACCAACATGCTTGTGCCTCCAAGAACTAGGGACACCTCAACAAATAAGATACATTCCATGCATCTTTCCATTTCTTTAGATCTATGATTTTATATTTAAAACTAGGTTACCTAGTAACCGACCATGGTCACCTTATAACCAACCATGGTCACCCTACCGATGTCGGTTTCCACTTACCTGATACCAGTCACTATAATTTCCAGCAACCTTACTCTTTCAACTCCCACTTGATATTAAATATCTTCCTGTGATATTCACATCAAGAAAAACAAACCCTTCTCTCATACACCTGTCAATAAACCACTAACAATATACTGAAGCAAAACCTTGCTCTGAAATAACCAAGCTAACCAAGCTCTGATACTAGTTGTTGGGAATTTGGGATTGTGGAATAGTGCTATGATTTAATAACAAACAAAATCATGCACACAGATCTAAAAAATTCCCCAAAATCTACAATAGTGGAAGTATAAACTAGAATAATCCAAATCAAAACAAAGTACACACACATAACACAACATGTACCATGGTTCACCCAATGTGGGCTATGTCTGCTAAAGATAGAGATCTCATATATATAATACAACAAGAGTACAAACCAACTCTTCAATAAAAGAGTACAATGCATCTCTCCAAGAGTATCTCCTCTCCTCCATATCTCTAAACAAATCTCCATCACTGGATTACAACCGTGTCTCCAAACACCACCATTAGATCTCACATAACCCGAAACTACTGCATCTCTGAATTGCTACCAAGTTCTCTATGGATCTACAAACAAGACCTCTCACATGGGTCTACCATATGTGTAACTATGACTGTGCACCAATAAGTAAGTATGTCTCTCCATCACTGCATGCATAACCTATGCAAACATGAAGACAACCTCCTCTACAATATCTAGATCTACATGGATCAACAATACAATATGATATCATGTATCTACAATACAAGACTATATCTACATACATCTATATTACAAAATCTCACCAACATGTGGATCTACAAGAAGTAAATCTATGTGCTTTGCATACTATGCAAGCTATTACAATGAGACAATAACTATACAAAGAAAATATAGTAAAATATGTTACCCTCTTCTCACCATTCAGATGTACATGTTATTTCCTTCTATCCAACTCCTCTCCATGGAGATTATGTCTTCATATAACCTGTTCTTTCTTTCTCTTCTTCTTCTTCTTCTTCTTCTTCATCTTCATCCTCTCAATCTAGAAGAATAAATGATCTAATTCAATCCTTCTCTTCTAAACCCTAGCTTTCATACTTATATAGTCGTTTATAAACTTAGGGCACTTAGCCATGCAATTATAATCAATAGATATATTTTAATGCTAAAAAAGATCTAATTCACGAGTTAATTAAAACACTCCCACACAGGTAACCGACAAATGTTTTCCCTAACCGATAGAGGTTCATTTACTAACCGACGGTTCTTATGTTGAATGATGGTGGTTCTTATGTCGACCAATGATGGTTACACCTTGACCGATGCTAGTTACTATCGAACCAATAACATGTACAAGAAAGGTATTTGTGAAGCAATTCAACTCACAATCTTAACAACTTTTACTAGATTTCCCGTAATTTTGAGGCCTAGTGATGACTCTTTCCTAATTAAATATTCTAATGTTTTTGACAAGAAATATGCTTATTATTTGAGGGATAAGAACCTTGGAACTTTAAGGAAAGCCTTCACCATGGCCTTACAAATTGAAAACAACATTAAGGCAGCTGGAAAGCCTCCTTAGAGGGAGGGTGTCAAATTGATTAATCCTGAGAAACCTCAGTTAGGTAAGACAATGGATTTAGAAGAAGTTGTGAAGACTCTAGTAGGAGCAGTTAAAGAAATATCTTATAAGCTTTCCAAAGTAGAAAAAGGAATAAGACAAAGCTCTCAAGGCCAACACCAACCTCAAGGACAAAAAAATCACAAATCAAATGAGAGAGGAAAAGGGCCCATGGGATCAAGAAATAAACAGCCACAACCAAGAGAAAATAAGTTGGTCCCTGATCCTTTGACTGTTAGGGTTTTCATGGTAGAAGAAAACCATGTTATTGATTGGTGTGACAAGTGTTTGTTGTTGCATCCCCTATGATATAAATAAGGAAGTTCAGGGGGCATATGATGATGAGAAGTTTGGTCATGTATGAATGATGGAGTGCCCTGATAATCCAACACAAAGTGTCACTTCTACTCGATTTTCTAAGTGTCATAACTATAGATTGTTTTTGGGATTGTATTCACTAGGTATCTCCTTTCCCTTCTAGTGATGATGTTTAAGTTGATATGGTGCATGATTTTGAATTACCCAATCATGACTTTGAGTATTTAAGAGCTTTAATGATTAAGAAGTATGATGGGGGAACTCCTTCAAAGAAGACATAAATTTGTTGATGAATGCAATGGTTTCTCAAGAAAAGGATTACAATCTAAGAAGTAGAGTTTTCAAAGGAGGAGGGCCATAACCCAAACCAAAAACTCCTCTTCTCACTAACATCCCAAAGGACCCCCCTAAAAAGGATACACCTAGAAAAGGTCTAGTCACTCCAAATAAATCTTGTATCCCAGTTCATGCCCAAGCTATAAAGAGTCTCATACCACAAGAAGGGGTGGTCACTCTCCCTCCCCAAAATTCTTACCCAAGTACATCCCCTATGATATAGCCTAGATGTTGAGTCAAATCAAAGTCATTGTGCCTATTTTTTAACTGCTTAGGATCCCTGAGCATAGGAAGAGGGAATTTGAGTACTTAGGGTTCAAAGAGGAAGTAGTACCCCCAAGAAAGAATGTAAATAATGTGGATACTCCCCTTTCATAGAAGAATAAGAAGTGCCACAAGCATTGGACGTCCTAGGAGAATCACCTGAGGTATTTTTGGGTAATTCTATTGTTGAATATTAGCTTGATATTGATCCTTTTTATACTACTTTAATCATCAAGGATAGATTAGTGCACAATTACATGTTTGACTCAAGGGCCTCATGTAATGTGATGCCTCTTGAGGTAATGAATGAGTTGGATATCAAAGTCACAACAAATTTTTGAAATTTTAATGTTATGGACTCAATCAAAGTACCAGTGATTGGGTATTTTACAGGATTGGTAGTGTAATTGGCAGCTTACCCAGGAAAATGGTTAACCATGAATGTAGTTATTGTGGATTGTCTTGCTAAGTGGGGAATGTTATTGTCAAGAAAGTTGGCTGATAATGTAGGTGGGATTGTGGAAATGGACATGTCAAATGAAAGCATACCAATATAAGTAATCATTGTTAAATTGTATGGAGAGAAAAAGATGTTACATCTGATTGAATACCCTAACAATGCTTCTTATGAAGTGTTATATATAGATGTAGATGTTGATAAATTTGTGGGCTATGCATATTTTTAAGAGTATGGAATTTATAAGTCTAAATGTATTGAAAAAAATAATATCCCTAGACTTTGATATTTGATGGAGCTTGCTCTAATTTGGGGAACAATGTTATTGTTATCCTCATGTCTCCAAACTAAGAGACTTTCAATTTTTCATTTAAACTTAAATTTGACTACATTGATTGTAGTCATTATTTTACCCTCAATACTTCTTTCTAACCCCAAGCATGCCAGCCTATCATCCAACATATGTTGGGTGCTCACCTAAGGCATGCATAGGCACCGAGCCCCTCCTTTATGTGAGATTTGTAAGATATTTCTACCATTAATGGAGGATTATTTGCAGAAACAAAAGTACATGCATTTACTCAAAAGGTAGAAGATATAACTAATAGATCTACACATCAATGCATCACAAAAGCTAAATAAACATTGTAAGAAGTACAAGAAACTAGATCTAAGTCATGATAAGCCAAATAACATAAGGGTTTACACCCATAAGTAATTTTTACATAATAGATTGATATATATTAATTTAACAGAGTTCTTGTAGCCATATTACATTCAAAAGGGTCATCTTAAACCATATACATTAAATTATAGAGAATTAAATCCTACAAACCTATCTCATCAGAGATCCTAAATATAATTTTCCCCATTATGTCCCATATTATAGATCCATGCACCCATACATATGCTTAATGGTATCCCTTACAACCCTCTAGCACTAAGTACTCTAAACCATAGCACCATGAACTCCAAACCCTTAGCATTTCTACAGCACTTCGCTACTCTCTTTCTCTTTCTCTACGTGTCTAAACTCTATGCATTCTCTCCTTTCATCTCTATATGTTTGTTCCTATCCCAAGCACCTCTTTAAATAGGATCATTGACCACCACCATGACTTCTCTTCTAAGAAGATCACATGTAGAGTTTCGATGTAGTCCTCCATTATTGAATGCTTCTCCTCTTTGTAAACCTTCTAATAACTATAATGATTTATTTGGCAATATTCCCTACATGGAATATCCTCTTCTTGACCTCCAAATTTCTAGGCTGGCACCTTATCCACTCATGATGCCTAGTCGGGTCCTCAAATTTTTCCTCAAGTGACTCTATGATTCAAAATATGGTTAAGTCCTTTAAAACCTTGTTCTTCCTCCCGACCATGCCCTGGTTTCACATAAACCCTTCTTAAACCCATTTTTCATGCACACTTTTCCCTAAGCACCCTTATATCTATTTTTCATGTGTGTGCGCACCTCTTGGTACTTAGCCAATATTTTAGGTTCAAACATCGCCCCACACTACACATTTTCTCCATCCTCAGAAACATTCTTCTTCCTCAAAGAATAAATACTATAGGTATAGAAATAATTAAAGAATGGAAGGATGAAAGCAATGGAAGAATAGAAGAATGTGTTGATACTACATGAGGAGTGAAAACTCCTTCTTTACGGATGCCTCAATACTCTCCCATGTGTTTACATCTCATTACACCTGCTAAAGTAGGTCACACACCAATGAGCTTACTTCATAAAAATAAGTTCCTCAATCTTAGCTTTCAATGTATTAACAACATTTTCCCACTTCTTGCTAAGTTTTCCTAGCATATTCATCCTGCGAGTGACTTGGGGGTACAGTTCCTTTATCTTATTATTAATCAAACCTCGCAAGGTTTTGATTGCTTCCAACTTCTTCTCAACTTTGGCTAGGATCTTGTCATGCTCCACCCTATTTCCTTTTTGTTTTTCTTGAAATTATTTTAGATCCACCTCATATATATCAACCAATATGCTTATTATCCCATCCTTGTTGGCACGCTTTTCATACATGGCTTCACCATCTATGCATGGTCTTTACTTTGGAAAGGAACTTGGAGTAGTGACTCACTATCTCCCCAATCTTAAAATTTTCCTCCTCCTTCTAGCATACCATCACCCCCTATACTAACTCAAATGGGAGTGGTCACCTTTCCATAGTGAGGATGTGGGTCAAGTATTCCAAGCATTGCATGTTTGACTTGTCTTTCGACTCATGCAAGGCCAGGTCTAGGATCTTCAAGATTATGGTGTCTTAAATGGCCTATATCTTCTTATGGATTTCATGTACCTTTTCCTTTTCATCCTTCATCTCACACCTTAACTACACACTGATTAGTTCCTTCTATTTTATATTTTTTCCCACTCAATTATCTCCTCATTCTTTTTCTCAAGCTCTTCCTCCAAGACCCCTATCATGTTGTTTCTGTTGAAGAGTCTTTCCTCTCCCTCCATCGATGCTTTGTTGATCACATTACAAAATTTCTCATTAAACAATTGTTGGTAATTTACCAGAGGGTTTACTCCCTTGGCATCTCGTATCTTCATCAATGCATCTCAATTTACCTTGAATTTGGGTTCATCAATGTGGGACTAAAAATCCCAAGATAGCATTTTCCTCATGCGCGGGTATGCACCTTCTTCATTGAAATAAGACTAAGAAAGTATTGGTTTGTGCACATGGTACTTTGGAATCACGTACATAGTACCTTTTTGGATCATTAATGTAAGTCATTTCTTATTCGTGTGCTCATGATATGCCCTTTCCAATTGTGTGCACTTCCTTTGGGAAGCTTACTTCTAATTTGGGGTCTCTGCCCATGCTTCCATCCTCCTTTCCCACTCTCGTACTATCCTCCATTTCCTTTAGCACTTCCTTGGTACCTCTCTCAACTTCATGATCCACCCACTATTGGATAATTATTACCACTTCCCTCTCTATGGTATTATCCATCTAATCCTAGTTCAGGTTCAAGGTATTCTAATCCTTCATGCTTACTTCCTCACTCCCCCTTTGTCATGAGAATTTCCTTCGTTCTCATCATTATCTTCATTTCCTTCTTCTTCTGACTTTTGTACATTTTACATAGGATGATTTTGAGCCTCATCAAGATCTTCATCATCTTCATCACCCTTGTCAGCCTCCATGCTTTCTGTTTCTCCTAAGTCTAACCCTTTTGTCACCCTCTGCTTCTTCCTTACTAGTGATTCCAGTTCAGGGGACTTATCTTCTTCTTCTTTCTTGGGTGACTCTCCCCTTACCAGTGACTCTTCCTTCTGTGGTGATTAACCCTTCGTGGTGATTATTTTCTCATGGGAGACTTCTTCCGGTGGACATAGGTACTTGTGCCTATGCTTATCTCCCCGTACTCCCCTATTGTCTACACTATCTTCATGCTCGACGCATTTTTCTCAAGATCCCCTCCTCTATCTCTTTTATTTTGCACAAATTTCTTCCACATGGTGGGGTCCTAAGGAAAAATAAATCATCTTTACTAGGAATCATTGTTTTTATACTTAGGCCTTATGCGTAAATACACCCCCATTGTTTTCATCCTTGTAACAGGTATTGTTACTAGTTTTAACATGTGCATGTCATGGGAGACATACTTCTCCACATGGGAAAACTTCTTGGGGTAAATTAGTTTCATGTGCATCTTGTGGTAGTCTTGATCTAATGTACTTAGATCAAATATGAGTTTCTTCGACTCTTTGAAATGATTGACCCCGACCTGGAAGTATTGCGCTGTGAAGGAGAAAGGAAACTTACACCAAAGACTCTTTGTGCCATCTACCAACATAAATTTACCAATGTAAAAATGATTGTACACAACAAAATCAGATTCTTCTTGTTCTAATGAGGGAAACTATTCAAGTATTATCCATTTAGCCCCGAATATATCATGCATCCACTTATACCACTTTTCTAGGAATGCCTTATCGGTGGCCATCATGGTGTTACATGTATATTGTTCAAACCTCTTGGTGTGGGAGAGTTCTTAATCTAGGTATTCCCAAACAAACTTATCCAGCCCATAAGGTACTCAAATATTTGAAAAGACAATGGTGAGGAGGACATTACCAAACATGATCTTCTCTCCATCATGTGCGGCATCTATGATCTCCTCTGTAATGAAATATGAGAGGTTATAGATGGTTCCCTCTAAGATCTTGTGGCACACATTCAACCAAGATTTTTTGATCTGTTTCCATCTCTCTTTCCCATTCATATTTGTAACCAAGTGTGTAACCATCCTAATCACCAATTCAGTAATTGCAGAAATGTTGAAGTAGCGTGAACCCTTCTTGTAGTCATAAGCCTCAATAGTATTCTTAATGGCTTCCTTGTCTTCCAATTCATCATCTTATGAATCTCCTTCATAGATAAAGTTGGTGAACTTAGAAATTAGTTGGAGGGTTATGCACATCCTCTGACCTATGAAAAATAAATGGTCTTCGTGCACACGTGACATTAACCATTGCTATAGTCACTTGAGATTTCTGAAATAGGGAAACTTGTAGAGTTGAAACAATCCATCCTTCTTCATTTTTACCTTTACCTCATCATCATAGATAGGAATTCCATCTAGTATCCTCTTCTTTATAGGGAAAATAATTTCTAGTGAAATTTCATTCTATGTGGTTCTCATTTGATGGTTGTAATCACTTGATGACCATATTCCCGACGTGACACACCCATTCTTTAACAAGAAATACGTCATCCAACTACTAAATTTCTGGGTATTATTCTTCATTGAAATTGGTAGAGACAGCTTGTTTTCCCTTGCCCTTTCCTTCTTTAGTGACACATTTTATAGTTCCCTTTGATTCATTCCTTCATCGGGTCCTTCAAAAATTTGTCCTCTCTTTTGTTCTGCTCTACTCAACTTTGGGGCTCCATTCCTTTGTGAAAGTTACTTCAAACCCTCTATCCTAGCTATGCAACTCTAACCTAGAAAACCCCTTTTTCACAAGACGGTGTAACACCCGCGGTATTCTTACATGTAACCTTCTTCACTTACACCCCTATAATTCTTTACACTTTGGTTTTTTTATCAAACTATCTATGCACACAAATCTTCACAAATCTTCTAAAAATTTCTTCACAAGGATTCCCTAGTTCATGAGATCTCTTTGATAACTTAAAATGTAAGGTAGAAAATAATGCACCCCCGATCTTCTATTTATAAATTTTGTTTTTCTCCACAATAAATTTCAAGACCATCTACCAATATAATTTCACAATAAAGGTGGATTTTTTCCAACACCAACCTTCAGTGCTTTTCCTCCACACTCAATCCTATATGAACACTTCTGCAACCTTTTGACGCACAAATCCCTTGACCATAGAGTTCTTCACACTTTCTCCCATGCCGAAGTCAATTCTTCCTCTATGTCTTGGACCAAGTTTTTCCACTTCCTCATGTTGCTCATGCAATTTTTATTCTTGTATGTGGTTTATTAAATCATTTTGACACCAACCTTCCCCTATGTTCACATTTTCCACGTGTGATCTTCCAATCCATGTGTTTTTTATTTTTTTCAACCCAGGCCATCCATAACTATAGCTTTCAACACTTATCACATCACTCCACCCCACACAAAAATGTATGTGTGGTCCTCTATGCATAGAAAAACTTTGGAAAATAAGAAGTGATAGCACTTATAACGCAAGTGCCTAAATCAAGTATATAGGATATAATGTACGAGCCTGTGAAATGGACTTTGAATTTCCCAGGATGGCGTAGAAACTTGGAATCATACAATAGAACCATCTTCCTAACCTCAAACTATTTGTTCTTGATGTGTCTATCATGCCATTCCTTATGTCGGGATTTTTCTGCTTTCCTAAACCCAACAAACAATATCCCACCTCTCATCTAACTACATTAACTTAAAAATCCTCTCCTCAAGCACGTGTTCATCATCTAATCATGTTGTGTGCGCTATACACAATGATGGTAACATGAATTCAATAGGTAACATATCTTCTTCGTGCAAATACTAATTGAACATTTGTGGCCTTTTTCAATCTCTTATAAGTAGTCTAATATGACCATAACACAACAGATACTTTATCACCCTATTCCTTTCTTCCCACATCAAAAATCCTTGTTAACATTTGATTCAAAATTTTGTTAAATGCCTTAACAATATAATTAGCTTGTGGGTGATAAGGGGTATTCTTCTGGTGGGCTACCATGAATTCTACCAATAGGATTCTAACTATCTCCATTAAGAAATGGGTACCCCTATCACTTGTTAAGCTTAGCAGGCATCCATACCTGTTGATTATATTTTCCCACAAGAACCTAGTTTGTGTTTCCACTGTGAAATCCCTTGTAGGTGCTACTTATACCAACCTTGTAAGGTAATATGTGCATGGAATGATATAGTGCAAACCAATCCTTCACGCATCTGGGGAAATAGGGCCTATGAAGTCAATTTCCCACTTCTCAAATAGTTTTGCACTAGTAATCGTTTTAATGGAATTTCATCTCTTTTCCCTAGTTTACCAAGGCAGTGGTAGTGGTCACATGCCTTGTAATACTCAATACAATCTTTGTAAACCATTTCCCCCAAAAATCATGCTAAAAGGATCTTGCACATGGTTATATTCCCTACATAGTGTCCTCTTGTAATTCCACCATGTGCTTCCTCCATGATAGCAATGTGCTCATGCTCTAACACACACTGATGTAAAACCTCATCGTGGCTTAGCTTGTATAAGTATCCACTAATTATCATGTAGGGCGTGGCACATATTTCTAGTTGCTTCCTTTCTAAAGTCTTCATTCCCTCCGGCGCCACATCTACTTTGAGAAACATAGAAATACCTTCCAAGTTAGAGGACACACACCACAATCTAAATAGTTACGCATCTTGAATTGTATCATCAATGTTCTGCATGTCCTCCCCTAAGTCAATCCTTGATAAATGGTGAGGCCCCAAGCTACTCTTACCTAGTTTTACAACAACCGTAAACTCAAACTATTGAAAAAGTAGGACCCACGACATATGTGCCTTTGTAGAATGAGCTTGTTTACCAAGTACTTCAATGCCATGTGGTCCATGTAGAATATAAAGGGTGTTTCCAATAGATATTACCTAAATTTTTATAGCATGTAGATCATTGATAATGCCTCGTCTTTGAGTAGTAGTATAGTTCTTTTATACTGGAGTTAGCTTTGTACTAGAAAATCACAAGGGGTGGTCAACTCCTCCTCTTCGAGTTGTGATAAGATTTCTCCAATCACCATCCCTAAAGCATCAACATTTACCTAGAATGGCTTATCCCAAGAAGGAAAGCGTAATATGGGCACAATGATAAGCCTATTCTTTAATGTATCAAATGCCATTTGTTGTGCCTCTCCCTAATGAAATGTAATTTTGTGCTTTAGCAATTTTTCCAATGACATGAAGATATTTTTATACCCCTTAATAAATTTATGGTAATGACCCATATGCCCAAGGAATCCATGCACCATGATTTTGTTGGTAGGTTCCCCCAATCCCACAATAATAGAAACTTTAGCAGGATCCACTAGCAAACCTTCCTTACATTTTATATGTCCCAACAAGGTTCCAAATGGAGTAGTGAAAACACATTTCTTAATGTTGAGGGATATACTAAACTATCAACATCTCTCAAACATCAGCCTCATATTGTCACAATGGTCCCTCACTAATCCATATATTGTCCATTCATCTAGGTAGACTTGTAGAAACTTGTGGATGAAGTCCTGAAACACCTAAACCACAATGCACAAAAACATAGAAGGCACGTTCTTCAGTCCAAAAGGCATGATTTTCTAGCAAAAAATTCCCCATTCAAAGTGGTGAAATTTTCTTTTCTTAGTCCTTATTTGTAATTTAGACCTAATTATATCTTGAGAATCCATTTGTGAAAGAATAGATTTCATGCTCAACTACTCCTTCTAGGATCTCCTCGGTGAAAGGGGTTGTAAATAGGTCAATGACACATACCACATTAAAATATTAGAAATGAATGCAAATCCTTATCCTTCCATCCTTCTTAATGCTAATGACCATTGGAATTATCGATTTTGATTCTTCAATAGCCTCAATGATGCTTGATGTGATCATCTTGTCAATATCCTCCTTGAATTTGACACAAAAATTTGGATTCATTTGATAAGGTTTCTTCCAAATTGGGAATGCACCTTCCTTTACCTTGAACTTAATTTTTCCCAAGGAGTGGTGAACTTTTTTAAGCTCATGGTACCTACAGGGAAAAAATCTTGAAATTTGCACAATAGATCGATGATCTTTGAAACCTCCTTTTCTGTCTATTTATCTCCAATATTAACCTCCTTAGGTTCCACCTACAAACAAATGTCAACCTTATTTGTTTTTAGGGGTTCATGGTAACAACTCGCTCATCAAGCACTATCCATAACCTCGCATGTACCCAAAATATGGTTAACATTAAATTTTTCCACCTCTTCACCATCGATCACATAGAGCAACTTTCCTTTCTCTCTTTCCATGTATGCACGCTCAAGTTGTATCTCCTCTTTTTCTTCTAAAAGAGGGTTTAAAACAAAAAAGCAAGAATCACTAGGGATGACGTGCACATCACAAGAAATGCAAACAAGCATGAAGAGATATCGGGAGGAGTGAGCATCAACTGAATGTGCATGCAAAGATTTGAAACATGGACAGAACTCCGTTAAGCTAGAAAACTCTCCTATATCTCATAGATCAAAAGATGTGTACATATATGAGGTGTTGAGTAACCCCAAAGTCTGGAATCATGACAACTCAAGTAGAGAGGGGGAGTTACATTCCCCGAATAGAAGTGTAACTCCCAATGATGCACATGACGCCTTGACGTGGCTTTGACACACTAACGCGTAAGAGAATATCATAATGACCCCTAAATGACACATGGACCTATGATCTCACCTAAGTGAGATGACTCACCTTATGATGTCGAAAATAACACACACCAACACCCCCTTCATCGTAACTTAGGATGAGGCAAGCAAGTCGTCGAAATGAGAAGTGGGTCCCAAAGACAAAGTCTCGATGAGGTACCCATGTACAAGAAAAATATCCCAAGTAGTGAAGGAAAACCTATTGGGAAAAAAATCCACCATAAGATAAAAACAAACTCTCTAATCTAGGAAAGATGCCAAATATGGGTCCCGGCCATAGATGAGCCCGAAAGGGTGCCCATGTACAAAGAGGCAATCTCTCGGAAAGAAGAAGAAGAGAGAAGAAGAGGGAGATGAGAGGAATGTAGAAGATGCCATGGATGGATCTGAACTCTGCAGCTCTAGGAAGTCTCCCAGAAGAATGTCAATGACGAGATCCTCTGCCTCTAGAATGAAGAAGAGCCACCCGCACCAAACTATGTGCCTTCCCTTAGGAAGGATAGAAATGATGTGTTGGAAGTCCACCCACTCCATGAAGGAAACTAAAGGCAGCAACATGAAGAAATCTGAGTCTGGTGCATGGAAGTGTGACATAGGTCTAGTAAATGAGCACTAAGGAACCGAAGGTAATGCCACGTGTGTAGAACTATCAGAGTGTGAAGAGTGAACACCTATAGAAAGGATGTCCATGTGATGTGAAGGTAGAAAAACATCCCCCACAACAGAAAATGGATCCACAAGCAAGGGTGGATCAATGAAGGTCTCTGAGAAAAGTGGAAGTGGTAAGAGTCCCAGAAGGGGCACTCCCAACAACGGAGATGATGGAATCCTCTAAAACACCTATAGATGGATGATAGACCTCAGTAGTGCATCACAAGTAGACTCTACAAAAAGATGACTAAGGTCAGGTAGATACTCATCCCAATGAGGGGGCTCAACAAACAGAAGAGCGATGTCAGATAGGTATGAGTCATCCAATGAAGGTAAAGGAGTGGAAGAGGCCTCACACACTAGAAGTGGAAAGGAGGTGGGTGTAATGACGGTGTGAGATTGAGTAGGAGACTGCTTGATATCTGATGAGATGTGGGATGTGACAACACTGTCTAGAATAGTGAGAGAAAGAGGAGAAGAGTCCTCTATAGTACTCTCAACATTAGAATTGGGTGCACAATCCTTGTCATCAAAGTATAACCAAGCAAGTATGTATCAATGGAACTGTCATCACACAAAGAAATGGAGGAGATAACTCAATCAAGTAGAAACAACAACTGTAGTATGTGAAGGGTCTCCATAGAGGGACTGAAGAATGCTCCAAACTCGGTGGTGTGGATTTGAGTCTGCCACGTGAAACCAGAGAGATCTAGAGACATACATCATCATGTGACCAAAGACATGGTCACAAGTGTCAAGGAATTCCTCCAGATGATGATGATCAGTGGGTGTAGGAACTAGCCCAAGCAAGAAGGGTAAAATACCCTCATGGGTGAAGTAATGTTCCATGGACGCACACCAAGCTGAATAGTTACCTCTCCCAGTGAGAAGTGGTGGAGGTCAGTAAAGCGATCCTACGATGCTCAAGTCTAGAAAGAGCACTCTCCATGATGAAAATGTAAGATGCACAAAAGCAAGATGTTGGACTCGGCCGATAATGCATCTGCGTGTGAAATCCCAAGAGTATAGTCAACCCCCCAGAATGTGGCACTTTATAAAGTAGTGCATTTACAAAATGATAAACCCATCATGTAAAATGTGAAAAAACATGTAACTTTGACTAAATAAGTGCTCAGATCCAAGCAATGAGTCAAAAGTTATAGCACAAAATAATTCCTGTAACTGATGAGAAAATGCAATAAATGCTACAAACGCATTAAAAAAATGCCTAAAATGGGTGCAAAGGGTATCATGTGGGTACTCATTGGAAATGGCATGGAATTTTAATAGGGGTTTGTTTTGACTGTGAGGGGGATTAGCCTCCTGCCAACCCTGGACCTCACCCTCCATCTTTGACAAGCGTAGGAGGGTATTAAATACAAGCCAAAAACAACCTAAATTTAATTACATGCCATGAATGTTTTTTTAAGCCATAAAACATTAAAAAGAGGGCTGAGAGGGGGCCCACGTTTAGTGAAAGATCTACAGTCCAAGTGAGTGCAAGTCCACGTGTGTAGATTTTCCAGCAAGACAAGTAATCGTTGAAGTTGCAGCAAAACTGTAGGCTAAGTGGAGAGCCCATGTGTCAAGGTGTTGTTGGAGCTAGAGCTGAGTGGTTAGGTTGTCAAAAACATCCAAAAGGGAGCAGGTAACTAGAGCCAAACAAAGAGCAACCCAAAAAACATTTTTCCAATGCAAAACAAAATGTAAGAGGTAGCAGAGACCACGTGCCAGCAGAGGAGAAAACAGTGGAAGGTGAAAACACCATGTGGAGCTGAGGTTGCTATTGGAAGAAGCTGGAGTGGATGAAACGCTGATCCCACATCCCAAATAGCTTCGTTCCCATGAGAGGTATGCTGCAGAAGTCAAAAATGTTTTCCAATGCAGAGGAGGGCACGAACCAGCCACAAGGAGACTCGAAACTCTGAGTAAAGAAAACGCAGCACAACAGAGAACACAAAAACATGGCAGCAGGTGGAAGGAGGCCGAGATGTGGTCAAAAAATTTTCCAACGTAAGGAGAAAACACAGGCTTTGGAGCTGTGTGTTGAATGTAGTCAAGAAAAAACATTTTCCTCAAACCACGATGAGCATTCAAACAACGAACATAGAGATTTGAAGGCTCACAATCCACAAACCAGCAATGATGAGAGTCACCCAATAATCCAAAATGCGGGCCAAGGCTCCAAACGCAAACCCAATGCAAAACCCGATAAGAGAAAAACACATCGAGCCAACAAAATGCAAAGTCCGAGTTGAAGGTAGTGACGAGCTAGGGCAGCTTTTGCACTACACTGAAAACTCACAAAACTAGCACAAAAAACTCAGATCTGTAACCTATAAATGCTCCAAAATGGTAAGATACCTCCAAACGTGCATGCAAGGTGGAAAAACCTACGAACACCAAAAAATCCACGAACAACCCGAACAGAGGTATAAACGCCCGAATCAATACAAGAAGCAGACGATAAGAATTTCCATTAGAACACATGCAATGAGAACTTGATATCACGCCGAAGCTTAAAAACATGCACAAAAATTTTGATGAGTGCAAAAATCCACAAGATCAACTCGATACCATGAAAGAGGGTTTATAACCCGTAAGCAAGGATCACGAGGGATGACATGTACATCAACAAACGTGTGAACGATAGTGTGAAGAGATATCGGGAGGAGTGAGCATCAACCGAATGTGCATGCAAAGATTTGAAACATGGACGGAACCTGGTTAAGCCATAAAACTCTCCTCTATCTCTTAAATCAAAAGACGTGTACATATAGGAGGTGTTGAGTAACCCCCATTGCTGCAATCATGACAACTCGAGTAGAGAGGGGGAGTTACATTCCCAAAATAGAAGTGTAACTCCCAATAACACATATGACACATTGAAACACTCATGCACCGATGCACTAATGTGTAAAAGAATCTCATAATGACCCCTAAATGAAACATGGACCTATGATCTCACCTAAGTGAGATGACTCACCTAATGATGTGGAAAATAACACACACTGACCTCTTCCTCATCAAAGTGCACTTCTAAGAAAAGTTCAGCCAATAATTCCAATATTCTATCCTCCATCATGGCACTAACTCCCATAGTTAGGCACTTAAAAACCTATAATGCCTCATCCACTAATGACTTAGTACTCCGATATTCAAAATTTTGAAGGATATCAGTTGTCAACTCTTACCAGCTTCCTATCTAACGACACATCTATGAGTGAATATACCATGTGTGCACGTATCCTTGTAAGGTGGAGTAAAGATTATGCACCCATAAAGAAGGCAAAAAGGATTCCATGTCTTCCATTGAGGCCTTCTCACATGCTTGGATGTGAAATGAGGTAGGTTCCTTCCCATGATAATCTTGTATAATAGTAGGTGCATTGCTTGAAAAACCTAACAAAGAATGTGATTCTCACCTCATGCAACTCTAAAAGGTTATCACAATGGGTCGTCCAAAATGTGTTGCTGTCCCAAGAAATGTATAGCTAAGAATCCTTCTTCTTTTGATCTCACATCTCTACTGGGTCTCTATTTCTTGTAGGAAAACATTAGGGTTGGCTCCCTAGTATAACTTGGAAACATCTTTCCTCCTAGGCACCCGACTAATCATGCCTTTTTAGTCTCATCACAGAGCCTCTTAACTAACTTCGACTAACTCATATGCCCCGTGTGCCCAATTTTCACATGCCGCACTAGTTGTATCACTTATAGATTGAGCATCTTCCCACTGGATAACACCTTCTTTTGTTGGTTGCATAACCTTAGGGTCCTTGATAGTGCGCACATAAATTTTGTGTAGGTCCTCTTCTCCTAAAGGCTCGGTCTAGGGTATTGACTTCTCATCCATCAAAGTAATGATAATACGTTCCTATTTGTTCAAAAAACTTATATAGCCCTTATTGAAGCATAAGTCAACATTGTTCTTACAGCACTAGGGTTGCCCAAGAAACTTTGGAAAGTGGTTTTCCTTAGCAAGCTCTAATATTTTGAAGTCTCTAGTGAATTTTTTCCTTTGTATAGTGATAGAAGCATCCTTTTAAAACACCTAAGGGAATTTCCTTTGTCTTATTAGCCATATACAACACATTTGAAGATGGCTATAATGGGGACTTCCCATTTGATTTTGGGCATCCAAGGTGAGAACATTAATTTCTACACCTATGTCAATTAGGATATTACTTAAGATCCATCCATCAACAACTCGAATTCAAGGTAATATCCTTATTATAGTCAAGGTTGTGGGGAGGAAGGCTAGCATGAAAAACCTACCTCTCATGCTCTCCTCTAGTGCTTGGTACTTTATCACTCAACCATTATCCTAACAGAGGAATGATATTCTCTTGGTGCACTATCCTACACACTTGTTTGACATCATCTATATTTGATTGAGGGACCTCAGAATTTTCTTCTCGATCCAGCTTCTTGGATTGCTCTTTTAGACACTAAATTTTTCGTTGAAGAATTTTGATCATGTCCATGGTCTCCTTATAGTCTTCTTTTCGATGGGTAGGGTCCGAATATTTCCCATATACCACCTCTTCTCTTGTAATTAGTGGTCTCGGTCTTGGTATTCCCGGCTTGCACATCCTCAACTCATGTCATGAACAAGATAGGTTATAAATCTTAATCACACACTATTTTATGCATCAACTATTGATTAACATGATTTACACTCACCATCCTAGTGCCCTTATCCTTTCACCGCTTCGCTCATGTGTTCAACTAAATCTTGTAACTCCTCATACTTGTGCTTCTTTTTGCACCAAGAGCATTGTAGTAGATTGAGGCATTCACAAAGCTATAGTTTTTTTAGACCCACGCTTGTAAAAAGTTACATGTGGGAACACACTTCTTCCACCTCCGCAGCTTTCCATGGCCTCTAAATCCTCTGTGAAATCCTCTTCCATGATTTCCTTCATCCACGGGCCCTTCATAATGATGGTCCTCATCCTTGGAACTACTTGCAATACTATTCTTATACGCACCAATATTAATGACATCATGTATTTGGTAAATCAATCTACAATCCTTGGTGTCATGGGTATTAGATGTGTAAATTTTCAATAAAGCAAGACACATTCTTATGGATCACACGCTACAATAGTAGACACCTACTTACATCATGATCTCTATGGAAAATATCATAGTCCACCATCATCATGCATACCGATCTTCAAGGAAAATTGTCCTTCATATTCCCTTCTACCTCACAATTCGTACACCATAACCCACAACAAGTCTCATGAGAAGAGTTCACTGATAATTTCTCTAGTTGTTTTTCCATTGCAGAAATTTGGGCTGTTAGGAATGGACTAAATCCTCTATCAATTCTTTCTACTTCCTCAAAGATGAAACGTAGCCTCCCGTGCCTTGAGAATATTTGTGAAATTCCTCTATTAAAGCACCCTCTTGAATGGTGTGATCAATCCTCCAAAAACAACTGAGCATGCTACGAAGGATGAATGTCATAAGATAACTTGGATAGGAGATTCTTAAAATGTGCATCATACTATACCACACTCTCCACCATTCCTTTTTGAATCTCCTTCAACATGTTGATGTTTTTCTATTAAAAATTAGGTATGTGGAACTCTATCAAAAATGCATTACGTAGCACAATGTAATCCACCACTATCTAGTGAGGGTCATACTTCATGTACCAACTATGCACACATCCTTGCAACATGGTTACAAACTACCTTACTTTCTTCTCTAGCGTAGTGATCCCCTTCACACACCATAAGTAACTCACACTTGTGTACATGTTTCATGGGATCTTTAACACCCTTGTAATCGTGTAATGTTTTGCAGAGACTCACAAAGACACCCCGGATGCGATCGCTTCTAGGTTGATCACTCTAGCATCCAGTGTGATTACACAACATGGAAACCTCTCTCCAAGTGTGGGGACTTATGAAACTGAGAGAGGAATCTCCAGATTAGAGGCTGGTTCCTCAAAATCCTCTGATTTAGATCTATATTTTGCAAAACTACAGAGGTTTAGATCCTAATCCTACTCTAACTTACAAGGAGATAGGGGTAGAAGTGCAAAAACTGAAACTAACTAAGGATGGTGATGCACCAAAAGGAGTGGTGAAACATATTTGTCATGCAAATAAACATAGACCAAAGTTCACAACATAAAACATACACAGACTGATAAAGTATAATTTAGGATCTGAAATGAAGAAAATAATACAAACAGAGGACTGAAACCCATTCACAGAGCTTGCATTATCATTTCAATGTCAAAGAACACGCATTACACCCTCAAAGAGGTAAAAGAAAATTGTTACAATCTTTGGAAAGGTCTGATCCTTGCATCAGTCACTTGCTGGAGGTGAAAGAAGAAGTCTGCTATGTCAAAAATTGTTTCCCCTTCAGAAATGAGCCAAATCTGGCTTTTACATTACATGGGTCGAGCCCAGGGGACAGAAAACGTACAAAACATGAGAGACCATCCCTTTTTGACTATAGGTGCATTAAAATGGCATGGGGGACCTTACAAACCCATACCCTATCATTTTGACCGGATTACAGGAGAATGCGACCCATTCTGCATTAAATCTGGTCGCTGGAATGTCACTTCTGGCCATGAACACGTGTCAGAGCCGTTTCTCAATTTTCTCTCTCCAGAATGCACCAAAACTCAAGATTAACCTCAAATCATGTAGATAATTTCACAAGCTTTCCGTTGATATAAATAACGTGCAAATCCAAGCTCTGGATCGAAAGATATGTTGATCTGAAGATTTAGGGCACAAAACAGGCAAAAATGTGTTTTGAAATTTTCCCACGCTCTGCCACGTGGATGACACGTGGCACGCACTGATTGGATATGTAATTCTCTCTCCCCTCTATCCCATGGGTTTTCCTGCTTCATTGGACATGTGTCCTCTTTTGATTGGCTCGAGTCAGTGCTTGAAACCTCGCCCTTTGACTTTTGGACCTTTTTTCCCTGTGACACGTGTCGTGATTTGATTGGTCTGCGGGTTTGCCAGCTTTTCGTGCCCTTCGCGTCTTTTTGTCCCGGATGTCCCAGTGTTGTTTGGGACAGAATCCTCTCGATCCACCCGAAATGGGCTTCCTTGTCCCTTATCCAGCCGATGACACGTGGCGTTGCTTGATTGGCTTTCGGCTTCTTTGGCTATCCGCGTCCCACGCGTCCCTTTGTCCCAACTGTCCTAGTATGAAATTTCTTTGTTTCGGTGAACTGGCCAGTTCACATCCTCCACGCACTCACGGCCCAGATGTCCTAGTGTGAAAGTTCCCCATTCCAGGTCGAACCGGCCGGTTCGCGTCCTTCGCGTACCTTTGTCCCACTTGCTCCCGGAGCAGTTAGTCAATTTTCTTCTCCTTCGGCCGAACCGGCTTTCCGCGTCCGCCGCGTACTTCTGGCCCGACTGTCCCGGTGCTAAAGTTCTCTGTTCGCCATCCGGTGGTTCACATCCTCACGGCCCAAATGTCCCAAACTATTTTGCTCAGCAGTTAGTCAATTTTTCTTCCTCCTTCAGCCGGATCGGCTTCTCGCGCCCTGCGCGTCCTTCTGTCCCAGATGTCCCTTTGCTTCGCGGGCCGCCTGGAGGCTTTTCGGCCGATCCGCGTCTCGATGTCCCTCATGTCCCTACTATTGCGAGGACTAGGACTTAGCCAATTTTCACGATTTTTCCTGTCCCAAGCTTGTTTTTGCCACTTTTTTCACCTTTCCTCAGACCTTGCTCTTTTCCTCCTGGACAGGAAAGTTAGAAAAAATCTGAGGGGACCCTGGAAACATGATTTTTGCCCTGGATCAATCAATTTTCCTGGGACTTGAGAATTCTGATGTATGTTATCGAATTAACCCTGGGGGGTGAATTTGGATAACAATTTGGCGACTCAGCGGGGTCATCTGCCTGCTAGATGAAAAGACCAGTTGCCTGAAGCAGTCCATTGGGCATGGAGTCATCAAATATTTTGTTTAGAACCCTAACTGACTCAGAATGTGCAAGGAGGAAGATGGAATGTCACCTGATGAAAGTAAGGACTGCTAAACATCTCCATGGACAACAAGCTGTGCCAAAGCACTTAGGGAAAACAAAACTAACCTACAACAAAACAATGTGCACAAGCACTTGGAGGAAAGAAAATCTAATCTAATATTTACAGAGGTAGTGAACTTCCCTCTAGAAGAAACGCTTGAGATAGATTCCATTGACTGAATCTACAGTTCTTCACCCTCCAGTGAGGCCAATTGGAAAGCATTGTTGTTCTTGCACTTTGTGACCATGTATGGGCCACTCCAAATGGCATCAAATTTTGAATGCCTTCCTGGTTTTTCTCTGTCCACATCCCATTTCAACACTAGATCTCCAACTTGAAAAGATCTATCCTTGGCCTTTCTATCAAAGGTCTTCTTGATCAAAGCTTGATCCTTTTCCATTGCTTGGGATGCCTGATTTCTGATCTCTTGCAGCTCCATCAACTCTGCATACCTCACCTCCATGGGCTCAAATTCAAGCAACTCCAGCTGCTTCATGAGTTCCAATGTTGGCAACTCCAGTGACATGGGCAAGGTTGCCTCTCTTCCATAGACAAGCCTGAATGGAGAGTTACCTGTGGATCTTTTGGGAGTTATCCTATCAGCCCATAAGGCTGATTTCAGTTTGGTATGCCAAGACCTCTGATTCTCATCAAGAGTCCTCCTAATGATCCTCAACAAGTTCTTGTTTGTAGACTCGGCCTGGCCATTACCCTGAGGGTAATAGTTCGATGAAGTGCTTAGGTAAATACCGTTCTTGACAGCCCACTCAGTCACCCTAGATCCAATGAATGCCAATGCATTATCAGAGATTATTGTAGCAGGTACACCAAATCTAGTCGTTATTCCCTCATAAAAGTCTAAGATGCTAGACTCATTTGCCTCTTTGAGTGTTGTTGCTTCTGTCCATTTGGTGAAGTAGTCTGTGGCTGTCAAAATCCATTTGTGCCCTTGGCTTGAATTGGGATTAATGATTCCAATGAAGTCCAAACCCCATTGCATGAATGGCTGGTCAACTGAGATTGGATGCAATGGGAGGGCTGCAAGTCTCTCTTTTCCTGTGAAGAATGCACAATTCTTACACCTCTTGATCCATGCATAGCAATCACTGAATATTTTAGGCCAATAATAACCAGCCTTCATGATTTTTAGAGCTGTCACTCTTGGTGCAAAATGGCCACCAGCTGGTCCATCATGAAACTCTTCCAACACCCTTTGAATCTGACCTGTGCTAATGCATCTCAGCAGCACTCCATTTACATCTTTTTTGAACAAAACTCCATCAACGATGGCATACGGGACAGCCTGCAATCTGAAGTGTCTCCTTTGGGTCTTGCTCATCTCCGGAGGGCATAGGCCTGTGCCTAGGAAGTGCATAATACCTTGGGTCCAGCAAGGAGTCGGGGCAGCATTGTCTTCTTCTTGTTTTCCACTTGGCTCATGACTGTCCTGGACTGTCAAAACAGCCTCTTCTTCATTGCATACTTCTTTTTGTTTCCCCAAAACCAGCTGCTCACACAATCCTTTCCCTCTTACCAGCTTGGTGATCTTGATCTCAATGTCATACTCCATGACACGGGTGATCCAACCTGCCCTTTTCTCATTCAAATCCTTGTTGAGGAGGAAGTCCTTAACCCCAGCATGTGAGACCAGCAGTTGAATCTTATTGTTTGAGACCAAATGTCTGAACTTCTTCAAGCTCCTGATGACAGCAAGGACATGCTTTTCGATGAAAGAATACTTTATTTCATAATCTTCCAAGGTTTGGCTGAAGAATGCTATGGGTTGTTCTGAACCTTCTCTATTCAGTCAAACTGTTAAGATAGCTGATATTGTGTCTCGATCCTCCAAACGTATACAACATGAAGTCCTTTGAAAAGTCTAGGTTGATAAGAGTTGGAGCTTGTGATATTGCATGCTTGATGTTTTCAAAACTCTCTTTGCCTTCTGCTGTCCATTTGAATGCCAGACTCTTCTTCAACATCATTGTTAGAGGCTTCACAAGAGTGGAAAAATTAGGCACAAATCTGCGGACAAAGTTTATCCTTCCTAAGAAGCTTTGAAGATATTTCTTGTGGTGTGGCAATGGGAGCGTTCGATGGCTTCAACTCTTTTAGGATCAATTGTTAGCCCTTCCCTAGAGACAATGTGGCCCAACAATTTGCCCTCGTGTGCCAAGAATATACACTTCTTTGGATTCAATGACACTCAAACCTTCTACACCTCTGAAACACTTGTCTGAGGTGAAAGAGATGGTCTGTTGCATTCTTTGAGAAGACAGTGATATCATCTAGGTATACCAGCACTATATTGTTGATTAAGCCTTTGAATGCCATATCCATAGCTCATTGAAATGTTGCTCCAGCATTTGATAGGCCAAATGGCATTTTCCTGTAAGCATATGTGCCCCATTTAGTTGTGAAATCCGTCTTGAATTGATCTTCTTCCTTCACCATTATCTGATTATAGCCTGAGTATCCATCAAGTAGTGAGAACCTTTCTGAACCAGCTACAACTTGCAATATTTGCTCCATGGAAGGGAGTGGGTAATGGTCCTTGAGGGAGGCTCTATTCAAGTCTCTGAAGTCAACACACAGTCTGATTTCTCCATTTCTTTTTCTCACTGGCACCAAGTTTGCAACCCAACTTGAGTGTTTGATGGGGAAGATGATACTGGCCTCAATAAGCTTGCTTAACTCTTTTCTCATGAGAGGTTCAATATGGGGATTCACTGGCCTTTTCTTTTTCCTAGATAGGCTTGGATTCCGGATCCAGCTCAATAGTATGTTGTGCCAGCTTTGGGTTGAAACCTCTTAGATCTTTGTAAGTCCAAGCAAAGACATCTGGGAACTCTTGACAAAGCTGAACAAAATCAGATTTCTCTTGTGAGGTACTTACTTTGCCAATCTGCAATGTTTTGCCTTCTTCCACTAAAATAGGCTCTGAATCTTCACCCTTCACTTGAATGTTTGCTTTCTCCTTCCGGAACTGATCATTCGGGTTGAAGATTGACTCCAAGGTTATGAGGCCTTTTGGTAATTTGTTAGTTCTCAGCTGTACTACCTGATCACCATATTGCTGCTCCAGCTTGTCTTGATTTCTGGCGGAGAACTCAGCTTCTTCTTGTAGGAAATTAACAATTTGCTGATCATTCTCGAAGACTTGCCAACTTGTGTTGTTATCTGGAACAGCTGGTCTCACAACCAATTTGATATGAGGCTGAGATTTCTCACTTTTGATACTCTCTACAACATCAAACGCAGCCCCAATTGCTGCAAGTCTGTCAGTGGCTTCATTATTTTTTCGTGGGATGGAATTGATGCTAAAAGCTTCAAAATCTTCAATAAGATCCCATACCTGATTTTTGTAGCACTTAAGAAGATCATTTTTGGCAGCATTTTTTCCTTTGACTTGGTTTACGACCAGCTCACTATCACCAAATACTTGTAAATTCCTAATGCCTCTCTTCATTGCCCAGTGCAATCCATGAATTAAGGCTTCATACTCAGCTGTATTGTTTGAACAGGAAAACTGAAACGGAAGGCTAAGTAATACCTTATACCTTGTGGTGAAATGAGCATAGCTCCTCCTCCTGCACCTTGTCTACTCCTTGACCCATCAAAGAACAATTGCCATACTTCATTCTTGTCTTTATGATCTGGCTTGGTGATGCTAGGGAGAGGTTGATTCTCTTCATGTAAACAATAAACTCCTAGCTCAGATTCTTCTATTTCTTGATAGGGATCAAAAGCATGCACCTTGCTTGCCCATTCATCAAGAGTCAAATCTGGGATGCTTCCAACCTTGGTGTCAGCTTCATCAGTGCTTGGATAATCTTCTTGATCAAACGCTGAATAGTTGGTATTGATTTGGCTGGTAGTGTAAGGCTCAATGTGAAAGTTCGCAATAGGTTCAGACCTGATTGTGGCCTTGGTTCCATACCTTGTTCTGAACAACATGTGTGACCAATCCACCAAAAGATAGCCTCCAATTTTAGCAGTGAAGTCTCTTGACAAGCACAATGTAAAGAGTGGTGGCCGGGCCTGGATCTATGACTCGACACATCTGTAACACTATTACGTTGGGACATGTGTGCGGTGTGAGGCTCAAAATCTTTGGCACAGGATGGATAGTGATTCCCACATTGATATGTTTACATTTGTCTTCTTCATCTGATCAATGATGTTGAATGGGGATGAAGCATCCCTCTGTTGTCCCCTAGCTTGCGCATTCATTCCTTGCACATGGGCAGCAACAACTGGCATCTGAGTTGGTTTAGGAGCTGGTTTGGGTGCTCCTTGCATGTTTGGAACTGCATTTTGTTTTCCAACACCTTGTGGAGTGACAGAAGGTCGTGAACTACTTGGGGCCAATGGTTGTTCTTCACCCAAATTCCTCCTTTTTGACCTTGTGTTGGCTGCAACACCTTGAGAGGGTATTTGATTCATACCACAGAAATCTTCAGCCTACCAATTGACAAGAGTAGTTTCATTTGGAGATGTTCCTTGCTGAGGTGCTTCTTCTTGCTGATCTCCTTCATGGCTGGACTCTTGCGACCCACCAATGGTTTGCACCATCAGAGCTTGATTTAATGCACCGTTAAAGCACATTGATTGGTTATGTGGCTGACTACATGGGAAACACCAATCATATTCTTGGGCCATGTTATTTTGGACTGGCACTAATGCTTTAGAAGTAGATACAACATTGGGGTTATAGGGCTGAAATGGTCTATTAGCGGGAGGCCTTACTTGGCTTTGATTTTGATTTGCAGCCTGAGTTGGTGACCTATTTTGTTGGTATGGGGGCCTAGCCTGGTACTGCGCTTGAGGCTGATACGGTCTAGCACTTTGAGCTTGTCTTTTGATAGTAACCAGCTCATTTCCCAAATTTTGCAACTGTTTCATGACCTCTTGGAGTTCATTTGAAGCACTAGAGGATGAAGTAGAAGTTTCACTTGAACTTTGATTTCTAGGGGTGGGAACAGGAGCCAAAGTGGGTGCTTGACTAGTGCTTGGATTTTCTAAGTTTGGATACAAGGGCATGGGAGGCCTAGGAGCCAGTTTACCAGCTTGAATAAGATAGTTTTCAGCTCTAATGGCAATGCTATAAGCAGCAGGTAAGGTTGTGCCTCCCATAGATTGAATTAACATAGAAATATCAGAATTCAAAGCTTTAAGGTAATATAGAAAAGCACCTTCTGCTGTTGGCCTGACTGCCACTGGAATCCTATCCCAAGACCTTTGAAATCTGAAGTTGAAGTCAGTCAGCTACTCGTTGGGGGCTCTCTTGATAGTTGTCAGCTGCTCCAAAAGAGACAAGTTGTCTCCCTTCTCTCCAAATTACTCGTGAAGTGCAATACACAGCTGATTCCAGTTTGTGATAGAACCAGCTCCAAGGCTCCTAAACCATTGCAATGCTTTACCCTTGAATGAAGATGCCAGTAACTTGACAGCCACTTACATTTCATTGATTTCATGGATTACACAAAGGTTAGCAATATCTTTAACATGATCACCTGGAGTAGTCTGATTTTCTCCGGTGAAGTAGGGAATGTTCTTCAAGGCTGCAATAGGAACTGGATGTTGTGCATTGAGAGCAAGTGGGCTGCTGCCTGTGAAGTTGATGTAGGGGTTGTTCTGAGCCATTCTAATTGGTCTTAAAACCCTTGTTGATTAAATGAAAGGTCTACCAGGTGGAGGAGTTGAGAGAGTTCTATTTGGTGGAGATGGAGACCTTTGAATCCTTCTTCCTCTTTTCCTTCTTCTTGGAGATAATTGTAGGTATTCAAACAACACTTCTTCTTCTCCAACTCTTGACCTTGTGGTGATTCTTCTCATGATTTTTCAGGCCTGAGCTTGGAACCAGTTGGTTCTTCCCCTTGGAGTCGCAAGATATGCAAATAATAGCTCTTTCAAGCAAAAAATTGCAGCAGATGCACATCAACCCTGCTACAATAAAAATGAGACCTCTAGGTCCCACCGGCATGCCAAAACTATTGTTGCAGACTCACAACACCCCTGGATGCAGATCAGGCTTCTAGGTTGATCACTCTAGCATCCAGTGTGATTGCACAACATGGAAACCTCTCTCCAAGTGTGGGGACTTGTGAAACTGAGAGAGGAATCTCCAGATTAGAGGCTGGTTCCTCAAACTCCTCTGATTTAGATCTATATTTTGCAAAACTATAGAGGTTTAGATCCTAATCCTACTCTAACTTGCAAGGAGACAGGGGTAGAAGTGTAAAAATTTAAACTAAGGATGGTGATGCACCAAAAGGAGTGGTGAAACATATTTGTCATGCAAATAAACATAGACCAAAGTTCACAACATAAAACATACACAGACTGATAAAGTATAATTTAGGATTTGAAATGAAGCAAATAATACAAACAGAGGACTGAAACCCATTCACAGAGCTTGCATTATCATTTCAATGTCAAAGAACACACATTACACCCTCAGAGAGGTAAAAGAAAATTGTTACAATATTTGGAAAGGTCTGATCCTTGCATCAATCACTTGCTGGAGGTGAAAGAAGAAGTCTGCTATGTCAAAAATTGTTTCCCCCTTCAGAAATGAGACAAATCTGGCTTTTACATTACATGGGTCGAGCCCAGGGGACAGAAAATGTACAAAAACATGAGAGCCCATCCCTTCTTGACTGTAGGTGCATTAAAACAACATGGGGGACCTTACAAACCCATACCCTATCATTTTGACCGGATTACAGGAGAATGCGACCCATTCTGCATTAAATCTAGTCACTGGAATGTCACTTCTGGCCATGAACACGCATCAGAGCCGTTTCTCAATTTTATCTCTCCAGACTACACCAAAACTCAATATTAACCCCAAAATCATGTAGATAATTTCACAAGCTTTCCGTTGATATAAAGAACGTGCAAATCTGAGCTCTGGATCGAAAGATATGTCGATCTGAAGATTTAGGGCACAAAACAGGTGAAAATGCGTTTTGAAATTTTTCCCGCGCTCTGCCACTGGATGACACGTGGCACGTGCTGATTGGATATGTAATTCTCTCTCCTCTGTCCCATGGGTTTTCCTACTTCATTGGACACATGTCCTCTTTTGATTGGCTCGGGTCAGTGCTTGAAACCTCACCCTTTGACTTTTGGACCTTTTTTCCCTGTGACACGTGTCATGATTTGATTAGTCCGCGGGTCTGCCGGCTTTTCGCGCCCTTCACGTCTTTTTGTCCCGGATGTCCCAATGCTGTTTGGGACAGAATCCCCAATCCACCTGAAATGGGCTTCCTTGTCCCTTATCCAGCTAGATGACACGTGGCGTTGCTTGATTGGATTTCAGCTCCTTCGGCTATCCGCATCCCACGTCCCTTTGTCCCAACTGTCCCAATATGAAATTTCTCTGTTTCAAGCAAACCGGCTGGTTCACGTCCTCCATGCAAGATCACCATGCCCGATGATGTCCAAAGGTGAAAGTTCCCCATTCCGGCCAAACCGGCCGGTTCGCGTCCTTCGCGTACCTTTGTCCCACTTGCTCCCGGAGCATTTAGTCGATTTTCTTCTCCTTCGACCAAACTGGCTTTCTGCGTCCGCCACGTACTTCTGGCCCGAATGTCCCGATGCTAAAGTTCTCTGTTCGGCCGATTCGGGTGGTTCGCGTCCTCACGGCCCGAATGTCCCAAACTTTTTTGCTCAGCAGTTAGTCAATTTTGCTTCCTCCTCCGACCGGATCGGCTTCTCACGCCCTAACATCCTTTTGTCCCAGATGTCCCTTTGCTTCGCGGGCTGCCTGGAGGCTTTTCGGCCGATCTGCGTCTCGATGTCCCTCACGTCCCTACTGTTGCGAGGACTAGGACTTAGCCAATTTTCACGATTTTCCTGTCCCAAGCTTGTTTTTTCAGCTTTTTCACCTTTCCTCAGAACTTGCTCTTTTCCTCCTAGACAGGAAAGTTAGAAAAAATCTGAGGGGACCCTAGAAACATGATTTTTACCCTGGATCAATCAATTTTCCTGGGACTTGAGAATTCTGATGTATGTTATCGAATTAACCCTGGGGGGTGAATTTGGATAACAGGTAAGCCGAGTGACATCTCATGAAACACTTGTTGATGGTGTTCGGGGCCTTGTCCACCGGATCCATGACCTTGGTTCCCTCCGATGTTACCTCGACTATCGTGGGCCCACTCGATCAACTAGTACCAACTCCTATAGATCCACCAACCCCTCCTCCTATCATAGGTAAAATGCCTAACACATTTGTGCCCTATGAACCCACTGTTGCGCAATAGTGTGTTCCAATATTCTTTGATATTGAACCACTCCCATATGTGTTTCACACACATCTCGAAGATGAGATACTCAAACCTTGTGATCCCACACCTTGTCCAAATATTTTTCTTAACAAAATACCCTAAAAATATTAAAAAAACGTGCAAGCATAGATGTATCAAATGAAAAATTATACCTCCTAGGTGTCACTCGACTACAAATACTGATACCAACTAGGTTATCAACACTTATCTCAGCAATTGGAAAATTAAGAAGTAGGTCTAGTCACCATGTGGATTAAGATGTGTTGCTATGGCTCTTCTCCTTTATTCATATGATGAGCTCTCTCTAGAAGTCAAGGGAGTTTTTCTTATGCACTTTCTAAGAGGGGTTTGCTCAGACCGCATGATTCCACATCCTTTGCGTGAACATTAAATCCTTCCCTCAACATCTACCTCCATAAATTCATCACTCCACGTAGCTTTGTGCTATCTTTCCAACTCCCTCTCTTGATATATTTTATACTTGAGCCTCCTCTCCTCTCTCTCCATTTCTGCTGCAAGGTTTGCCATCCTTATACCATGCCGGCTTCCATGCTACATACATATTAGGAATTTAGCCAGCCATGGGAAAGGTTTCCAAACTCAAATTAATGACCAGGATCTTGATATCTAGTGGAATATCATTAGAGAGAAATCCTCTAGGCTCCCTCAAAAACTTGAACTCGTAAATATATAGGAAAGAATACGTATAAATAACGTATTCCAAGGTATAACTAGTCAACACTCTACTCTACCATTGATCAACAACATAGGTCCATGTCGGATCAGAATCATGTAACCAATGATATTCCTCGTGGGTCCAAACATAAGGTCTATAGTAACAACTCATCCTTGATGTATATTTTGATAGCCATTTATACAACTCTATTGGGAAACAATAGAAAAATGTATCATAGATTTTGTGATACAGTTCTCCTCAACCTAGTTTTGTGCATCAAACTTAGATCTAGTACTAAACCTTTGAGAAAAATAATCCTCCATGTTTTTGAGCCATGCTTCGACACTATCCAAGTTCAAGTGCTCTATCATCACACATTTCAATCACAATATCTTCAAAAGAGATCCTGGAAATGAAACCAAGATGTAGTCATTATTTTACCTCCAATACTTCTTTCTAACCCCAACTACATTTTCCTATCATCCAACATATGTTTTACGCACACGAGGCATGTGTCGGTCTTTGAGCCCTCTCCTTTATGTGATGTTTGTAAGATATTTCTACCATTTATTGAGGATTATTTGCATAAATAGAAGTACCTTCACTTACTTTAAAAGGTAGAAGATGTAACTAGTATATTTACACATCAATGCATCACATAAGCTAGATAAACATTGTAAAAAGTAAAAGAAACCAGATCTCGAGTCATGATAACCCAAATAACATAAGGGTTTACACCCATAAGCAAGTTGTACATAATAGATCCTTGTATATTTATTTAAAATATATTTGGTAGCCATATTACATTCAAAAGGGTCATCTCAAACCATATACATTAAATGACAAAGACTCAACTCTCAGTAAACCTATCGATCAAGGATCCTAACTATACCTTTCCCCATTATGTCCCTTGTTACAGATCCCAGTACCCATACATCTACTTAATGGTATCCCTTACAACCCTCTAGAACTAAGTACTCTAAACCCTAGCATGATGAACTCCAAACCCTTAGTATTTCTATAGCACTTCATTACTCTCATTCTCTTTCTCTGCGTGTCTTCACTATATGCATTCTCTCCTTATCTCTTTGTGTTTATTTTTCTATCACAAACACCTCTTTAAATAGGATTATTGACCACCTCCATGACTTCTTTTCTAAGTAGATCATGTGCCAACTATTGATGTGGTCCTCCATTGGTGAAGTCTCTGGGAATATTCCCTACATGGAATGTCCTTTTCTTGACCTCCAATGTTCCAAGCTAGTACCTTATCCACTCATCACGTCTAGTCGTGTCCTCAAATTTTTCCTTAAGTGACTCCATGATGACAAATATGGATAATTCCTTTAAATCCTTTTTCTACCTCTTGCACGCACCCTAGTTTCACTTAAACCCTTCTTGAACCCCTTTTTCATGTGCACTTTTCCCCGAGAGACCTTCTATCTATTGTTCATGCACGTGCATTCCTCTTAGTACTTATTCAATATTTTATGTTCCAACACTAACAATATTGCAGAATATGAAGCATTGCTTTTGGGTTTAAGGATTTCTTAGAGGTATGGTATCGAGGATATTATTGTTAAAGGAGACTTAGAATTAGTAGTCAAGCAAGTTAGGAAAATGTATGCAACCAAGAATAAAAAATGAAACAATATAAGCATACAATTTGGGACATTTTTGAAATGTTTGACTCTTTCAAAATAATATAACATGACATAAATCATAATGTTGGTACATACATGTATGAAGTATTGGCATCTAGATTTGAAAAGTATATAATGTCTCTTTATTGTGAATATGATATTGAATTTTTCTCAATACCATATGTCCCTGACAATGTAAATTATTAGCAAGTCTTTAAATATGATGCTCAAAGTTTAAAAGGTTCTTGTAGAATGAAGGAGAATTTACAAACCAATGTATGGACTGGGAACCAATGGTTTTGTTTTGTAATGTAAGAAGACCCTATTTAGTAAAGATATTATTCATCTAAAAATAATACAATTCCAAGAGGTTTGGTTACTTTAGAGTCAAATTTTTAAAATGCTGACAAGGTGGTTAATAGACATATCTTAGCCTCAAGAGATGTGGAAGAACATAATCTTGGGGATGAGGAAAAACCTAGAAAAATATGGCTAGGTAGAAATTTGAGTAAGGAAGAGAATCATTCCTATTTCAACTTGTTAAAAAAATATCAAGACTTCTTAGCATGGTCTTATTCAGAATTAAAGCATATAGGGAAGACCTATTTTTCCAACATGAAATACCTTTAGAACCTAATGCTAGGCCATTTAGGAAAAAGTAAAGGCCAATCAATCCACTCCTTTCCCTCAAAATGCAAGAAGAGTTAAAAAAATTAAGGGATGAGGCATCATATACAACCAACAAGATATTCTTCATGGGTGGAAAACCTAGTGCCAGTTAGAAAGAAAAATGGAGATATAAGGTTGTGTGGACTTTAGAAATTTGAATAAGGCCTCAATAAAAGACAACTATCCATTTCCTAATATGGATAACATGTTGTAATTGGTTACTAGATCTAAGTTGTTGTCTACTCTAGATGGATTCTCGGGTATATAACCAAGTGGTAGTAAAGCAATCAAAAAGAATCAAAACTACTTTCACTACTCCATGGGGTACCTATGTGTATGTGAGAATGCCATTTGGCCTGATGAATGTTGGAGATACCTTTCAAAGAGCTATGGATGTAGCATTCTCAGGTTATATCAATGATTTTATTGTTATGTATCAAGATGATGTGACAGTGTTTTTCAAGAAAGAGAATGATCACTTGCAACATGTGGAAAATATGCTAATGTTGAGATGTAGAGAATATGGCATCTCATTGAATCCTAAAAAGTGCCATTTTGGGTTCAAAAGAAAATTGTGGGGCACATTGTAAAAGGAAGGGGTCATGATTGATCCTGAAAGAGTGGAAGCTATTGGCAAAGTTCCTATTCCCAAAACTAAGAAAGGAATTCAGTCCTTCTTTGGTCAAATAAACTTCATCAGAGATTCATCTCCAATTTTTCTGAAATGACTATCCCCATCACAAGTATGCTAAAGAAGGATCAAATTATCAAATGGGAGGAGGGAGTTGTCCAAGATTTCATAGGAATCAAGGAAGCACTAAAAATGCTCATGTCTTAGTAGCCCCTGATTACAAAAAAATGGCCTTTCAATTTTTTTCTTTTCCTCTAAAAATACCATTGCATCTGTACTATTGCAGAAGGATGAGGAAGGAAATGAAAGGCCAATTTATTTCTTCAGTAAAGCATTATAGGGAGATGAGTTGAAATACACCATCATGGAGAAGAAGATTTTCCTTGGTTAGAGAAAAAAAAAAATTTTTAGGCCATATATCTTAAGCTCCAAGATTATAGCTTATGTTCCCCATACTATGGTCAAAGACATCTTATCAAAATGGAAATCTCAAGTAAAAGATGTCGATGGGTGAACAAATTATAGGAATATGACATGGATATTCATACCACTAAACTAGTTAGAGGTCTAGGCTTGGAAAAGCTAATGGTAGAATTAATCTGACAAGTAATGGAAGTAAATGAAGTTGAGGAGGGAAATATGATGTCCATGAGAAACTAGTCAACTCTACATGGTATAAGGACATCATATTTTACCTCAGGAATTTGGAGTGTCCTAGATCATTTAGATAAGAATCAAAGAAGGACACTCAAACTAGCCTCCCAAAAGTACATCATCACTAATTATGGGTTGGCATGGAAGAATCTGAAGGGTTCTTCTAAGATGTATTACAAAAGATGAAGCTCCCAAATTAATTGCATATTTTCATGGGGAGTATGTGGGGTCATTTTTCTGAAGGGTAACTACCCATAAGATCTTGAGGGTGGTTATTGGTGGCCCACACTTTTAAAGATATAACCTTGTTAGTAAGAAAATGTGAAAGTTGTCAAATATTTTTAGGAAGAATGAAGGCTTCAGTGCTCTCCCTTTACAACCAATGTCAATTGAAGCCCCTTTTAAACAATGGGGTATGGATTTTGTTGGAGAGATTTCAGATCCTTCAAGTGTAGGCCATAGATGGATATTGGTGGCCACTAATTACTTCACCAAGTGGGTTGAGGCTATCCCTACTAAGAAATAAACTCATCAGATTGTTATGGATTTTATCCTAAATCATATAATTTATAGGTTTGGAGTACCTGCAAAATAGTTGTTGATAATGCCATGAGCTTTCAAGCTAAACCATTAGTGGCCATGTGTCAAGAGTATGGGATAAGCCTAACATATGCATCTAACTACAACCCTCAAGGAAATGGATAGGTTGAATCAAGCAACAAAAATTTTTTGAAAGATAATTAGAAGGACACTAGAGGTTAACAAAAGAAGATGGGGTGAGCAGTTGAAGTTTGTTGTTTGGGTAGATAGAATCACTACTAAGAGAGCCACTGGAAAGAGCCCATTTGAACTAGTTTATGGAGTCCAGGCCCTTCTTCCCCTACACATGCAATTATCCTCTTACCAATTCATTCAACAACTTGAGGATGAAGAAGTTAGCCCTTATGATGCAAGGATCAATCAAATTGTTGAGTTAGATGAGGAAAGAAGAGAATCCCACCAAAGGCATCTGAAATTTAGGAGAAGCTCAAAAGGTTATTTGATAAGAAGGTAACTCCTAGAAATTTTAGTGTTGGAGATCTTGTATTATTGTGGGATAGTAGGCATGAGGATAAGGGGAAACATGGAAAATTTGATGCATTATGGATGGGCCCTTATTCCATTGATATCAGAATTGGTGAACACACTTTCTTCTTGAAGGATCTAGATGGAGAATTACTTGAGTTTCCTATTAATGGTACAGAAGGCACCTAAAACATTTCCTCAACTGATTTCAAAGCAAGGTATGAATCAATGTATAGTGTATAGTCTTTTTTCTTTTTTTTTTGTTTTTTTGTGTTTTTTTTCCCTTTTCATTTTCTTGGTACCTTTTTGAGAGATGTGTTATCACACTTGACCTAGTATGTATTCTACTTGGTAATTTTTTAGAGATGTGTTATTATCACTTCTTGTGGAACCTAGTGTATTTTACTTACTCCGTTAACCCAATGGACTTTGGCACTTGGTGGTCTACAATGTGTGTACTTTGTATGGTTCTTGTGGCACCCATAGGGGTGTTTATCCCTGAGTTAAGTTAGTGTTGGTGCTCAAATGATCTCACCCCTTTATCTTGAACATGCCTTCAAAAAAATTTTTTGTTTGTTTGGTTTTCCCATGTGAAAATGTGAGTTCAAATGTTACAATCATGCTAAATCCATTTAAAAATCCTTGTTTAGGATGTTATGCCTCTTTTTTTAGTTGAGGATCATGTTAGACATGTTTTTTTTAAGATCCCTACAAAAATTTGATCATGAATCAGTTTTAAACCATGAAAAATGCCTTTGTATACCATTCCCTAGTCGTGTGTTGTAAATTTCATGTTTGTCTCCATCACTCGATGATACGTGGCATTTTCTAGTTGGTTGTGGTATGGTAGATTTAAGTTGCAAAAGTTACAACAATCATATAACATTAACAATTTTCTAACTTGGCCCCGAGGCCCAATGAATATTCCTTCAATATTCATAGTCAAAAAATGCAAAAATAGAAATTGACTCCACCTCCGAGAGAGATACACATGTCACAAGTTGGTTGAATGTGGGGGATCGGGCCTTGATTGTATTTCTTGACACTAAGGTGATAAAGTATAAAAGTGTAAAGAAGCTCCCAGAGACCCACCAAGGACACATGGCACTTTTTCTCATGCAAAGAGCGGGAAGTGGGTCATCGAGAGAAAATTGGTAACTTTGAGTTCAATTGAGAAAGAGAACAAATATTCAGAAATAACCCGCACATCTCCACCACCATTAGGATGCAACCACATGTCAAACTCGGGATGGAAGTCAAGGGTGGGATCGGTCAAATAGCTAAACATGTCTACATTTAAAACATGATGCAAAAGTGTAAAAAGTTCCCCGAGCCCATTTGCATAAGGATATTCCACGTGGATGGCTCATATTTAAAATTGGGAAAGTGAAATGGAGGGCCATGATGCAATGCATTAATGAATTCACCACCATTAATGCATTTTTTCACAAAATCAAGGAGGAATTTTAAAGTCTTCAAACACATTGATTTTTTATCATTTTTTGAGATCTGGATGCCATTATTAGCATAATTTCTTGAGAACAACATGAATTGATCATGGAACATGAATAGAGAACTAAAGATTGAAAATCCTTCAACCAGAGCTGAATTACATGGATATTCACCAAAAAATTGGTAAGAACTAAGATACTCCCATACTCTTATTCATTTGTAAGGAAATTTGAAGTAAAACTAGGGCATTAAAGATGAGGACCATGTTGTTAGGTTTTCCTGTTACTTCCGAATCACTAGTAATCTAGAAAAATCACGGATACAAATTTGATGAATGTTGACCTAGATGAATTCTTACAAAGATTCAATAGCCCAAACAAGAGTGAATTAATGGAAGTGATTCAAGCCAATAATATTGCTTTAGTTGGTGTTATTTCACCCTCAATACACTACCCAAAACTAGTAAGACTCTATGCCATGAATTATGATCCAGAGAAGAGGGAAGTACTGGATGGAAGTGGTGAAAGTGGTATTAACTTTGACACCCACAACCATCAGGATAATGCTAAAATTTCCTATGATTAGAAATCCAATAACCCTGGGTATCGACTTATCCCTACAAGATTATGAAGCTAAGAAAAAGGAATATGCCCGACTTATAAATACCAAATGGATTTTAACAGAGAAGAAAAAAACCACTTGAATCCCTAAAAGACTTGTTAGGGAACAATTCATTGAGGAAGCAGAAGATGTGATTGTATTGTTGAGTCAAATGGCTAGATTAGAAAACAAAATGAATTCAAGGAGTGGATGTGCACCTATATGTGGATAGTTTTGGAG
Source organism: Taxus wallichiana var. yunnanensis (assembly GCA_018340775.1). Lineage (NCBI taxonomy): Eukaryota > Viridiplantae > Streptophyta > Pinopsida > Cupressales > Taxaceae > Taxus > Taxus wallichiana. The sequence continues at coordinate 486,570,771 of CM031238.1, forward strand.
AAGAAGGGGAACATTTTTTGGGAAACCTTCATTGTAGAAGCACTTCATGACCACATGATAACAGCACTAGAAAAAAAAATGGAGATGGGTGACACTGGAGAATTGGAATTTTACATGATGACCTACTTGATTTATAATATTGTAGGCCACAGGTGGTTCCCTGGCCTTGTGCCATGTGCTTGAATTTAAAAAATTCCAAATGCATAAGATCTTCCCTCAATTATAGTTGGGTAATTGGAAAGAGAATGTGAGATTGGTTAATGATGCCTTCTTTGCACCAATCATATGCTTATTCAAGCCAAAATGGGAACAATACAGGATTTTTGAGGAGGCTAGAAAAGTAATCATGGAGTATGGATGTTATTTCATTCACAAGAAAAGTTTACATACATCAGGTTAGTGGATTTGAAGGCCAACCATGTAAGTTTCCCAGATATTTAGATGACAAAATGGCCTTGTGTGAATTGGCAAGAAATTGACACTAGTTCACAAACTAATTGTTGAAAACACAAGACAAACATCAAGTTCCCCATCAAGATTGGAAGGTACTCCTTCCCTTCAATTATAAAGGCTAGATTAATGGAAGATGAGATGAAAAGGTTTGAGATGGAAAGGTTTGAGGAAAGGACCAATTATGACATCAGTGGGTATTCAATAATCTTGCAAACACTTTTGAACATGAGCCTCAATTTGAGGATTATTGGATGAATTGTAGAGATGAGGAGGAGGTCAGGCTAAGAGACTTCTCAAGAATGACCCTCACCCAAATTATAGACTTCAAGATTGTTTTTATCCCCGAGGGAGTTTGTGGATGATCCACATATTGTGAGTCAATACTATCTTGATCAAAAGGTGGAGGGACAACCAATGGTCCCCTTGAATTGGAATGAAGAGGAGTTAGATGACTCATATGCCCAAATAACTGATGTAATGAGAAGAACATTGAATTGGTTAGCCCAAAAAAACATTGATTTATCAATTCAAAGCACAAGAGTTCTTAATAAATTCAGGGATTTGGGAAAATTGAAAGATGACCTTCCTCCCTTGAAAGAAGGAGCTGACAGAATGGATCCCTTGGGAGGAAAGGCCCCTCAATTTCCTTCAAAAATTCCTACCATAGGAATAGTGGATGAATGGACTTCTGCTACCAGTGGAACTGGTACTTCCATATGTCTTCTCTAAAGTAGAAAACTAAAGAAATGCTCCTAAAATCAATGTAAAATGCTACTATCACTTTTACAGTTCCACTACAATCAAAAGGAAAGGGTCCAACTACACATAAAGGGCCCCTCCATAAGTGTTTTTAGAATCTCATAATACTGAAAAGATAATGAGAGGAGCCATAACTAGTGGAAACATCCAATCTAAATCACAGAGTGTTGAAAGAAAGGTGGCACTAGATATTAAGAAATTTGAAAGGGCACACAAGAGACACAAAAAGTTGTATGAGCCAATTCTAGTAAGAGAAGGTGCTCATACACACAAGAAACATAAGCACAGGGATGTAGTGATTGATCCCCCAGAACATGAAAGAATTGATGTTTCCCAAGTACAACATGTAGCATCAATGCCTTTATTTTCATCTTTGTCTTTAGAGGGAGTGACAATTGGGAGCACTCAGAAAAAACAACTCAAGGTAATGTCTTATCTGATCTAGTAGATAGTGATGTCTTGAATCAAGGTGTGAAAACATATAAAACCATGTCAGTTGAAAATGTGTAGTGTACCTTTATTTGAAAAATTGCAAGAGTCAACAAAGAGTCAGGTAGAGATAATGGATGTTGATATTGGTGAGGATTTTTCCACATTAGATGCATTTGACATATCTATTGATGAACAAACAGTAAAAATGTAAGTGATCCTCAAATGAGTGAAGAAGTAGAAAAAACTACTCATGTGCCAACTACTAAAATTAGAGTTCAAACATCAAAGGTATTCTTTACAGATCAGGAAGATCCAGAGTTGAACAAGCCAAAAGTACCTAGTGGAAAAAATGTAAGTACAAAGGTATTGGATGAGAAGGATCCTCCCATGAAGTCAAGGTCACTAAGGATAGTGAACCATCTCAAAAAGGAAAATCTGTAGATGAAAAGATAAGCAGAGGTTGCACAAGATGCAATTGTTAAGGATAAGGTTGTTGATAGTGTGGATGTACAAGATTTGGGTAAAGTTAAGGAACCAATAATGGAAATCCAACCCACCATGTTACAACATGAGGTATCAACAGAGAAAAAGATGATAATGTGTCACTCAACAGCCTCCAAAGGAGGTGGAAATCATGGAAGGAAAAGGAATTCCTGCAGAGAGGTATATCAACTCAAGAAACTCCCAAGGAAAAGGTTGAAGTTAAGATTACATCAGCTGAAGAAATAAAGAAAGAATAAATTAATCACTGATGTAACTCAAAAGGAGACTAGCCAGCCCCAAACTCAAGATCAAGAAGGAAAATAATCAGGGAAGTGTCAGTACATGATGAGAATAAAGAGATAATTGTGGGAGTTGAAAAATAAAAAGTGTGAACCATCATCAATCCAAAGTATGAGGGGGTCCAATCAGTTGGTGGTTATCCCCAAAAACCCCAAAAGAATTATAGGAAACAAAATTTGGGACCACTCTTACAAAAGGATGGATAGGAGAGCTGATCTCAAAGGAAGAAGAGGAAATTGTCCTATGAAGGCTATAGATCTCACAACTCTATCTTTTCCAAAACTAGTAAGAACCTCCAAAAGGGCTAGAGTTCTCACCAAAACTCATACTGATCCACTGGGATCTAAAAATTTAGAAGTGGCAATCCCTCATGAGGGAAAGAAAAGAGAAAATATAACAGCCAATGATTATAGTGTCCAACTTATTCCCTTAGGAAATCCTTCAAGAGACCAATTGAAACAGGGAGTATCAGGCAGTAAGTGACTTGTTGCAAAAGGTTGATGAGGATAGAATAACTAAGAAACAATTGAAAGAACAAGTCAAAGCTTTGAGTTCTAGTCTGCAAATAATTAATTGGGTAGTCTAGTCAAACTCAAGAAAGTACCTCTACCAATACCCTTGAGGAATGGAAAATATTGATAAGGTTGTTAAGAAATTTCAAGTTGTGGACACATGGGTTGAGAAGTTGACAAAAAAGGGAAAATAAGAAATTGAAGAATCCAGACAAAGTATGAAGAGCTCAAGAATAGGCTTAATGAAATTGATGAACTGATTGAGCAATGTGATAATGAAATCTTCTACTTTGAAGGAATTTTTCCCAAGTTAAACCATATAACTCAACTCAGTGATGAATTGGTTGAAAAAGAAGGGATTGTGCCACAGAATTCAGGGGAACTCAACATGCTATGGAGGAGTTAGCAAGGATCGGGTGGAAGTTTTGAATGGAATCAAAGAAAAGATAGAAGCCAAAAAGAAATGGGTTGATGATACCTTAGATGCTATTGATTATAAACTTGAAGGTATAGTTTTTGAAAAATCAAGAAAATCTATGGTGATCTAAAGGATGACTTTTTGTTTAGTTATTTTGAGAAAAAATTCAAAAGATGACTTTTCTTATGAAATTATTAAAGCAATGAGGAAAATTGAGAACAAAATTATAGAGTTAAGAGCTAAACCATTGGAATACAAGCAGAAAATGGGCCACTATGTGTGAATGCAATAAATAGAAGACATTGATTTTCCAACACCATACAGGGCTAGATGAAGAAGAAATCAATGAGCTCTTTCAAAGGTATGATGCATATGTGGCAAGGCTACCAAAAAAGAAGAAGAAGCAAGAGAAGAAGATGAAGAAGAAAAGGATGCAGACATGAAAGATGATAAACAAGCTTAGGCTTGTCATTCTTAAAACTTTATCTTCTTTTCATATTTCATTTGTAACTGATGTTTCATTTGATACTATTTCTTCATGAAGGATGAACATTACTTTTAAAAAATTTTATTCTCTTATAAATTGTAATTTGATATAATGCATTAGATTTTTATATTTCTTGGATGAAATTTTATGTCCATTATAAAATCATATAAACTAATGAGATGTTTGTACTTTTTATATTTTGAAAAAGGAAAAATGGGGATCTATAGGGGCCCCAACCCATGAAAATAAAGATTACATATATCCTTAAGAGTTGTATCACAAAAAAGGGGACAATAATAAGAAAATTTAGGCATCCAATACCACAAAATCCTTTACAAAAAACTCTCTACAAAGAGGAATTTTTTCACTAATTTTTTTTTTCCTAAGCCCATGTTCATCTGTCCCTAGTGCCATTTGAACAAAAATAATGTCTCTTGCTAGTGTGCGAGACATGCCCATTGACAAAAGGTCATCCATACTAGACAAGGGACCATCTAATGACTAAGCAATTCTGACCACTCTCTTGTAAGAAGAGACCCATTCACCCATATCCAAACCACCTTTAGAAAATGCCCTTTTTCCTCTAGTTTTGGTAGAAGAAGTTGGTTGAGAAGCTTGAACTGAAGGGAAACCACAACTAACTTTGGAAAAACTGGAGAAAAAGGCAGGAGAAATGGAGGTAGGCATGGAGTAATTGAGCGAGAAGGCATGGAGGTAGTAATTGGAAAGGCTAGACTAGACTCACCCTTATGTTTTTCACAAAAGGAAATGATGGTTCAGAGCTGGAGGGGGTGTAGTCATTGGTTGTTTTCCTCCAAAACTAAAACACATTGTTCCAATGCATTCAATTTTGTGGTAAAGGGAAGGCACTTGTATTCAATGAGATCTCTCCATCTAACACATATGATCTAGAGGGGGATCTCTTTTACAAAAAATGCTTCATTACAAATAAATGGGCATACATGATTTCCTATACCATGCACACTAGGCCTTCTCACCATCCAAAATCTCCTCAAATCATCAAGAAGTCTTTGATACTCAAGCTTGAAATAGATGAAAATACATCATCTGAAAGGAAGAAAACATGGGACTTATCTTGACAAGCCTTCTAACTAATGCAACTCAAACAGCTGCAGTTATCAAAGGCCCAGTATAGTCCTCGGGTCATCAATCTCAAACAACATTCTCACAAATGTTTCATCTAGACCCATAAATCAAAATAGAATGCAAATATTCATAGGATATCTCCTTCAAGCTGGATGCTACTAGTGTTTTTTGCCATAATGCAAATGAATTTCCTCAAAATTCCTATACTCAAAAAAGAAAGTATGAATTGAAGTAAATGGTGTGTTTTTATAGGAAATTCAAGGTAGGCATGAGCTGAGCTAGGTGCAATCATGGTGAAATTTCTTCAAAGATCCAATAAGATATCTACATGAGGAAATTAAAAGTTAAATGAATTGGCATTTGAGAAAAAAATGGTGATTGATATGATTTGACAAGAACCATGTGATAACTAACCCAAAAGGCATGAAAAGAAATACACAACATCCAAGATGGATTCTTGAAAATAAAATGAGAGCATCTATCAAATCAAATCACCTAGAGGCACTCAAAAATCATCAAAAGTGGATATCCAGTCACCAAGTGAAAAATAATAATTAAATAAATGGCCAAAAGTGATGACATGCATCCCAGTCATATGTAAATAGAGAAAAAATGTGAAAATATCATATTTCTCACACTGACAACATTTGATGAGTCATCTCCATGAGAATAACATAAATCAAATTATATATTGTAAAGAAGGATATTATTTTGAAGATCCACATTTTTGGGGGGAAATTGGGGAGTAAGTGAGAAAATAGAATTGTATAAATGCAATGAGAATACTCTCACATAAAGGGGGGTTAAATTTTCTAAATATTTTTAAGAGAAAAGGAAAATTGAGAGAAAACCAATTTCCAGAACTCATCTAAGAAACCTATTATTTTCTTTGAGCCTTAAAATTAAATCATGTCAAGATGGTTGCAAGTGTACAACCATTGAAAAAACACTGAGACTATAGATCAAACTTTCCCTTGTTGATAAATTTGATGAGCCTTGAATTAATTGTGTTAATCATGAGCATTGTTGTATCTTTTAAGATGAAATACTTTAAAATAGTTATTCATGTTCCCATTGCAATCTTATTTTAGAGATCCTTTAAGTCACACAAAACTTTATCATTCTGGTAGCATTCTGGAAATTGCAATTGCACTATTGAGAAGAGATTTCATTTCATTTGTGTAATAAAATTTTTAAAGTCATTATGTCTCCACTTTGTTAAATGTTTTTGTAAGCCTTTGAGTGTATCTTAGGCATGATAAATTGTGAATCTCTAATGTTTTATTAAGTCTTCAACATGATATTTTGTGTTTAATCCTTAAATATTGTGTGAAACATGCATTCTTGGGCTTCCATGAATGTACATCTTCTAGTTAAAGGTTCATTGTGAGCTATTTGAGGTGTATTTTCTTTCACTTGGTAGATCTCCCAACATTTGTTAAAAGTTCCTTGAAATTTGGTATAATCAACTTTATCCTACTTAATTCCCCAATCAAATACAACTAAAACCAACTAATCCTACTAGAACTACCCATGCTTTCCTCATTAAAGCCAAAATATGCATAAAGCAAGTTGGTTCATATTGTCTTTAGTAGTTTGAGCCTTTTTTAGAAGACATCTACACTATCTAGAAGTGAAAACTCATGAGAGTTAGACTTTTTTAATTGACCATGTCTTCCCAAGTTATTTTTCAATTACTTTACAAAGGAGTGCCAAATATTGTTGATATATCCATCCCACTCACAAATACAGACTACAAAAATGGGTCCTCTCACCTTGGCTAAAGGTAGAGCCTAAAGTAGGAGGGTAGGTCATACCCTCAGCATGGTGCTACCTAATCCTCTAGCTCGAGAGTGATAAAAAGATGATGAGATCCTTCCTCGACTACAAAATGACACAAATCTAGATCCATCATCCTCTAAGCATCCTTCTCATTCTATTGATGTTTCTCGACCACAAAGGGAGGACCGATTTGGGTACCAACACCACTCTACCATTTTGCTAGGGATATTTGTGAAAATACATATAAATATCACCTCTAGTAATGTTTCATACATGTTTAGATGTAAATACGTGGTCTAAATGTCATCCTTTGTTGAGCTTTGTGAAAATAAGCAAGATCAAAAGTTATTTACGTGATATTTCCTAGTTTAAGTGAACTTTGCACTAAATTTTCTTGATAAGGATAAATATTGACAAAGGATGCTAATATTTGTCAAGATTTATTGAAATTAAGTATTCATTTACAATTGACAAGTCATTTACAGTGTTTTACACATCTAAGGTGTAAATCCTTAGTGTGACTCCATATTTGTTCAAAATTTTGGTAAATGCTCAGTGTCTTAAGATTTGATAATTAAAATGTTGATATTTGAAAATATTGGAAGGAAGAAGGTATTTCTTTAAGACATACCCTACTAAAAATTTGTTTCCAGAACTTGGAAGAAAATCCAAAAAGAAACAAGTCTGGAAAGCTTTGGGAGGTCAAAGATCGAGGATGAAGTAGTGCCTCTGTGGTTGAGAGTGATCATCCTGTGATAGAGGATTATTCTAGTTCCTCTGATAGTTCTAGATCAAGCAGTCCTGTGCAAATTTATATACTCCAACTTGGTGAGGGGCCTTCATTTACAACTAATATAGGTATTCCTCATCTTCCTCCTTTATCACTTAGAACTAATAGGGTTTTTTGTGAGACTAAGTCATTGAAGGATACTTACTTTGAAGATCATACACTGTGTCTCAAAGACCCCTTGTCCCACACATTTTAATCCTCCTATAGGATCACCTCCTCAAAATAACATGGCTCATCCTCCACCTAGACCTCCATTTGTTGCCAATGTGTTTAGACCAATAGATTTTAGAGGCATGGTTGGGTATCCTAATGTGTACCACAAGATGTAAGAAATAGGTTACCCAAATTTCAGGGAAATAATGCCATCACTTGGTGATCAACACTTAAAACTATTTGTTAATATGATGGAGGATTTTGAAATAGAACATGAAGATGTATATGTAAATCTATTCATTCACACTCTTGAAGAAGATGCACATGACTGGTATAAAGCTTTACCAGACAACTCAATAGATTCATGGAATGAGATGAAGAATGCCTTCATATTACAATATGGGGATAAGAATGACCCAAGGTTCCTCTTATCTAAGTTTGAGAATATAAAAAATAATCCCAATGATCTTGTTCAGGACTTCAATACTAGATTCAATAAGACTTTGACTAGATTGCCCATAATTTTGAGGCCTAGTGATGAGTCTTGCCTAATTAAATATTCTAATGCTTTTGATAAAGAAATTTCTTATTATTTGAGGGATAAGAACCCTATAACTTTAAGGAAGGCCTTCACCTTGTAAATTGAAAACAACATTAAGGTAGCTAGAAAGCCTCCTAAGAGGGAGGGTGTCAAATTGATTAATCTGAGAAACCTCAACCAAGCAAGGCGGTGGATTTGGAAGAAGTTGAGAAGACTCTTGTAGGATCAGTGAAATAAATATCTTATAATCTTGCCAGAGCAGAAAAAAGGAATAGGGCAGAGATCTCAATGTGAGCACTAACCTTAGAGTCAAAACAAATTTGGAAATAATCCTAAAGGTGATCAAAGCTCGGATGAGAGAGGAAAAGGGCCCATGGGATCAAGAAATAAATAGCCACAACCAAGAGAAAATTGAAAAAATGATAACTAGATCATACCAAGCTAAGAATACGAGATGTTAATCAAACACCATGATCAATAAGATGAAAGAAACTTTCCAGAATAGTTTCTACATAAAACCTTTGCAAAAATGATGATGAGACTAATATCATATATTATAATGGAACTCAATGCGATACATTGAGAATGGGCCTTAAATAGGCGAGGAATAACAATCTAAGAACCAATCAAGGTCATAGATCGAGCCATAAATCAAGGAAATAACTATTCATCAAAGAACTAGTCAAGACAATAGATTTAGGAAGAACTTAGACATCAAGGATCTAATTATTAATACCATAGATCAAGGAAAGAACTATACCTAGCAACTAGATAAAATCTCCTAATATCTAAATAAGATAAAAGAAATATCCACACACATAAGTGGGTGAGGATAAATATAATAAAGGTAAATAAAGTACCCCCTAGGTGAACATTAGCTAAGGTAAATACCTACTCTAACATAAATAATTTGGTCCCTAATCCTTTGAATGTTAGGGTTTCCATGGTAGAATAAAACCATGTTATTGATTGGTGTGACAATTGTTTCTTTCTACGTATCCCCTCTATGATCTAAATGAGGAAATTTATGGGGTAGATGATAATGATAATTTTGGTGATGTATGCATGATGGAGTGCCCTGATAATCCACAACAAGGTGTTACTTCTACTTAATTGTTAAGTGTCATAACTATAGAGTGTTTTTGGGACTGCATTCACCGATTATCTCCTTTCCCTTGTAGTGATGATGTTGAAGTTGATATGGTGCATGATTTTGAATTACCCAATAATGAATTTGAGTATTTAAGAGATTTAATGATTAAGAAGTATGATCATAGAACTATTTTTGAAGAAGACAGGAAGTTGTTGATGAATACGTGGTTTCTCAAGAAAAGGATTACAATCTAATAAATATAGTTGTCAAAGGAGGAGGGCCACAACCTAAACCAAAAAATCCTCTTTTCACTAACATCCTAAAGGACCCCCTAAAAAGGATACACCTATCAAAAGTCCATTAACTCCAAATAAATCTTGTATCCCAGTTCATGCCCAAGTTGTAAAGAGTCTCATACCACAAGAAGGGTAAGTCACTCTCCCTCCCAACATAGTCTTACCAGTACATCCCCTATGATATAGCCCAGATGTTGAGTTAAATTTTAAGTGTCAAAAAAAGATGCATCTATTAATGAATTGCTTAGGATCCTAAACATAGGAAGAGGGCATTTTAGTACTTGTGGTTTAAAGAGAAATTAGTAACCCCAAAAAATATTGTAAATAAAGTGGATAATCCCATGTCATATCAGAACTAGAAGTTCTATAAGCATTGGAAGACATGGGAGAATCACCTAAGGTATATTTGGGTACTTCTCTTGTTGAATCTCAACTTTATGTTGATCCTTTTTATACTAATTTAATCATCAAGGATAGATTAGTGCACAACTGCATGTTTGATTCAAGGGCCTCATGTAATGTGATGCCTCTTGAGGTAATGAATTATTTAGATATCAAAGTGATAGAATTTTTTTGGAATTGCATGCGTTATGGAATCAAGGGAAGTAAACGGTGATTAGGTATGTTAAAGGATTTATTGATGCGATGTTGAACTGACTTACTGTTTAAAATTATAACCATGAATGTAGTTATTATGGATTTTCCTGCTAAGTGGGGAATGTTATTGTCAAGAAAGTGGGATGCTTGTGTGGGTGGGAGTGTGTAAATGGATATTTCATAATTAACCATACCAATATAAGGAAGCCTTGTTAAATTATATGGAGAGAAAAAGATGCTACATCTGATTGAAGATCCTAACAATGCTTCTTATGAAGTGTTATATATAGATGTATATGTTGATAATTTTTTGGGCTATGCAGATTTTAAAGAGCATGGCATTGATAAGTGTAAATGTCTTGAACAAAATGATATCCCCTGGACTTTTATGTTTGATGGGGCTTACTCCAATTTTGGATTGGTGTTGGTGTTGTCCTCATGTCTCCAAACCAAGATACTTTCAGTTTTTCCATTAAACTTAAATTTGAGTGTACTAAAAATATTGCATAATATTAAGCATTGCTTTTGGGGTTAAGGATTTCATGGAGGTATGGTATCAAGGAAATTATTGTTAAAGGAGATTTAGAATTAGTATTCAAAAAGTTAGGAAACTGCATGCAACCAAGAATAGATCATATTAATATCCAGTGTGATTGCATAACATTGAATCCTTTCTCCAAGTGTGGGACTTGAAGAGTGAGAAAGGAATCTCCAGAGAAAGGCTGGTTCCTATTCCTCTGTTCAGGTGCACACAAAATATGCAGAGGGTTTTCTCAAAATCTAATCTAATCTGCCAAGGAGACAAGGTAAGAAAATGCATAAAATAAATCTAAGCTAATAGAGGTGATGCACCGAGGAATGAAGAACATATGCTTTGCCACATTAAACACAGACCATGTAGATATAACACAACACCATGCACAGATAGCAAAAATGCAATGAAAGATCAAGAATGACAGTAATAAATATGTAAGAGGGTTTAGAAACAACCACAGACACATATATATTGCTCAAGGATCGATTCAATACATTGCAATGGCCAAAAGCAAGAAACGGTGTTACAGTCTATATGGGAGGTTTGAAAACTCCACAAATCTTCTTATGAACAGGAGAGAAGGGAGGGTGCAAAGCAGAAAATGTCCAACACCAGAAAGAAACCCCTCCTTACAATATATAGGAAGAATGGGAGAGAAAAGAGAGAGGAATTCGAACTGCCCCAACCACCTCTAGGTTGCATTTAATTCGTCCATCATGGCAGAAGCGGCGGGTTCTGGCAAAGCGGCGGTTTGCCTAACAGAAGCGGCGGGTTGTCTGCTGCATTAAAGTTGTTAGTTGAGCATCACTTCTGCTTATTATTTCGTGCCAGAGGCGTCTTCTGATTTTCTTTCTTCAAACTGAACCAAAATGCAAGATTGACCCTGGAAACGTGTAGAGAATCTCACAAGCTTTCCGTTGATATCAAGAACGTGTAAATCCGAGCTCTGGATCGAAAGATATGTCAATCTGAAGATTTAGGACACTAATGTGTGAAAACGGATTTTTGAATTTCTTCCCGCGCTCTGCCACTTGGATGACACGTGGCGCGCTCTGATTCGCTGAATAATTCTCTCTCCTCTACTTTTCGGCGGGCTTTCCTTTGAATTTTCCTCGTGGGTTCTTAAATGGGACACGTGGCACGATCCTATTTGTTCGGCTCGGTGCTCGAAAATTCACCCTTTGACTTTTCTGACCTTTACTCCTATGAGGACACGTGGTAATTTCTCAATGGTTCTCGGGCCTGCCGGGTCTTCCGCGTACTTCACGTCCATCCGTCCCGGACGTCCCTTTTGATTTTGGACCTCTTGGGACAATTTCGGCCGATTCGGCCGGTTCGGGTATTTCTGGCCCGCTTGTTCCACTTTTTTCGGACTGACTTGACTCCTTTCGGCCGGTTCGGGTCCTTTTGTCCCGCGCGTCCCAATTGCTTTTGGGCTCCTTGTGCTGATTTCGGCCGGTTCGGACATTTCGCGCATTTTTGTCCCGCTTGTCCCGAAGGCGATCCTCTTCAGCAGTTAGCCAATTTTTCCCTACCGGATCGGCTTTTCGCGCCTGCCGCGTGCATTCGTCCCCACTTGTCCCATTTTCTTTTGGACTGCTTGTGCTCATTTCGGCCGAACCGGCCGGTTCGGGCATTTTTGTCCCGCTTGTCCCGAGCAACACTTAGGACTAGGACTTAGCCGATTTTCACGATTTTTTCTGGATTGACCTATTTGCCTTTCTGCAACCTTTGATGCATGTTATCGAAATTTTACCCTGGGGGGTGAAATTTTGACAACAATTTTGACGACTCAGCGGGGTTACCTGCCTGCTAGGTAGAAGATCAGTGGCCTTTTAGCGGTCCATTGGGCATGGAGTTAAGCATTATCCTGAAACAAGCCTGATACTGCAACTTCCTCCAAAGAACACTCAATCAGTAAAACAACCTGAGAGCAGCAAAACCTATGCCAAAGCACTTAGGGAAATAGAAACCTAACTATAACAGGACAATGTGCATACGCACTTAGAGGAATTAAGAAAAATCTAAATTAATATTTACAACGGCAAAATGTTTCTCTTAGTAGCAATGTTTAAGATGGATTCCGTTAACCGGAATCAGAAGTTCCTCTCCATCCAATGCAGACAATTGGAAGGCATTACTACTTTTGCACCCCGTGACCATGTAGGGACCACTCCAGATGGCATCAAACTTGGAATGCCTTCCTGGTTTTGCCCGATCTGCATCCCATTTCAGAACTAGGTCCCCTTCCTGGAAGGTCCTTGCCCTAGCTCTCTTATCAAACCATCTTTTTACTACGGCCTGATCCTTTTCAATCGTCTGAACCGCATGTTCTCTGATTTCTTCTAATTCCATCAATTCTGCATACCTGGCCTCCATTGGTTCGAATTCAGATAACTCAAGCTGCTTCATGAGCTCCAAGGCTGGCAATTCTAATGATATAGGCACACGCGCTCCTTCCCATAGACCAACTTGTAGGGAGAATTACCTCGTAGACCTCTTTGTGTTATTCTCACACCCCATAACGCTGATTTTAGCCTTGTATGCCATGTTCTTTGATTTTCATCCAGAGTCCTTCTGATGATTTTTAGCAAATTCTTGTTTGTGGACTCTGCCTGTCCATTACCCTGCGGGTAATAATTTGAAGAGGTGCTCAAATAGATTCCATTCTTGACAGCCCATTCTGTAATTTTTGAACCTATGAATGCTAATGCATTATCTGATATGATGGTGGCCGGCACACCGAATCTGGTTATTATCCCTTCATAAAAGTCTAGTATGCTAGACTCACTTGCCTCTTTGAGCGCTACTGCCTCGGTCCACTTGGTGAAATAGTCTGTTGCTGTAAGAATCCACTTGTGGCCTTGACTCGAATTGGGATTGATGACTCCAATGAAGTCCAATCCCCATTGCATGAATGGATGATCTACTGAAATTGGACGAAGGGGAAGTGCTGCTAACCTTCCTTTCCCTGTGAAGAACGCACATTTCTTGCATTTTTAACCCATGAGTAGCAATCATTGAATACAGTAGGCCAATAGTAACCAGCTTTCATGATTTTGAGAGTTGTTACTCGTGGGGTGAAATGGCCTCCTGCCTCCCCGTCATGGAACTCTTGTAAGATCCTCTCGATCTGACCTGTCCCGATGCATCTCAATAGAACACCGTTGATGTCCCTTTTAAACAAAACATTATCAACAAGCACATAAGGAATTGCTTGTAATCTGAAGTACCTTCTTTTCGCTTTGCTCATTTCTGGAGGGCACATGCCTGTTTGTAGGAAATGTATCATATTCTGAGTCCAACAGGGGGTGAACACATCATCATTTTCCTTGTTTTTGATCTTCTTGTAATAGCAGGACAGCGTCTTCTTCATCTTTTGGGCTGTCTGGTTGTTTGGAAGCGAGCTGCTCACACAAACCTTTGCCTCTTACCAGCTTGGTGATCCTTATCTCAATGTCATACTCCATGACACGGGTGATCCATCCTGCCCTTTTCTCATTCAAATCTTTGTTGAGGAGGAAGTCCTTAACCCCAGCATGTGAGACTAATAACTGGACCTTGTTATTTGAGACCAAATGCTTGAATTTCTTCAAGCTTCTGATTACTGCAAGCACATGCTTTTCAATAAAAGAGTACCTTAATTCGCAGTCATTTAGGCTCTGGCTGAAGAAAGCAATCGGCTGCTCCTCATTATATTTGTTCTGTTGTACCAGAATAGCAGAAATAGTGTCATCACCTCCAAACGCATAGAGGATGAAATCCTTAGAAAAGTCAGGGTTGATGAGAGTAGGTGCCTGGGAGATGGCTTCTTTGATTGCTTCAAAACTCTCCTTGCCTTCTGCCGTCCATTTGAAAACCATGCTTTTCCTTAACATTTTGGTGATGGGCTTGACAAGGGCTGCAAAGTTTGGGACAAACCTTCGAACAAAGTTTATCCTTCCCAGGAAACTCTGAAGGGCTTTCTTGTGACTTGGCAATGGTAGAGCTCTTATGGCTTCAACCCTCTCTGGATCAATTGCTAATCCTTCCTTGGAGACAATGTGGCCAAGGAGTTTCCCTTCATGTGCAAGAAAGATGCATTTCTTAGGATTCAAAGACACTCCAAACTTTCTACACCTCTGAAAAACTTGCCTGAGGTGAAAGAGATGGTCTGCAGCATTTTTTGAGAAGACAGTAATGTCATCTAAGTATATCAGTACTGCCTTGTTGATCAAGCCTTTGAATGCCATATCCATAGCTGCCGAATGTTGCTCCGGCTGCTCGATACCCAAATGGCATCTTCTTGTAAGCATACGTGCCCCATTTGGTTGTGAAGGCTGTCTTGAATTGGTCTTCCTCCTTCACCATAATTTGATTGAAGCCCGAGTAACCATCAAGTAGCGAAAACCTTTCTGATCCAGCTACGACCTGCAATATTTGCTCCATGGAAGGGAGTGGATAATGGTCCTTGAGAGATGCCCTATTGAGGTCTCTGAAGTCAACACATAGCCTGATCTCTCCACTTTTCTTTCTGACCGGAACCAAGTTCGCAACCCAGCTTGAGTGCTTGATAGGGAATATAATTGCTGACTCAATCAGCTTGTCCAGCTCCTTCCTCATGAGAGGCTCCATGTGTGGATTGACTGGTCTCTGTTTCTGCCTGACAGGCTTAGTATTTGGATCCAACTCGATGGTATGCTGAGCTAAGTTAGGATTGAAGCCCTTCAAGTCTTCATAGCTCCAAGCAAACACGTCAGGGAATTCTTGACAAAGCTGTATGAACTCATATCTCTCTTGCTCAGTTGTCATTTTTCCAATTTGCAATGGCTTGTTCTCTTTTACCAAGATGGATACCGAATCTTCCCTCTTGACCTGAATATTTGCTTTCTCCTTTCTAAACTGATCATTGGGGTTAAAAATGGACTCCAAGGTGACAAGTCCCTTGGGCAGCTTGTCAGTTCTCAGCTGTATCACCTGGTCACCATATTGCTGTTCCAACTTCTCTTGATTCTTAGCTGAGAACTCAGCTTCTTCCTGCAAGAAGCGGATGATTTGTTGATCATTCTCAAATACCTGCCAACTGACATCGTTATCCGGCACTGAAGGCCTCACAATCACGTGGATGTTTGGCTGTACCTTGTCTTGTTGAATGTTTTCTACGATGTCAAAGGCTGCCCCTACTGCTGCAAGCCTGTCAGCAGCTTGATTCTCTTTTCTGGGAATGGCCTTGATGCCGAAACCTTCAAAATCCTCCATGAGGTCCCACACCCTGTTCTTGTAGCATCTGAGTAGATCATTTTTGGCAGCATGCTGTCCCTTGACCTGATTTACAATCAGCTCACTGTCCCCAAAAACTTGCAAGTTATTTATTTTTCTTTTTATTGCCCAATGCATCCCCTGCACCAAGGCTTCATATTCAGCAGTGTTATTGGAGCATGCAAATTGAAATCTAAAAGCTGAATAATACTTTACTCCTTGCGGTGAAATAAGCATGGCTCCTCCTCCTGCGCCTTGTCTACTCCTTGATCCATCAAAAAACAGTTGCCATACCTCGTTCTCATCCTTGTGGTTTGGCTTGGTGATGCTAGGAATAGGTTGACTTTCTTCGTGTATACAATAGACCCCCAGCTCAGATTCTTCTACTTCTTGATAAGGATCAAAAGCATGCACCTTGCTTGCCCATTCATCAAGAGTCAAATCCGGGATACTTCCAACCTTAGTGTCGGCTTCATCAGTGCCGAGGTGATCTTCTTGATCAAATGCTGAGCAATTGGTATTAATATGACTTGGAGTATAGGGTTCAATGTGGAAGTCTGCAATAGGTTCTGACCTAATTGTAGCTTTAGTTCCATACCTCTTCAACAAAGATGTGTGACCAATCAATGGACAAATATCCCCAATCTCGGCAAAGAAAGTCCCTTGACAAGCATAGGGCAAAGAGTGGTGGAAGGTCTATGACTGAGACGTCTTGTAAGACAACAACATTTGGACATGCATGCAAGGTAAGACTTAAATTTCTAATCACTCCAACCGTTGCTATTGCTGTCCCATCTAATTGCACTACTCCCTTAGTTGTTATTTCATACTGGAGCCCTAGCTGATCAGCTATCTGTTTAGGCATTACTGAACTACTTGCCCCAGAGTCAATCATGCAATTATGTACCAACTTGTCTCCTATGATCAATGAAACATAAAATGGAGGGGGCTTCAGCATTTTACCTTGTTGTGCTCCATGATTTCCTTCAGGCTGGGCAGCATTTGTAAGCACTTTGTCTTGCCTCTGAACCTGCTGATTCGAAATTGGCCAGTCCTTCATAGCAGCTTGCAGCAGATCTCTTTGGCCTGGGATGGATAGGGATTCCCACATAGATATATTGACGTTTGTTTTCTTCATCTGATCAATGATACTGAATGGTGATGAAGGATCTCTCTGCTGTCCCTTGATTTGCACATTTGCTCCTTGAATATGGGCAGCAACAGCTGGCATTTGATTTGGCCAAGGGGCTGTTCTTGGCTGCCCTCGTGCATTTGAAACTGGGTTTTGCTTGCCAATCATTTGTGGAGCTGTGGAAGGTTGTGGATTGGCTGGGGCTAACGGCTGTTCTTCACCCAAATTTCTCCTTTTTGACCTTGTGTTGGCTGCAACACCTTGAGAGACTGCCTGATTCATACCACAGAAATCCTCTGCCTGCCAATTTACCAATGTGGTGTCATTTGGGGCAGGTTGCTGTTGGAATGTTTCTTGTTGTTGGCTGTTTTCTTGACTACTTTCACCCTCCACACCAGCACTTGTTACCATTAAAGCTTGGGTTAAAGCACCATTATAGCACATGGATTGATTATGGGGTTCATTACATGGAAAACACCATTCATACTCCTGGGCAATATTGTTTTGTGCTGGTACTAATGCCTTAGAGGCAGATATGGCATTTGGATTATAGGGCTGGAATGGTCTATTGACAGGAGGCCTTGTTTGATTCATATTTGCAGCTGGATTAGGTGGCCTTTGAGGCTGATATGGCTGCCTATTAGGTTGAGCTTGAGGCTGATACGAAGGTCTAAAACCTTGAGTTTGCTGTCTCTTAAGTGTGACCAGCTCATTACCTAAATTTTGCAGCTGCTTCATGACTTCTTGAAGCTCATTTGGGGCACTTGGAGATGAAGTGGAAGCTTCATTTGAACTCTGATTCCTAGGAGTGGGAATAGGAGCTAAGACAGGTGCTTGACTAGTACTTGGGCTCTCTAAACTTGGATATAATGGCATCGAGGCCAGGAGCTAGCTTGCCAGCTTGAATCAGACAATTTTCAGCTCTAATGGCAATACTATAAGCAGCAGGGATAGTTGTGCCTCCCATGGATTGAATCAACATAGAAATATCAGAATTTAAAGCTTTAAGGTAGTATAGAAAAGCACCTTCTGCTGTTGGTCCGATCACACCGAATTCTATCCCAAGATCTTTGAAATCTGAAGTCAAGTCGCTAGCCGCTCATCGGAAGCTCTCTTGATGGTTGTCAGCTGCTCCAAAAGAGACAAGTTGTCTCCCTTCTCTCCAAATTGATTATGAAGTGCAATACACAGCTGATTCCAGTTCGTGATAGAAGCAGCTTCAAGGCTCCTAAACCATTGCAATGCTTTTCCCTTGAATGAAGACGCCAGCAATTTGACAGCTACTTGCATCTCATTAATCTCATGGATTGCACAAATGTTAGCAATGTCCTTGACATGATCACCAGGAGTGGTCTGGTTTTCTCCAGTAAAATATGGAATGTTCTTCAATGCTGCAACTGGGATTGGATTTTGTGCATTGAGAGCAAGTGGGCTGCTGCCTGTGAAGTTGACATAGGGGTTTACTGGTTGCGCCATTCTCGAGTCTTAAAACCCTCAGATATTGAAAGAAAGGCCTGCTGTGGAGGAGTTGAGAGAGTTCTGTTTGGTGGAGATGGAGACCTTTGAATCCTTCTTCCTCTTTGCCTTCTTCTTGGAGATAGTTGCAGGTATTCAAACGGCACTTCCTCTTCTCCAGCTCTTGACCTTGTGATTCTTCTCATAAGCTTTTAGGCCTGACTGCTGAAACTTAGTTGATTCTTCCTTTGGAGTCGCCAGATATGCAAATAATAGCTCTTTTTAAACAAGAAAATTACAGCAGATGCATATCAATCTTGCTGCAATAAAAATGAGACCTCTAGTCCCACCGGGCGTGCCAAAACTGTTGATGCAAAATCACAAAGACTTCCCGGATATTGATCGCTTTTCTAGGTTGATCATATTAATATCCAAAGCAGATTGCATAACATTGAATCCTTTCTCCAAGTGTGGGACTTGAAGAGTGAGAAAGGAATCTCCAGAGAAAGGCTGGTTCCTATTCCTCTGTTCAGGTGCACACGAAATATGCAGAGGGTTTTCTCAAAATCTAATCTAATCTGCCAAGGAGACAAGGTAAGAAGATGCATAAAATAAATCTAAGCTAATAGAGGTGATGCACCGAGGAATGAAGAACATATGCTTTGCCACATTAAACACAGACCATGTAGATATAACACAACACCATGCACAGATAGCAAAAATGCAATGAAAGATCAAGAATGACAGTAATAAATATGTAAGAGGGTTTAGAAGCAACCACGTATACATATATATTGCTCAAGGATCGATTCAATACATCAATGCCAAAAGGCAAAAACGGTGTTACAAATATATGGGAGGTTTGAAAACTCCACAAATCTTCTTATGAACAGAGAGAAGGGAGGGTGCAAAGCGTAAAAATGTCCAACACTGTAAAAGAAACCCCTCCTTACAATATATAGGAAGAATGGGAGAGAAAAGAGAGAGGAATTCGAACTGCCCCAACCACCTCTAGGTTGTATTTAATTCGTCCATCATGGCAGAAGCGGCGGGTTCTGGCAAAGCGGCGGTTTGCCTGCTGCATTAAAGTTGTTAGTTGAGCATCACTTCTGCTTATTATTTCGTGCCAGAGGCGTCTTCTGATTTTCTTTCTTCAAACTGAACCAAAATGCAAGATTGACCCTAGAAACGTGTAGAGAATCTCACAAGCTTTCCGTTGATATCAAGAACGTGTAAATCCGAGCTCTGGATCGAAAGATATGTCAATCTGAAGATTTAGGACACGGAACAGGTGAAAACGGATTTTTGAATTTCTTCCCGCGCTCGCCACTTGGATGACACGTGGCGCGCTCGATTCGCTGAATAATTCTCTCTCTCTACTTTTCGGCTTTTCCTTTGAATTTTCCTCGTGGGTTCTTTCTTAGGGACACGTGGCACGATCCTATTTGTTCGGCTCGCTCGAAAATTCACCCTTTGACTTTTCTGACCTTTACTCCTATGAGGACACGTGGCAATTTCTCAATGGTTCTCGGGCCTGCCGGGTCTTCCGCGTACTTCGCGTCCATCCGTCCCGGACGTCCCTTTTGATTTTGGACCTCTTGGGACAATTTCGGCCGATTCGGCCGGTTCGGGTATTTCTGGCCCGCTTGTTCCACTTTTTTCGGACTGACTTGACTCCTTTCGGCCGGTTCGGCCGGTTCGGGTCCTTTTGTCCCGCGCGTCCCAATTGCTTTTGGGCTCCTTGTGCTGATTTCGGCCGGTTCGACATTTCACGCATTTTTGTCCCGCTTGTCCCGAAGGCGATCCTCTTCAGCAGTTAGCCAATTTTTCTCCTCGGCTGGATCGGCTTTTCGCGCCCGTCGCGTACTTCTGTCCCACTTGTCCCATTTTCTTTTGGACTGCTTGTGCTCATTTCGGCCGAACCGGCCGGTTCGGGCATTTTTGTCCCGCTTGTCCCGAGCAACACTTAGGACTAGGACACGATATTCTTCATGGGTGGTAGACCTCATGCTAGTTTGAATGAAAATGGAGATATAAGGTTGTGTGTGGAATTTAGAAATTTGAATAAGGCCTCAATCAAAGACAACTATCCATTACCTAATATGGATAACACGTTGCAACTAGTTACTAGGATATGATTTTTGTCTACTCTAGATGGATTCTCATGGTATAACCAAGTGGTAGTAAAGCAATCAAAAAGAATAAAAACTGATTTCACCACTCTATGGGGTACCTATGTGTATGTGAGAATGTCATTTTCTGATGAATGTTGGAGCTACCTTTCAAAGAGCTATGGATGTAGAATTCTCATGTTATATCAATGATTTTATTGTTGTGTATTAGGATGATGTGATAGTGTTTTCAAGAAAGATAAGTGATCGCTTGCAACATGTAGAAAAGATGTTATTGAGCTCCAGAGAGTATAAAATCTCATTAAACCCTAATATGTGTCATTTTGGGTTTAAAAGGAAAATTTGTTGGGGCATATTGTTTCAAAGAGGGGGTCATGATTGATCCTTAAAGAGTGGGAGCTATTAGAAAATTTTCTATTCCCGGAACTAAGAAAGGAATTAAGTCCTTCTTTGTTCAGATAAACTTCATGAGGAGATTCATTTCCAATTTTTCTGAAATGACTATGCCCATCACAAGTATGCTAAAGAAGGATCAGATTATCAAATGGGAGGATGGAGCTATGTAAGATTTCACAAGAATTAAGGAAGCAATAAAAAATTCTCCTATCTTAGTAGCCCCTAATAACAAAAAGGTTTTTAAATTTTTTTCTTTTACATATTTACTATTATAGAAGGATGAGGAAGGAAATGAGAGGCCAATTTATTTCATCAGTAAAGCATTGCAAGGAGATGAGTTGAAATACACCATCATGGAGAAGTGGGATTTTCCTTTATTAGAGAAAATGAATTTTTAGGCCATATATCTTAAGCTCCAAGATTATAGCTTATGTTCCCACACTATGGTCAAAGAAATCTTATCAAAAATGGAAATATCTAGTAAAATGTGTCGGAGTGAAAAAAATGTAGGAATATGACATGGATATTCAGACCACTAAACTGGTTAGAGGTCTAGGCCTGGAAAAGCTAATGGAAGAAATTAATCTGCAAGTAATGGAAGTAAATGAAGTTGAGGAGGGAAATATGGATGTCCATGAGAAACTAGTCAACTCTACATGGTATAAGGACATCATATTTTACCTTAGGAATTTGGAGTGTCCTATGCATTTAGATAAGAATCAAAGAAGGACACTTAAACTAGCCTCCTAGAAGTACATCATCACTAATTATGGATTAGCATGGAATAATCTGAAGGGGTTCTCTTAAGATGTATTACGAAGATGAAGCTCCCAAATTAATTACATATTTTCATGGGGAGTATGTGGGGTATTTTTTCTGGAATGGTAACTACCCATAAGATATTAAGGGTTGGTTATTGGTGGCCCACACTCTTTAAAGATACAACTTGTTAGTAATAAAATGTGAAAGTTATCAGATATTTTAAGGAATAATGAAGGCTTCAGGTGCTCTCCCTTTACAACCAGTGTCAATTGAAGCCCCTTTTTAAAAATGGGGTATGGAGTTTTTGGAGAGATTTTATATCCTTCAAGTGCACACCACGAGATGGATATTGGTGGCCAATAATTACTTCAATAAGTGGGTTGAGGCTATCCCTACTAAGAAAAAAACTCATCAAATTGTTATCTATTTTATCCTAAATCGTATAATTTGTAGGTTTGGAATATATGCCAAAATATTTGCTGAAAATTCCTTGATATTTCGAGCCAAACCATTAGTGGCCATGTGTCATGAGTATGGGATAAGCCTATTATATTCATCTAACTACAACCCTCATGGATATAGGTAGGCTGAATCAAGCAACAAAAACTTTTGAATTTAATTAGAAGAAAACTAGAGGTCAACAAAAGAAAATGGGGTGAGTAGTTGAATTTTTTTGTTTGAGCGAGATAGAATCACGATAAGATAGCCATTGGGAAAATCCCATTTGAACTATTTTATAGAGTGTAGGCCCTTCTTCCCCTACACATACAATTATCCTATTACTAATTCATTCAGTAACTTGAGGATGAAAAGTCAGCCCTTATGAAGCAAGAATCAATCAAATTGTTGAGTTATATGAGGAAAGAAGAGAATCCTACAAAAGGCATATGAAAATCAGGGAGAATCTCACAAATTTATTCAATAAGAAGGTAAATCTTTAAATTTTTAGTGTTGAAGATCTTGTATTGTTGTGGGATAGTAGGCATGAGGATAAGGGGAAATATGGAAAATTTGATGCATTATGGATGAGCCCTTATTCCATTGATATCAGAATGGTGAACACACTTTCTTCTTGAAGGATCTAGATGGAGAATTACTTGATTTTCCTATTAATGGAAGGCACCTAAAACATTTCCTTGACTAATTTCAAAACAAGGTATGCATCAATGTACATTGTATAGTTTTTTTCTTTTTTTTGTTTTTTCTATTTGTTTTTGTTTCCCTTTTTATTTTCCTGGTCTACATTGACCAATTTCTCCGTATGTTTTTTTGAGATATTTGTTATTATCACATGATCGAGTGTGTATTCTACTTGACTTCATAACCAAATGGACTTTGCAACTTTTTCTACAATTTGTGTACTTTTATGGTTCTTGAGGCACCCAAAGGGGGTTCCTTTCCCCAAGTTGGAGCTAGTGTTGGTGCTCGAAATGATCTCACCCCTTTGTCTTGAACATGCCTTCAAAAAAATTTACGTTGTTTGGTTTTCCCATGTGAAAATGCGAGTTCAAATGTTACAATCATGCTAAATCCATCTGAAAATCCCATGTTTAGGATGTTATGCCTCTTTTTCAGTTGAGGATCATGCTAGACATGTTGTTTTTGAAGATCCCTACAAAAAATTGATCGTGAATTAGTTTTAAACCATGAAAAATTCCTTTGTATACCATTCCTTGGTCATGTTGTAAATTTCATATTTATCTCCGTCACTGATGATACATGGCATTATCTAGTTGGTTGTAGTATGATGGATTTAAGTTGCAAAGTTACAACAATCGTATAACATTAACAATTTGCTAACTTGGCCTTGAGGCCCGACGAATATTCCTTCAAATATTTGTAGTCAAAAAATGCAAAAACAAAAATTGGCTCTACTTCTGAGGAGATACACGTGTCACAGGATGGTTGAATGTGGGGGATAGGTCCCTTATTGTATTTCTTAACACTAAGGTGATAAAATATAAAATTTTAAATAAGTTCCCGAGACCCGCCAAGGACACATGGCACTTTCTCATGAAAATTTTGGGAAAGCGAGGTCATCGAGCAAATTGGTAATTTTGAGTTCAATTGAGAAAGAGAATAAACATTCATAAATAACCCATAGATTTTACACCATTAGGATGAAACCACATGTCAAACTCGGGATGTAAGTTAAGGGCAAGATATCTATTCAAATAGTTAAACATGTCTACATTTGAAACATGACGCAAAAGTGAAAAACATTTCCACTGAGCCCACATTGCATAAGACTATTCCATGTGGACGAATCATATTTAAAATTGGGAAAGGAGAAATGGAGGGCCATGATGCAATGCATTAATGAATTCCACCATTAATGCATTTTCACACAAATCAAGGAGGAATTTTTAATTCTTCAAACGTATTGAGCATTTTTCTATAGTTTGTTGAGACTTGGATGCCATTCTTAGAAAACAACATGAGATTGATTGCAGAACATGAATAGAGAACCAAAGATTGAAAATCCTTTGAACCAGAGCCAAATTGCATGGATATTCACTAGAAAATTGGTAAGAACTAAGATACTCCTGTACTCTTATTCATTTGTAAGGAAATTCAAAGTAAAACTAGGGAATTAAAGATGAGGACCATGTCGTCGAGTTTTCCTGTTACTTGATTCACTAGTAATCTAGACAAAATCACATATACATATTTGATGAATGTTGACCTAGATGAATTCCCACAAAGAATCAATATCCCAAACAAGAGTGAATTAATGGAATCCATTCAAGCCAGTAATATTGATTTAGCTAGTTCTATTTCACCCTCAGAACACTTCCTAGAACTGGTACAACTCTATGCCATGAATTATGATCTAGAGAAGAGGGAAATACTAGATGGAAGTGATGAAGTAGTATTAACTTTAACACCCATATCCATCAGGATAATACTAAAGTTGTTTGTGATAATAAATCCAATAACCCTGGGTATTGACATAGCCCTACAAGATTATGAAGCTAAGAAAAGGACTATGCCCGGTTCATAAATACCAAATGGATTTTAACAAAGAAGAAAACAACTTCAATCCCTAAAAGACTTGTTGGGAAAAACTTCATTGAGAAGAAAATTATTTGATTTTATTATGGATTCAAATCACTATATTAGAAACAATGAATGAATTCAAGGAGTGGATGTGCACCTATATGTGGATAGTTATGGAGAAGAAGGGGATATATTTTTGTTGGGAAACCTTCATTGTAGAAGCACTTCATGACCACATGATAGCACTAGATACAAAATTGGATATGGGTGGCACTAGAGAATTGGAATTTTACATGATGACCTACTTGATTTATAATATTACAGGCCATAGGTGGTTCCTAGCCTTTTCCATGTGCTAACTTTAAAAATTCTAAATGCATAAGATATTCCCTCAATTCCAGTTGGTTAATTGGAAAGAGAATGTGAGATTGGTTAATGATTCCTTATTTTCACTAATTATATGTTTATTTAGGCTAGAATGGGAACAATATAGGATTTCTAAGGAGGCTAGACAAGTAATCATAGAGTATGGATGTTATTTCATTTAGTACAAGAAGTTTACATATATCAAGGTTAGTGCATTTGAAGGCAAACCATGTAAACAACCCAGATATTTAGATTTCAAAATGGCCTTATGTGAATTGGCAAGACAATTGACACCAGTTAAAAAACTATTTATTTGAAAACACAAGATAAACATCAAGTTCCCTATTAATATTGGACTCATGCCCTTCAATTATAAAGGCTAGATTAATGGAAGATGAGATGAAATGTTTTGAGATGGAAAGGTTTGAGGAAAGGAAAAATTATGACATCATGTGGGTATTAAACAATCTTGCAAACATTTTTTATCATGAGCCTCAATTTGAGGATTATTAGATAAATTGTAGAGATTAGGAGGAGGTTAGGCTAAGAGACTTATCAAGAATTACCCTTGCCCAAATCATATACTTCAAGATTGTTGTTATCCCTGAGGGAGTCGTGGATGATCCACATATTGTGAGTCAATAATATCTTAATCAAAAGGTGGAGGGACAACTAATGGTCCCCTTGAATTCGAATGAAGAGGATTCAGATGAATCGTATGCCCAAATAACTAATGTAATGAGAAGAAAAATTAATTGGTTAGCCTAGAAAAACATCTATTTATCAATTCAAAGCACAAGAATTCTTAATAAAATGAGGGATTTGGGAGAATTTCAAAATGACCTTCCTCCCTTGAAAGAAGGAGCTGATAGAATGTACCCCTTGGGAGGAAAGGCCCCTCAATTGTCTTAAAAAATTCCTACCATAGGAATAATGGATGAATGGACTTTTTCTATCAGTGGAACTAGTACTTCCATGTCTTCTCTAAAGAAGAAAACTAAATAAATGCTCCTAAAATCAATGCAAAATGCTACTATTAGTTTTTTTTTCCACTACAATAAAAAGTAAAGGGGCCAACTACAAAAAGGGCCCCTCAAGAAGTGTTTACATATTATCATAACACTGAAAAGATAATGAGAGGAGCCATAACTTGGAGCAACATCTAGTCTAAATCATAGATTGTTGAAAGAAAGGTGGCACCGAGATATTAAGAAATTTGAAAGGGCACACAAGAGACACAAATTTGTGTATGAGTCAATTTAGGTAAGAGTAGGTGCTCATACACAAAAGAAACATAAACACAGGGGATGTCATGATTGAACCCTAAGAACATGAAAAAACTAATGTTTCCCAAGTACAACATGTAGCATCAATGTCATTATTTTCATATTTTTCTTCAAAGGGAGTAATAATTGTGATCACTCAGGAACAAATAACTCAAGGTATTGTCTTATCTGATCCAGAAGATAGTGATGTCTTGAATCAAGGTGTGAAAAATTATGAAGCCATGTCAGTTGAAAGTTTCAGTGTACCTTCATTTGAACAATTGCAAGAGTCAGGTAGAGATAGTGGATGTTGATACTGGTGAGGAGTTTACCACATTATATGTATTTGACATTTTTATTGATGAAAAAATAGTAAAGAATGTAAGTGATATTCAAATAAGTAAAGAAGTAGAAAAAAACTTCTCATATTCCAACCACTGAAATTAGAGTTCAAATATCAGAGGTATTCTCTATAGATCAAGCATATCCAGAGTTAAACAAGCCGAAGTGCCTAGTGATGAGGCCATAATATGTCTGATTAATGTATAATATATGATCTCATCTTACTCTCCTTTTGATTAAGTTTGATTTCATTGTGTGACTTTTAGTTCATCTTATATGAGTTAGGATGTAACTGTCTATCTTTTGATTGATTTTGATCCTAATGTTAAAAGATCTAAAATTCCTAACATAGTGTGTGTTTAAATTTAGTTTTGTAATAAAGCAGGTCTAATAAGTTGAGGAAATGAAGTAGGTGGCATTCAGTATGTTTTTGATAGCATTTGTTCCTACACAACTTAGTTCTGGAACTTCCAAGCTAGTTCCAGAACTCCATCACACAGTCATCATTGGTTCCAGAACTTTCAGACTTAGTTTTGGAACTCCAGTATTTAGCTCTAGAATTTTAAGACTTAGTTTTAGAACTCCCGGGGATAACTTCGAACTCTCATAGGTTTTGGTTATTAACAATTTCCTATGGTTCTAGAACTTCTCCAAAGTTAGTTCCGGAACCGATAGGATTTATCTATTTTAAACCACATCCAGAGATTTTGCATCTACAAATATGAAGGACGAGAAGATTTATGAACACATATCTAATCAGATTGAGGAAATTAAACAGGTGGTGTTTAGTATGTTTTTGATAGCATCTATTCCTAGATAGCTTAGTTTGAACTTCCAAGCTATTTATGGAACTCCATCACACAAATAATCATTAGTTACGTAACTTTCAGATTTAGTTTCAAAACTCCAGTATTTAGTTATGTAATTTTCAAACTTAGTTTTGGAACTCCTGGGGACAGCTCTGAAACTCTCATAGGTTTTGGTTATTAACAATTTCCTATGATTCTGGAACTTCTCCAAAGTTCCAGAATAGATAGGAGTTATCTATTTTAAACCACATCCAGAGATTTTACATCTACAATCATGATGGATGAGAATATTTATGAACACAAATCTAGGGAGTGTTATCCTACAACTATCTGATCAACTGCCATCTAACTCAACATCTATTCTAGGCATGATTTGATTTCATTAGAATCATTGAGACAACTGTGATTGTAAAATGTATATAAAATCATAACTATAATAGAAGATAGATATAGAACGAGATAGACATAGAACAAATAAAAGAAATAGATTAAGTATCCAAATCTAGTACGTTTTGTAATACTGAATGTTTTTATCAATAAAATATCCATTCTGATTTGAGAGAATTCTGAGTTGTTAAAATCCTGATTCAAGGAGGAGCAAGGGCCCACTCCCCTAAGGACTAGGATATTTGTTTATTTGGTATTTATATTTCTTCATAAAATAGCTGAGATCTGTTAATTTTGTATTGTTTTAGTTATTTCAATTAAACTCTATTGTATACGTGTTCCTATAGGTGTTTAGATAAATCTTTATATTTCTTACAATTGTTTTCAAGTATTGTAATTTGAGTGTTTTTATTTCTAAAATCAAGTGTGTTTATTTTCCAATAGCAAGTATGTTTCCATTTTGCATGGTGTGTTTCCTTTCAGCAAGCTTTCAATGTGTTTTACTTCCAACAAGTTTTCATATTTTTATTTGAATAAGGTTTTACTAAGAAGTCCTTAAGACATTAAAGAGATCCCATAGAAAATATAAAAATAGCTATAGTCAACTACTAGATCAATTAAAGTACTCTTGTTGCATATAGCTTTAGACACACCCCTGGTTTGATATGACATCAACAAGAAGTTGATTAAATGAAGGGAATGATGACACCCATCATTTTGGCACCATTTCCAGGGAACACCAGTTGAAATTTTCTAATTAAGTGTTAGCAAGAGAAACAAAACATACACCTAGTAGTTGAAGAATCTTCCCTACTATATCACAAAATATATGAGTAGACCAAGAGACTCACAGGGTAGATTCCTTCCAAAAAAATCTTCACAAGAATTCATAACATCCTCTAGTCAAAGTAAGTAAATTGATCAAGAATTGGAGACACCACCATCCCCACATAAAAATAAACATAATTACCATTTTTGAAATTATTAGATTAGTCACCTAAAGGGAGTAGAACTTTAAGGATAAGGCTTATTACCCAAGATCCATTGAGGGTAAGTTTTGATTCTCAATTGAGTAGTCAACCTCCTAATCCTAATTTTTCACCTTCCCCAAAGCATATAGCTTACCACATTGATTGGGAGGAAAATTCGTAAAATATTTTTGAAATGGCACGAGAAGCTGAAAGAGCACTGTTTCACACAGAATTTTGTTCCAGAATAGAGTTAATTCTATCCTTTCATTCTCTTGAGAAAAAGATAGGGATTAGGATTAGGAGGAATACCTGTTGAGTGTTGGGAAGGTGTGCGCATACCATAGAGAGATCAGACTGATTGTGAAGAGATCCTTTTTGTCTGGGAAGGACTACCTATAAATAAGAATGCAAGAACACTAGATTTTAGTTAGACAATAAGTGAGGGAACTGCCTTGGGCCCAGGAAATATTAGACTTCCTTTCAAAGATGGTCAGTTCCCTTTTAATACAAATTGATGCAAATGATAATAAAGAAGCTATTGTGAACTCACGATTTAGGTATCTCATTACTAAAAGAAATAGAGACTAAACTACCAATAATAGAATGTCATGTTGTTTGTTTGGTCACTGGTTATTGATATGTTCAGATCAAGTTACAGGGATAGACCAGCCTGGACATGAGATTGTTTTGAGGTGAATAGGTGAAAGGTTGGTTTTGGTATAAGTCACAGTGACCAATGCTGGTCACTGGATAACCGATCGCGGTTATGAAACCAATAACAATAGGGAATAATCGATATCGGTAGGGGTAGTGATTTAGGGATTTTTAAATGGAGGTTGGTGTAAGGTGGTTATGAGGTTTGGAGGGTTGGTAGATGGTTGAGGGGAGTAGTAGGGTGATAGAGAAGACTGAGAGAGTGAGAGAGCTATCTTTGGGGTAATATAGAGATGGATGACTGAATGTTAGGTGCAGGTTGTTTCCAGGTAGTAGATCCAGGAGTGAGCTTATAATCCCTATGAATTAAAAGTTCACAAAGTAGTGTCTAGAAGCATACAAGGTGATAAAAGAGACTACTTACTAGTTTCTAATGTGGATGTAGGTCCAAAGAATGTAGAAGCGAAGGAAAGGCTCAATTGGGATGATCCAAAGAATCGGAAGTGATCTGATGAAGCTATCCTCTGACTCTCCCCATATTTGGATGAGTGTGACAATGCTCTAGTTTTTCAGTTATAGTCTTGGGCTCGATATTCCTCTTTGCAAACCTCCTCTCTCTCCTTCACTTGTCTCTCTCTTGCAAATGAATTCAAGGTCCTTGCCAGTGAAAAATCTGATCCTTTGGTTTTGGCTAGGGAGGTCATTTACGAGGAACCGATGACGGTTACATAACCAACGCCAGGTTGAGTAGGGACCGATGTTAGTTAGGTCAAAGTTGGCTATTTGTAATAAAATAGCCAACTTTCCCTCCTTTTCTCTCGAGGGATCAGTTGTGGGCTTGGTTAAGTCATTATTAAGTTCACTTTGATGCGGGTGAGGGTGATGAGTCATGGGTGTGGGTCCGGACCAAGTCATAGGTCTTAATTAGGTTAGTTTAGGGTTAGGGCTAGGTCATAGTGAACTGGGTGAGGTGAGGTGGCGGGGTTGTAGATGTGTATTTACTAATCATAAGGTAATTTATAAATAATTCAAGTGTGTAAGGTTTAGGTGGTGAGGTAGGGTTAGGTTGTGGGATGAGATACGGGGTACAGGGCATTATAAGACCCAAATTTTGGTGTCTACATTTTCCCCTTGTTTTCATGTAGCTTGTCTTGTAAAGCTGCACTGATAATAATAAAAAGTGGTTGCCCTAGTTAAGGGTATAGGTAATCCCCCTCAAATCTATCACAAATTGAGGTGACATGAAATCAGGGATAGGGTTGATAAAGGGTGAATGATGATGAGATGCAAGAAAGCTGACACATGTTGAAATGTAGTAGTGCGACTAGGGTACATGTTTTGAAGAGCAAACAAGCAATTCATAGGCAAAGGTCGATAGTTTATCCAAACAAGGTTGATATAATCCCGGTATCTAAGGCATAGAAAGTAGCTCCAGGGGATATAACGGGTAAGGTACCGAACATTTAGGCATGTTCGAAGTACCAAATGGTTGGTTTTGTTGAGATAAACATCACAGTCTTGGTCTAGGAAAAGCTAGTCGGCTAATCAATTCAAGTATCCTAGTCATGCTAAAACACGAACATGTGAGCTCGATTGAACAAACAGCTACATGATGGGTGGATAGAATTGTAATTTGTGGGCCTTGGTCGAGTTACTTAATTGGTGTGGCCTTGGGTTGGTCCGATTGGTTGGTTGTAGCCTTAGGTCGGCTTTGATTGATTGATTACGGCCTTAGGTCGGGCCGATTGGTTGGTCAGCGCCTTAGGTCGGGCCGATTAGTAAGTTGTGCCTTAGGTTAGGCGATTGGTTGAATTCTGCCTTGGGTCGGGCTGATTGATTGAGTGTGGCCTTGGGTTGGGCCAATTGGTTGGTTGCGCCCTTGGGTCAGGGCCAATTGGTTGGTTGCACCTTGGGTCGGCTTGGTAATTTACGGCCTTGGGTTGGGCCGATTGGTTGGTTGTGGCCTTGGGTCGGGCCGATTGGTTGGTTACGGCCTTGGGTCGGGCCGATTGGTAAGTTGCGGCCTTGGGTCGGCCGATGAATTCAAAATAAGGCTATTCAGCAAAAGTTGGGGGTAGGTGATGTGGTGAAAAATGGAGATTGGTGGATAAGGATAGGAGTTAGGGTAAACTAGGTAGGTAACCGATATCGGTTAGTGGTGACCGGTATCGGTTAGGAGACCGATATCGGTCTTCTAGGGCACGACCTAACCGATATCGGTTAGAGGTCAAAACCTATAAAAAGAAAAAATATGGCATGTCATTTTCACATTGTGAAATTGAGTGCCAACTTTTTCTTGTTTGATTTTTGAAGTGATTGGATCATGTATTTAGGCTAGGTTGGCACTAGTTGAGTGGGGGAGTGAGTTATTGGTAGGCCCCAGAGATCGGGAGGCAGAGTTTGATTGGTTGAGGACCCTGAGGAGATTTGGAGCTATGGCATAGCCTGGAGGAGAAGGAGGTGTTGGAGGTGCTGGAGGAGTTGGACCACCACCACCTATCCCACCACGACGACATGTTGTCATACCCCAGGCTCGAATCCCTATATCTGTCAATTTATGAAGTTAGCTAAGATTTGGGTATTGGAGTAGGAATCCAAAATTTGATAAAATAATGAAGAAATGAAGGTAAACAGTAAAATGGATTGGGTAGATATGTTAGGTAGGCCAAAACGTCAGGGTGGGTAAGTTTTTAGGCAATTGTGTCAGGTAAATGGGTAGAAATAGGAAAAAAAGGGGATTTGGGGGCCATTTTTGGTTCGGCCCCGAAACCCCACAGTGACCGATGTCGGTCACTAGTCGACCGACATCGGTCATAGGTCTAGGTGTAGATTAGCGGTTACAGAGACCGGCGTCGGTCATGTGTCGACCGACGTCGGTTCATAAAATTTGGGACATAGGCGTGTGGGGGACCGATGGTAGCGATCGAGGTGGCGATACCGGTCACCATGGGTAGGAGGTAGGGTTGTAAAATTGTTTTGTTGGGTGTTGTATTGGGCGGGTAGGATAGATTATAGGGTTGCGGGGGAGAAGGATTTATAGATGTATAGGGTAAGATAGGTGGGTGTAGATGTGTTTATAGAGTTGGGTTGTGATTGGGTGGGTGAGTGAGTATAGAGGGTTAAGGTAGTTGTTTTGTGAAGGGTAGTCCTGACGGAGTGGGTTGTTTTTGTGGGAACACTAGCAGTTGACCATGCGAGATCGGATGCCACCTCTACTAGAGCAGATGTAGCACGGCGCAAAAGGGGGAAGTTATGCGGGAGGTTGGACTCGGCAGAGTCTAGAGGTATAGGGCTGTGGATAGGGACCACAACCTGATGGTTGCCCTCATTGAGAGATGGGATCTGGCAACCAATGCCTTTCATCTCCCTACTGGAGAGATGACAGTCACCTTAGAGGATGTGTATCGCATCCTGAGACTACCGATCATCGGTGAGGAGGTGTTCCAGGTGGATGCTGAGATAGTGATGGATAGCATCCTACAGGTATTCGGGATGCAGCCCCATTGATTACGTATCATAGTGCGAGCATCTGCTATGGTGATATGTATCGTGCTCATCGACAGGATACATGGCTTGCTATGCTGATGATGATCGGTATCACCTACTTTGCCCTCCCTAACTCAGAGGGAGGCCACTTCCCATGGGCTCAAGGGGAGTGTTACATGAGATGGTGGAGGAGCACACCTGCTACGCATGGGCACCATGTATCTGTGCGCCTATATACAGAGAGCTCTAGGGCTATCGCCGTATGAGGCGATTCGAGATATGTTCGACATTCTTGTTAGATCTGCTAGGCCTACGAGCATATCATATGTTTATGACTGACCAGTAGGGTTGCCCCAGTAGCTGGTCATAGGTAGTTTATAGATATGGGTTTTAGAGGTGGTTGGGGTCGTGAACTAGCCACGAGCGCTTATCATAGGGCGGGATGTCACTGATTACAGGCATATGTTAGAGGGCATGACTACCTTAGATATTATATGGAGGCCATACAGAGGCCATCAGCCCCATGGGGGAGCCCGAGCACAGCTGCGTTGGATCTAGTACATCTTCTAGATATCTGGATAGAGACCCGGGGAGTATGAGAGGATTCCTCTAGAGAGGGTACGACGACAGCTAGGATTACAACAGGGTGAGCCACCTCCCTTCCCACAGTATCAGAGGGAGGATGTAGAGGTACCACTACATGTACCATAGCCATTGGACCCAGTCTAGGTAGCAGAGAGACCGGTAGATGATACGGTGGATGACGCCAAAGTTACAGGTTCATTTTTGGTTTGGTGGGTAGGGCAGAGGGCAGCCATGAGAGCACAACCAGCACAGCTAGATTTGGTGGTTGTTACAATGGAGAGGGACCGTATCTTGGGTCAGGTGTAGTTATTACAGGGGTAGCTTACTTCTACATAGGCACAAATTGGAGTGTTACAGGGGTAGTTAGCCCAGAATAGGCATAGGCATAGGCACAAACTCGGTACAAGCATAGCCTCGGGTCCCCTGTCTGTGCTTCGATGGCAGCTCCACCGCCACCATAGGTACAGTTCAAGGTTAGGGTGTACAGGCAGGACAGGGTCCACTTCTATTAGGAGCCGGGGGACCAGCCCCACCAGCCATGGTGGCATGGTCCTAGTACATGGAGGTGAGAGTAGACGCCCATTACTATCAGGACGTACTAGATGGTATCGGTGTAGATTATCAACCATATGCGACGCATAGAGCTGAAACTTCCTAGAGTCACAGGTCACAGGGGGCTATAGCCACAGCTGGTGGGTCAGTGATGGGTAGGAGGTGAGATCCGAGACTTGGGCCAGCTGAGGGATGAGCCGAGGGAGGGGGAGAGAGCTGAGTTACCCCAGGAGTAGAGATTTTTTTAGATAGTTGATTTTTTTATAGAGACACCGGTCTACGAATCGAGTGTGCATATAGAGGCCTGCGTGCCCACATAGGATTTATGTATTCATTTTTGTTGTATATACCAGCCTGCAAGCCGAGTACATTTTGTATAGTTGATACCGGCCTATGAGCCGAGTATATTTTTGACATGAGAGACCGCCTACAAGCCGAGTCGAGAGTTTGATAGAGACAGTGGGCATGTGCCAACTTTGTATTTGGGATCGAGAGGCCCCATGCAGGGTAATTTGTATATTTTTACATTGATTTGATGATAAATAGATGATGAGTTTGATCTATATGGTGTGTATAATTGTTGATTTGATTCATATATTATAATGTTGCATGTATTTTGTCGATGGTATTAGAAATTGATGTATATAGATGACGTTGATGATGTTTTGATTATATGCATATGTGTTGAAATGTTGATGGTATTATGATGATGGATGTTGATAATGATGTCGTTATGTAGGGAAAAGAGGCGGGCGCCACCAAAAATTTGCAAAAAACAAAGAAAAGTCCTAGGTATAAGGAAAAGGAGATAGGTTGACCGATATCGGTTAGCTAACCGATGTCGCTTCATATCTCGACGATACCGGTTAGGTAACCGACATTGGTTATATTAAAACGAGCTTTTCTAAAAATAGAAAAGCTTAGGAGGCAACTTAAATTCTTATTTTTAGAGTCATGTAACATGTTAAATATGAGGATGCGAGGCTGTTGTCATCCATACAGGGTAGTTACATGGGAGAATTGAGTGATAAGGAGGAAAGAGACAGGTAAAGTGATCATGGGCTTGGATTAAGAAGGTGTAAAGGCAAGTTATAGTGAAGAGTCTAGTGAACATGGCTGAACAAGGAGAAGCATCCAGTGGGTAGAGAGGAGAGAGAAGACAAGTTCCACCTGAAGCTGCTGCATCCCAAGAGGTATAAGTTTTGGTTGGAATGAGATTTTGCATGCTTATAAATAGGATGTGGTAAGATAAGTGGGTAAAAAGGTGATAGGTAAGGGTTTGGGATGGGATGAGTGTTATAGGGTAGGTAATCAGGTGTTTTAGATATGTTTGTAGGTACAGAGAGGGGTAAACCAGTGAATAAGGTATCATAGGTGGTGTTTTTGAGTAGGATGGATAGTATGAACAGTGACCAATATCGGTTTAGGCCTAACCAGTATCGGTTAGGTAACCGATATCGGTTACTGTGTAAAGTTGTAGATTCTGATAAAAACACTTGGGGATTCATTTGCTACTTGTTGTTCGTTGGTTTGATGTGTGCAGGCAGAGGCAAGGTTGATGATGAATGATAGGGTACCAGCATTATTGTCACGGGTCCGAGCAGATGTAACACCAGCGGAGTGGGCATTAATAAACCGTGTGGGGTTAAGTGGAATCCGCTATTATTCACGAATCAAACACAATCATGCTATGTTGTAGGCGCTGATTAAGAGATGGAATCTAGAAAAGAATACCTTCCAGCTACCAACAGGGGAAATGACAGTGACGTTAGAAGATGTGTTTCAAATTTTGAGACTTCCAATTACATGAAGACTAGTGTATCGTAGAGGGCCCAACACGACACATGCAATGATAACGATAGTATTTGGTCCAGCCGTACGAGATTTGACACAGTGAGGTATGATATTTACTTATGGTATAATGTTTGCGGCACACCCTGAGGCAACAAGGTTGGCCACGGTATTAATGATAGCGGTGAGGTATTATGCATTACTTAGAACAGATGTGGGAAGATTTCCAAAATCATTGATGTGTATTATTCGTGAGATGATATAAGGTAGCGTTACTTTCGCGTGGCACCCGCATATCCGGCGGAGCTATACACAGGGTTTATGGGCATGTAGGTGAAATCACAGACTACACTAGATTGTGCATACTTACTACATTGTTGGGCCTATAAGCACATTGTGTGTGTGCGACAAATAGGCTGACCAATCTAGGCAGGAGAGAGACAGGAGTGCAGAGGTTGGGATTTAGGTGATGGGTCCAGACAGAGCAAGAGGCAAGAGCTGAGATTGTGACAAATAACGCCGAGTATTATAGGTAGAAGTTGGAGACAATGATGATTGTGGATATCCGTTGGAGGCCTTATGGGAACTACATGGTGACGACGAACATATCCGAGGATTTGAGGGGTGTAGAGTGAGTGAGGTGGATCGCAGGACACATTCCAGAGAGTACGAGAGGATTCCTCTAGATCACGTGTGACGACAATTTGGATTTGTT
Organism: Taxus wallichiana var. yunnanensis; assembly: GCA_018340775.1. NCBI lineage: Eukaryota > Viridiplantae > Streptophyta > Pinopsida > Cupressales > Taxaceae > Taxus > Taxus wallichiana. Next base: position 486,607,547 of record CM031238.1, read on the forward strand.
CAAGATATACCCATGGATCATAGACCATACAAAAGGTGTTAGTGCAAAATCACAAAGACCCCTGGACGCACATCAAAGCTTCTAGGTTGATGTTCAGGCATCCAGTGTGATTGCACAACATGGAAACCTCTCTCCAAGCGTGGGACTTGTGAAACCGAGAGAGGAATCTCCAGAGAAGGCTGGTTCCTGCTCCTAAACTACCCGCCACAAGCTATTCCAAAGTGCGGTGCAAGCTAATCTAATCCTAATCTAACCATGCCAAGGAGACAGAGAGAGAGAGAGAAGGGAAAAACAGCAAAAGCCTACACTAAAACGGTGATACACCAGAGAAGGAGAATGTTGAACATCTATCAAAACTGCCATGGGACAAAGAGAGGTGAGCAATTGGAAGGATGGACAGATGCATCACAGAGCCCAAGGATAGATTTCACACGAAAGTGTCCCAAAACTCCATGAACACACTCAGATCTGCGGTGAACGTTCAAACATGCACTGATACCACAATGAAGAGAGGCAAGAAGAAAACAAGCAAAAACGAGAAAGGATGGACAGATGCATCACAAAACACGTTTTGTTGCTTCAGAAGTTTGCACAGAACATCATTCCATTAGTAAAAGGCAAAAAACGCCATTACAGAGCAGGGAGGAGGTTCGAACTCCATTTTCAACCCTAGAGAAGAAAAGAAGGGAGGGCAGAGCAGAAAGAATGAACAACCACTTTTATTTTGCCACTCCTTACAATATATAGGAAGAATGAGAGAAGGAATAAAGTGGAAAGTCGATCTCCACTCCATCCCCAGTTGTATTTTAAATCATCTCATTATGGTATAAGCGGCGGATCCTGGCAAAACGGCGGGCTGTCTGCTGCATTAAAGCTGGTTGTTGAAGCGTCACTTCTGTTGTATCACGCGTCAGAGCCGTTTCTTGATTTTCTCTCTCCAAACTGCACCAAAACTCAAGATTAACCCCAGAATCATGTAGAGAATTTCATGAGCTTTCCGTTGATATAAAGAACGTGGAAATCTGAGCTCTGGATCAAAAGATATGGCGATCTGAAGATTTAGGGCACGGAGCAGACCAAGACAGATTTTAAAATGTTTTCCCGCTCTTCACCGTCTGGACGACACGTGGCACGTGCTGATTGGACGAGCAATTCTCTGTCCTCCGTCTTTCGCGGGCCTTCCTTTTGAAATTGCTTGTGGGCCCCTTAAACTTGGACACGTGGCGCCATTTCATTGGTTCGGTTCAGCGCTCGATAACTCACCCCTTTGACCTTTTGACCTTTTCTCCTGTGAGGACACGTGGCAGCTTCTGATTGGTCCTCGGCTCCTTCGGCTCCTTCGCGTACTTCACCTCCATTTGTCCCAGACGTCCCATTTGATTTTGGACCCTCTGGACCTTTTTCGCCCGGTTCGGCCGGTTCGCGCCTTTTCGGCCCTCTTAACCCAAGCAGTTAGTCGATTTTCTCTCGGTCGAACCGGCATTTCGCGCCCGCCGCGTACTTCTGGCCCATTTGTCCCGTTTTCTTTTGGACTGTCTGTGCTCATTTCGACCGATCCGGCCGGTTCGGGCCTTTTTGTCCCATTTGTCCCAAATGCTACCTTGAGCAGGACTTAGCCAATTTTCACACTTTTTCCTGGATCAACCTACTTGCCTTTCTGCAACCTTTTTTTGCATTTTCTCAGAGCTTGCTCTTTTCCTCTCAGACAGGGGACTTAGAAAATATTTGAGGGGACTCTAGCAACATGATTTTTGGCCCCGAATCAATCAATTTTCCTGGGACTTGAATATTCTGATGCATGTTATCAAAATTACCCTGGGGGGGTGAATTTTGGATAACAGTTTGGCGACTCAGTGGGGTCATCTGCCTGCTAGATGAAAAGACCAGTAGCCTGAAGCAATCCATTGGGCATGGAGTCATAAGCAAGCCTGAAAACTGATCTGAACCTTAAAAACCTCCCTCCCGAGTCACTTGGAAACCCATTGAACACCGGAGTGTCTTCACCAAGATGCCACTGAAATGAACTGCAAGAGCGAGAACCAAGACACCAAAACTATGTACAAAACTGAAAATCATACATGCCCCAAATGGAACATGCAGAGTGTGCACAAGCACTTCTTCATACAAAGTAAACCTAGCTACTCTACTTAATCGAAGCAAAGGCAAGCTAAACAAACCTTGCAACTGGTTGTGAGAAATAGCTTCCTTTCTTCAAAATTGGCAGCCATGCAATTGATTTGGCACTGATCATGGCTGTTTGGATGGATGGAAAATCAACAAGAAGCTGGTCTTCTATCCAAATCATCAAGGTATCAACTGAAAAATCCAATACCTCTTTTAGTTGCTCTGCATTTGGATTGGAGAGGTATGGCAGCTGATCCTTGGTACTTTGTAGCTCATCCTCATGCTCAGAAGCAAGCATGACTGGTTGTGGCTTCTCCTTTGGCTCCAATGAAGCCAAATACCTGATTGGGCAAGGTCTGATCCGTTTGATATGCCCATTGCTGTGATTTTCAACTCCAAGAATGGAGTCTTCTTGTAGACCTTGAATGGATGGTGTGGAAGAAATGGTGGAATCCTTCTGTCCTTTCTCTTCCTCCAATGAAGAACAGGGAAGATTAGAATCTTCCAATCTTGATTCCAAAGGGCTGTTGTAAGATGCAGGCTGCTGCAAATGAAAGCTCTCCTTCATGACAGCAGACTCTGGTGTTTGGAATGTGGATGATGAAAGAGAGAAAGGTGAAAGCTCAACCGGCTCCTCTCCATCAAAACAGTCCTCCAAATCTGACAGGTAAACTGCCTCATTGCTGTCCTGCTGCTCGTGTTCAACTTCCTCCATGGTGTCCTCTTGATCTGCAACTTGACCACCATGGTTTCCTTCACTCTCCAATATTGAGTTTGAGAGATCAAACTCCTTTTCAGTGCTAGAACTTGAGAGAGATGAAGTGGAAAGAAGAACTGAAGGTTCTTCTGTAACCTGCTTTGTGCTCAAAGCCCTTGGATCTGCGTTTTTCTCCTCCACAGCTAGATTGTGCTCCTCTTCTTTTGGATTTGGAGCAGCTTCTCCTTCCTCCAATGTTTGAAGGCAATCTTGCTCTTGATTGAACTCCTTCTCCAGCATGAAGTTTGTCAAGTCAAACTCTTCAATCTGCTGCTCTAGAGGATAAGTTGGGACTGCAAGATCTTCTTCTTCTGCTGCAACCAAATCAGTCCTAACCACCATTTGTTCAACCTCAGCCTCTTCTGTGGGCTTCACCAGCAAAGGGATCTGTGTCATCCCAAATTTGGCAGCCCAAACCTTCAAGCTGTCTGTCATTTCTTTTCTGTTGGGCTCCTCTTCCTGCTGTCCTTGATGACTGATTTTTTCAATTCCTTCTTCCCCATATGAAATTGGGAATGCAAGAGGAATGGGCTGAAACTCAACTGATTTTACAATTTTTTGTGGTGGTGGAGGCAGTGAAACCTCTTGTTTCTTTGGAGGAGGGGGTATTTCTGTTAGCTCTTGTGGAGGGGATGACTGTTTGGAAGGGAAAAGGAAAGAAGAATCGAGATGAGGTGGAAGACTGGGGGGTGGAGAAATGGATTCAACATTTGGGACAGCAGATGGAGAGTTTAAATGAGATGGTGCAACTTGAGAAAGAGAAAGACCAGATGATGGTGTAGAACCTACCCATTGACAAGGTTGTTCAACAACAAGTGCATAGGCCTCTATTCCTGCTATCCATTGTGCAAGTTGGGGCAGCATCTTTATCATGAAGTCCAGCTTCTCCTGAGGGCTGAAGTGTCTTGGAAAAAGGCCTCCCCATGGACAAGGAGTCCTGCAACCAATTCTGAAAGCTCTCATTTGAGCTGTTGCTCTGCACTGCACCATCCCCACCTCCATCTTTTGAATTTTCTCCAACAGACCAGCATCTTGGATCTGATGGTCTTCATTGTATGCATACTCTTGCTCTTGGAAAGCTCCATAGCCAAACTGACTTTGGCACTGCTGCTCATATGGGTATGCATACTGATCTTGAATCTGCTCAAAATGCTGATTTGGAGGATTTGTAAAATGTGTTGGAGGTGTGATATACTGCTGTTGGAAATGTGAGTTCCATGATGGAAATGAAGTCATGATTGCACAACTTCATAGAACGAAAGAATGATGGAAGAGATGGAAGGAAGAATGGATGAAAATGGATGGAAACGAATGGAAAGGAAGGTCTGCAACTTCAGAGATGGGTTGTTGACCAGATGGAGTCGCCAGATGTGTTTGCAAGTGCCTCCAAAGGCTGAAATCTTCACAGGAACACATCAACCTGCAAAAGATGAAGTGAAAGACCTCTAAGGTCCCACCGGGCGTGCCAAAACTGTTAGTGCAAAATCACAGCACCCCCGACGCACATCGATTCTAGGTTGATGTTCGTGCATCCATTGTGATTTGCACAACATGGAAACCTCTCTCCAAGCGTGGGACTTGTGAAACCGAGAGAGGAATCTCCAGAGAAGGCTGGTTCCTGCTCCTAAACTACCTGCCACAAGCTATTCTAGTGCAGGCAAGCTAATCTAATCCTAATCTAACCATGCCAAGGAGACAGAGAGAGAGAGAGAAGGGAAAAACAGCAAAAGCCTACACTAAAACGGTGATACACCAGAGAAGGAGAATGTTGAACATCTATCAAAACTGCCATGGGACAAAGAGAGGTGAGCAATGGGAAGGATGGACAGATGCATCACAGGCCCAAGGATAGATTTCACACAGAAAGTGTCCCAAAACTCCATGAACACAGCTCCAGATCTGCAGTGAACGTTCAAACATGCACAGATACCTGCAATGAAGAGAGGCAAGAAGAAAACAAGCAAAAACGAGAAAGGATGGACAGATGCATCACAAAACACGTTTTGTTGCTTCAGAAGTTTGCACAGAACATCATTCCATTAGTAAAAGGCAAAAAACGCCATTACAGAGTAGGGAGGAGGTTCGAACTCCATTTTCAACCCTAGAGAAGAAAAGAAGGGAGGGCAGAGCAGAAAGAATGAACAACCACTTTTATTTTGCCACTCCTTACAATATATAGGAAGAATGAGAGAAGGAAGAAAGAGGAAAGTCAGATCTACTCCAACCACCCCCAGGTTGTATTTTAAATCATCTCATTATGGTATAAGCGGCGGATCCTGGCAAAACGGCGGGCTGTCTGCTGCATTAAAGCTGGTTGTTGAAGGCCACTTACTTCAGATCACACGCTGCGTCGAGCTGTTTCTTGATTTTCTCTCTCAAACTGCACCAAAATTCGAGATTAACCCCAGAATCATGTAGAGAATTTCATGAGCTTTACTGTTGATATAAAGAACGTGGAAATCTGAGCTCTGGATCAAAAGATATGGCGATCCGAAGATTTAGGGCACGGAGCAGACCAAGACAGATTTTAAAATGTTTTCCCGCTCTTCACCGTCTGGACGACACGTGGCACGTGCTGATTGGACGAGCAATTCTCCATGTCCTCCGTCTTCGCGGGCCTTCCTTTTGAAATTTCTTGTAGGGCCCCTTAAACTTGGACACGTGGCGCCATTTCATTGGTTCGGTTCAGCGCTCGATAACTCGCCCCTTTGACCTTTTGACTTTTTCTCCTGTGAGGACACGTGGCAGCTTCTGATTGGTCCTCGGCTCCTTCGGCTCCTTCGCGTACTTCGCCTCCATTTGTCCCGGACGTCCCATTTGATTTTGGACCCTTTGACTCATTTCGCCGATCGGCCGGCGATTCGGGCATTTCTCGGCCCGCTTGACCCAAGCGATTAGTCGATTTTCTCTCGGTCGAACCGGCATTTCGCGCCCGCCGCGTACCCATTTGCCCATTTGTCTTTTGACCTGCTATGCAGTACTCATTTCGACCCGATCCGGCCGGTTCGGCCTTTTTGTCCCATTTGTCCCAAATGCTACCTTGAGCGAGACTTTAGCCAATTTTCACACTTTTTCCTCGGATCAACCTACTTGCCTTTCGCAACCTTTTTGCATTTTCTCGTAGCTTGCTCTTTTCCTCTCGATGTGGGACTTAGAAAATATTTGAGGGACTCTAGCAACATGATTTTGGCCCCGAATCAATCAATTTTCACGGACTTGAATATTTCGATGCATGTTATCAAAATTACCCCGGGGGTGAATTTTGGATAACAAAAGGATCGACACTTAGGCACCATTCTCACCTCCACGGCCAACTCTTCCAGAAGGACCAGAAGAGATAGCAGCCGATCGTAGGGTAATGGATGCAGGAGTGACAGAGTCTTATAGATTATGGTGGGCAGCAGAGCTGCAAAGTACACACGAGAGGGCCGATCATCCCGACATAGCTGTGATTACCATGGAGAGAGACCGCCTATAGGGTTTAGTTCACCAGCTTCAAACACAGGTGAACGAGACCATGGGATTGTTAGAGGCTTTGCAGTCTCAAGTGGAGAGACTAGAGGCAAGATTCCTCCATGCAAGAGGGCAGATTCGTATGTTACAGGAGAGATTGGTGGATCAGTGGGAGGAACCAATAGTAGTGGTACCTTTGAGTATGGAGAGGCCAGGTGAGTGGCGTCGACAATCACCATCACTACCTGGTTTGGGACGAGGCGCGGGGGTCTAAGTGAGTTTCATACATAGGGGTAGAAGAATAAATAAGGATTTTGACTTGCGCGTCGATGATAGAGAAGATGTATTTTTTTAACATCTAAATAAAATGGAATATGTATGTTGATTTAAGTTTTTGATAATTATAAGAATATTTTTGTTTTGAATGTTTGGATTGATAAAGGATCAAGGTGAGTGTTATCAATAAAAATACGTGAAAATATTTATATTTTTAAAGAAAACATAACACATGATAGGTTATGGTAGGGGATGGTCAAGCTAACCTTGGGAGACCCCATGTCTCCTAAGTTTTGCCTACATAGCCCATTGCACAAAGCAAGGAGGGTCCTCAGACCGATGTAGTTCTCCTTAGGACCAGGGAGAGGTGAATTCAGGCAATTTGGTTGTGGTTAGGTAATTTGTTGGTTGGTAAAAGTTTGATGTTAGTAGAATAATGTTGTTGGTGTTGGTGTGGGTATAGGTGAAGTGAGGGTTAGCTTACCCAAGCATAGGAAACCATGTCCTAATTAAGATCAACACACAATCCTAGATTTGGGTAAAAGAGGTAAAAGTGTCCCATAGTTGGAAAGAGCTAAACAAACCATGTATTATCATAGGATGAGCTTGAATCCCTAGGTACCTTGCATAGGTGAGAAGTCAATAGGTGAAAAGAGTTGTATAATCACAATATATCAGATATACACACGTCATTTGAGTTTTGTTATTGTGAAGAATGGTGAGGTGAGGTGGATGGTATGGCTGGGGCGCAGAGAACTTGTTATAAGGTGATTATTCTGATGGAAGAGAACCAAACCAAAATAGACAAGTCCATGACTGAAAATTCCTTTTGAATACTACTTTTATTTATTTGGATATAGACTGATCGATGCGGGAAGTCTATATGGGATATGCATTTTGTTGTTCTTGAGGTCTTCACGAAGCTGATCAATGTGAGAAGCTTCTGATAGAGGATGACTTTGTATAGCTGTCCTTCGAGGGAGTAATCTACTTATAGTAGTAGATGCGGCGTTGCACATAGCTGTCCTTTGAGGGAGCAGTCTAGTTATAGTAGCAGATGTGGCTTTGCACATAGCTATCCTTCGAGGGAGCAATCTAGTTTATAGCTTAGAGGTCTAGATGTCTGTTTGACATGAAGCATCTAGTTTTGTAGGAAGTTTGACTCAAGAATATCCTAGAATTGTATAATTGAGAACTTTTTATTTTGATACTTTTAAGTCATGGACCAGACTAAAAAGGAGAAGGCATCTTTAAGAGGAGGTGATGATCAAACCACGTGGGTTTGATTTTACTTTGAGATGCACAAAAAAAAAAAGGTGTATGATGTGGTAAATGAGCTCAAGGGACGAGCACAAGGTAGATAAGAAGTGATGTAATACTAAATTCAACAAAGAGAATGGTCGAAGATGCAAGGCATTAAGGGTTTTGAGCTCAAGTTTACCATTAAGTGAAGCTAAATGATAAGTACCTGATCCATAAGTGTGAGTGATAATGTAAGGCCCAATCCATTAGGAGAAAATTTTCCACATTTGCTCTTTTCTAGTTTGGTTACATGTTGATTTTCTTTGAGGACAAGATCAAAAATTTTAAAGGTATGCTCATGAATTCACTTATCATAAGCACGCTTGATGCACTTTTGATAAATTTGAAGGTGGTCAAGAGTGGTAAGATGACGCTCGTCAAGAAGCTCCAATTGGGCTAACCGCTCTTGGCAGAAGTCATCATTGGTGAGAATATCCTAGAGAGATATTCTGAGGGAGGGGATTTGTATTTCAAGAGGTAAGAAAACCTCGGTACCATACACTAGAGAGAATGGTGTGGCATTAGTGGAAGTACGAATGCTGGTATGATAAGCCCAAAGGGCAAAGGGGATGTGATCATGCCAATTTTTCCCAGAATCGTTAATGACTTTCATGAGAATTTTGGTTAAGGTTTTGTTAGAAGATTCAGCTTGACCATTTGCTTGTGGATAGTAGGGTGACGAGAAGCTAAGTTTGATACCAAAGTTGTCACAAAGGGCTCATAACAACTTATTTTTGAAAGATTTGCCATTATCGGTTATCAAGCGATGAGGAACACCAAAACGACAAATAATGTGATGATTGATGAATTCAACAATTTTCTCTTTTTTGGTTGAAACGAGTGGAATGGCCTCCACCCATTTAGTGTAATATTCGGTTGCCATGATGATCCAACGGTGACGTTGTGAAGAAGGTGGATGAATCTCACCAATAAGGTCCAAACCCCATTGTGAGAAAGGCCAAAGATCTCATGACTGTAGCGGGGTAGCTAGGAGTATGTTGAAGGTTGACATGTTTTGTTGACACATAACACAACCCTTAACATATTCGTAGTAGTCTTTATTAATAGTAGGCCAATAATATCCTAGGTGAAGGATCCGTCTGGCCATGGCAAAGCCACTAAAGTGCCCACCACAAATTCCGTCATGGACTTATCAGATGGTATGAGTGACTTCAGCATTGGTTAGACATCGAAGGAGGATACCATCGAAGCCACGTTTATAGAGGAGTCCCCCCATGATGACATAATGAGAAACACCTTTAAGGAAAGCACATTTTCCATTACTACTAAGGTCAGGTGGGAGAACAGAGGTTGTAAGGTAGTCACGAAATTGGTGATACCAGGTATCCTGCGAGTCAGCAGATACATTATTTACCATAAAAACATCTAGGACTAAGTAAGATGGGGCAAAGAGTTGTTGGACCAAGACAAATATGTCGAGTCGATTGATGATGCGAGAATTTGTAAGGCCAAGCAAGCCATAGTATTCGAAAAATTATTAATTGAGCGTGGAACGGTTTGGATAGTATAATGGGTAAATAAGGTCAAAAGTGAATCTACGTAATGTTTGTACTTTTGAAGTTCCTCATTTTTACATTGGTAGATGCCAGTAACTTGATTTACTACCAATTGAGAGTCACCAAAAATGTTAATAAACTTCACACCTAAGTGTAACGCAACGTGGAGACCCAAAACAAGGGCCTCATATTCCATTGTATTGTTAGTGTAGGGGAAATCAAGCCTAAATGAAAGAGGCATAGGTTCACCTTCAAGAGAATGAAAACAATTCCGCCTCTCCACCGTGCTTGGCATTTAGATCCATCGAAGAAGAGAGTCATTGGATAAGACACATCACTGAGTTAAAGAGTTACGATGAGTTCATCAGGGAAAGTAAAATTGGTAAATTGTTCCCCTGGTAAAGGGGCTTCTGCGAGTTGGTCTGCGATAGCTTGTCCTTTGACTGATTTACGGTGTACGAACTCAAGGTTGAGGTCAGCGAGGAGCATAAGCCATCGGGCGATGCATTAGTTTAGATGAGGTTTGGCATACATATAATGTATGGGGTTAGCGTTTGTGATGACAAAAGTTTTGTGATTCAGGAGGTAATGTTGGAGTTTGGTTGCCACGAATGATAGGGCTAGGCACAAATTTTCGATGTGTGTATACCTAGTTTCATAATCCACAAGAGTACGGCTTATGTAATAAACTACTTATTCTCGATGCTTGGAGTCATGATGTGCAAGCATGGCTCCTACAACATGGTCGGTGGCAGAAAGGTAAAGGTAGAAAGGGCGATTGTCCTGAGGTGGGATAAGCATGGGTGGCTGCAAGAGATAAGATTTAAGAGCCTCAAAGGCTTGGTGGCACTCCTCGCTCCATTGAAATACAATGTCCTTTTTAAGGAGATGATGGAAAGGTTGACATTTATCTGAGAGTTGTGAGATGAAACGCCAGATATATTGGAGTTTTCCCTGCAAACTACACAATTGCTTTAGGTTAGTGGGTGGGGGCATTTCTAAGATAACCTTGACTTTAGCTGGGTTGACCTCAATGCCACGCAAAGAGACAAAAAAGCCAAGGAGTTTTCCCGAAAGGATGCCAAAGAAACATTTATTTGGTTGAAGACGAACACAGTATTGTAACAGGTGATCGAAAATAATGGTTAAAACATCGAGATGTTCACTACATGATGTTTGGATTTTCCAAGAAGATCATCGACATAATCTTCGAGGATAGTGTGCATAATGTCATGAAAAATGTAAGTCATAGCCCGCTGATAAGTTACACCAGCATTCTTAAGGCCAAACAACATGACACGATAGTAGAAGGTCCCCCAGGGGGTAATGAAGGTGGTTTTATGTTGATCGGTGAGGCTACTAAAATTTGATTGTATCCCGAGAAACCATCCATGAGAGAAAGCATCTCATGGCCCACAGTGAGATCAACAAGTTGATCAATGCTAGGTAGGGGGAATTCATCCTTTGGGCAAGCGAGGTTAAGATCCTAGAAATCCGTACATATCTCGAAGTCCCCCATCACTTTAGTGATAGGTACGATATTAGAAATCCATTGCGGATAGTCAATAGGTAAGATGAAAGAAATAGAAAGGAGTCGTTGAAGATCTTATTTAACCAAGAGGGTAATGCATGGATGCATTTTTCTCAGTTTCTATTTAACTGGTTTGGAGTCTGGTTTTAGAGTGATGTTATGGACAGCAATGTCAGGATCAATTCCTGGCATCTCGGTGTAGGACCAAGCGAAAGCTTGATTGTGGGCATAGAGGAAGGTAGTGAAGGCAGCTTGTTTTGATGTGTCGAGAGATTGTCTCGATCTTTACAATGTGAGGATCATCCTCTGTGTGGATGTTGATTTCTATAGTTGACTCATTCAACATGGTTTGGGTTTCAGATGGTAAGGTACGTTGAATATAAGAGTCGTCCACACCAAGGTAGGTGAGGATGGAGTCATCATCCTGGCACTCCACAACATTAATCGAAGGCGAGTCTTCTTTGATCATGTCTGGATACAAAAGGGGGAGAGAAGATGGGTCTTCACCATCACATTGATAAGTGAGAGGACCTAGGAAGATAGCATTCATGAAGAAAAAAAAAAGTTAGGAGGTATATATTCCGGGTCTATCGAATCCATGGGTGAAGATGGAAAAATGGGTGATGATGATTCGGAAGGAGTGAATTTTTCATCTTCCTGAATACGATTGACAGGAGGTTTCTTCAGTGTAGGTGGTTCAGAAAATCCAAGACCACTACGATCTTTGTGTTTGCGTGTAGTCATGGGAATGATCGTATGTCATCCTTGTTCATAAATACCAAAACCAAAACCTTTCCAAGCACAATGCGTCAGGAAGGTGAGGGCAAAACGATGGTTGGTTAGATATTGAAAATCAGATTGGAAGGGAACTAGACCAAGGGGAGGTTTAGGAGTGATAGAGGAGGCGTTGAAACCCCCATACATTAGATTGGTATGGTAATTAGGTGGTCCGTAGGAGATCACCTCCCCACATGGCAGTCGTAGGTAAGATACGCATGTAACTATCCATACTCTTGTGGGGTATGGAAGGTGCTAACGTTGTATAGGCGGTACTCCCCTAGTATAAGGCATTGAAAAACACCTACCAAGGGATCCGAGGTTGGGATGTTGTCCGTGGGGAAGGAAGAGGTATTCACATCGGTGGTTTCATTAGTCGAAGGTGTGGGTGCGGCTAAGGTGGATGGTTGAGGCGTGGTTGAAGTAGATGGTTAGGTCGGATCAATGGGTGCCTTGACTAGTACAAGCACATCATTAGGGTGGTATAACATATTGCAGGTTTTGAAGGGGGAAGCGTCAGCTGTGACGGTGTATGACTTCCCCTCATACTCAAATTTTATGCATCTATGTAAGGTGGAAGGAACGCATCCCATAGCCTGGATCTAAGGGCAGCCTAACAACATGTTGTATTTGAACTCTCCCTCAAGGACATAGAAGAGTTTGGGCAAGGTAGATGGCCCTACACGAATGTTAAGGATCATGGTGCTTAGGGTAGAAGTAATAGCATCGTTGAATGAATGCAACATGGTGGGGTTGGCACACATGTAGCTAGGAGGGATATTCATCTGTTGGAAGGATTTGGAAGAGATGATGTTTAGGCTAGTGCCCCCATCGATCACAACATGATGTACCTGGATGTCTTGGACGTAATCCAAGATGAAAAGAGCGGGGTCAGGTTCTTCTATGCCAAAGACGACAATTTCTTCTTCAGAAAAACTGATAGCAAAGTGGCTTGGCTTTGTGCAGGGGGACAAAATTGGTTGTGGAGGTAGGTTGTTTGGTGAGAGAAGTGATGTGGTTGGGTGTTAAGATGGAGGCAATAGGAAATATTTCGTTAGGTAGGACCTCTATACCTTGAAGGATCTCAATTAGAGCTTGTCGATGTGATTCAGATGTTTGAATGAGATCATAGAGTGTCATTTTTACAGGAGATTGGTGAAGTTGTTTGATCATAATGTGATGGGAAACTCCATCAGAGACTGGGTAGGAAAGTCCATGAATAACCACTTTAGGTGGTGGTGCGATCGAGGATGGCAGAAGAAGAAAGAGAGGCCGCAGGTGTGCTTTCTTTAGCTTTTCCATTGTTTTTCTGACCTCGAGTAGCAATGCTAATCATGTTGATCTCATGAATGTGAGACGAGGAAGATGACAGGGATAAGTCATTGTTCTTGAGAGGTGGGGTTGCAATGATGATAGATTTTGGCGAGGCGGGAACAGGTGGTATAGGTGAAGGGATCAAAGCTAAGAGCTTTTCCCCCCGTAAGTTGTCCTTCTGAGATTTTCTATCCGAGGTAGGCAACTAGCAAAGGATGGCTTTCAAAGCATTGCATCCTTCTACATTGTGTCCTGGTGAGTGGTGGTAGGCACATATTTTAGATTCATCATAACCTATAGGTCGAGGTTTAGATGGATCATATGGTTTAAGTGGGGGTAGGGAAATGGTTGCATCCCCTACCAGCATATCAAGGATCTTGGCGTAAGATCCTTTGAGCGGGTCAAATGAAGATGAGGCTATTGATTGAGTGGGTGAGATTATTGATTGTTTTGGTAATGGTTGGGTACGAGTGGTTCATATGGGTGGTGGTTTAGGCAAAGGATTTTGATGATTGGGTTTAACTAGGTGTGGATTCTTCTACGCAGAAGTCATGTTTAGCTGGTTAGATGATGAGGCCATAGATGACGTGGTGGCAGGAAACAACCATGGGGAAAGAGGAGCGACAACAAACAATTCCTTCGATGATCGAGTTTTCTTAGGGTTGGTAGGTAGGCAAGATACTTGGGGTGACAGTGTTGAGATGTCTATGGATTCTGTATGGGTGCGAAAGGTGCTGGTCGTGTTAAAGAAGATGTGGAGAGGCATGGTGTATTGAGGCAAGGTGGAGGGGTGAGTCCCCAATATATAAGGTAGGTGTGATGGTGAGGGTTGAATCCATGCCGGCTTGTAGTGGTGTGATCGGGGTGAGGGTTTTAGTTGTGGCGAGGCATAGATTGGACTCGAGGAGATTGGAGTCTGTCTCTAGGTGGATTAACGACTTTATTTTCGATAATCTAACCATTTAGGTGGGTGCATCAAGCTGGGTATTGGTGAAGTCCCAAGCGTAGGGGAAGGTTTGGCTAGGTTGATAGAGGTAGATGAGGTATTTGGTAGAGATGAAGGGGGTGGATGTGAGGACATAGGCATTTTGAGCTTTTGTAAAAACTTCAGGTATATAGTAGAGGTGTTTGGATTAGTCATCTGCATTTGAGTAGAGCATGGTGTATTCAAACATTCCCATAAGATTTGTCTATCTTCTAGGGGGTGAAAATCTTCACATATGGACGAGAATTTTGGTATGGAAGAGAAGTGGGTTGTGATTCCGGTCCACTGTGGGGTGTGATATAGGGGGCGAATGAGGCACTGTATCAATGGGTGTTAAGAGGTCAACCGGTCGCTGGAAAGATTTAGGTGATGAAGAACTGATAGGGAGGAGGGCATGTTCTAGAGGATCCGTCATGGTTAAGGAATTTGGTGATGTAGGCTCAAGGGGTTTCTCTTCTAAGGATGATAGAAAAAGTGATGATCCTTCTTCTTTTGTAGCAAGAGTGGTGGAAGGAGATGTTTGGGAAATAGATAAGTTGGATAACATCCACTCACAGTCTTGCAGGGATGTGGTGTAAGAAGGCTCTTCTATGAGAAGAGAACTCTGGGTGGTTTATTCCTTTATAAGTAAAGGAATACCAGAGCTTTCCTCTTGTCTTGATGAAGGAGAAAGGGGCAAGGACTCCTGCGTCGGTGAAGAGGCTCGATTTAGAATTTCCTCGATGGAAGCCCTTGGTTGGGAGTTGAAAACCACATGGATCTCATGCACACTCTTCTCCTCGGCTAAGGTTTCTTGGTTTGTGTTACTATTAGAGGAATGGTTTGGAAATGGTTTGTTGAAGATTTTTAAATTTCGATTAGCAGGGGCATTAGGATTATCAAGGGTTATATCCCCTACATCAACCATTTCCTACACTATGTTTTTTAGCATCTTGCAGTTTTTGTGGTTGTGTCCCTTCACGTGATGGAAGTTACAGAAGTCATTTTATTTATACCAAGAAGGTATAGCGCGGCGGAATCAAACCCGGAGTGAGGTTTAACAGGAGGCAAGGTGATAGCTCTTGCTTTAAACAATTTTTCCAAGATCACATCATAAGTTTCTCCTAAGGGAGTGTATTTGATGGGCTCGATTTATACTTATAGGTGAATTTTGGCTAGGTATTAGGCGGTGCTTGAGATTTGACCATCACCGCGTGTACAACTCCTCTTGATTTTGAAGCAGACGATGCATGAGAGTTGGTGGTGTTGGGTTTTTTGGTGGAGTCTTGGGTTTGGACATTTGAGTTTTTGTTGCGCAACTTCAATTTCTCCTCCTCTAAGGCTCGAATCTCTAATTTCCGAGCCATAGTAAAGGCCTCATCAAAGGTGCGGAAAGTTTGAATTTGGAGGGTGGGAGAAATGTGTTTAGCACAAGACCGCGTAAAGATTTCAATGAGCTCAGGCTGAGGTAAGGCATAAGTAAGTTGGTTGATGAGGCCCCACCATTGCCCAACAAAATCTGTGATAGATTCATTTTCAAATTGTCAGATGGCATAGAGATCGGTAATGGATACTTTCTTGGCAATATTGATGGAGAAATGCTCTAAAAAAGATTGGGCTAACTTGTTAAAGGAGAAGATTGAGTGCTGGGCTAAAGCACTATACCACTCTAAGGCAAGTCCTGATAAGGACATGGGGAAGGTATGGAGTAGTAAGGCATAGTCATGAGCAATCAGATAGCAGGCATGTCTAAACAATCGCAAGTGTTGTTGAGGGTCCTTCTTACTATTAAAGCAAGTAAATTTCAGCAATTCCCATTGAGGAGCATATGTATGAAGGGGGTAGAAGGATGAATAGGATCCTAACAAACTTTCTCATATGTCGAGTGTTACGGCTTCCTAAGACCCAAGCCTCAAGATTTTGCATCTTGTCCATTATCTATTTGATTAAATCATTGGTTGGGTTAGATGATGGTGCTTTCATAAGTAAACGGAGGAGGATTGGGCCAAGAGCCGCTACTAGACAATGGTGGGCTTAAATGTTGATAAGGTATCAATGATGAATGTGTTGGGGTGGTTGAATAAGGGTGTCCTATATAATATGTTGACACCACCGGATGCATTTATAGAAATGAAAAGGTGGGAAGAGCACGAGAGGAAGGCTCGTGTGGATAGGTGGTAGAGAACAGTTATAAAAGAGGTAATCATGAGAGGGATGAGGTAGGGGCGGTGGACGGTAGTGATATGTGGGGCCCCAGATTAACCAAAGGAAAGCCAATTGGTGCAGTATGGACCATCGAATCCACTGAGCTAGGAGATGGGGCTAAGGATGAAGATGGTGAGGTGGAGTTATTAGGTGGGGAAGGAGCTAAGTGAGCAGCTATACTAATAGGCATACCCAAGAGGAGCTGACCGTCGGGTGTATGGTCAGGGGTATGAGACAAATAATACTATACGGTGCCAAGATTAGCATCCAAAAATTTAGCAAAATCCAGATCTCCTATAGAGATCTTGGGAAAAGCATTGGTGTCCATAGGATTCCCCATAGGATGCGAAGGGGGTGACTCAGGCAAAGACACGGAACAAGCATGTGAAACCATGGCTGCGGCTTGTTTCAGGTGATAACAACCATGGACAAGAGGATACAATAGGGAATTAGTCAATTAGGAATAGAAACAACAAAACATTGGAATTGGTAGGTTGTTGGTTTGTCGAAGCTCATGAAACACAAGAATCGATATTGATCAGTAACGATATCGGGTTAGGCGGTAGCGGCGCGTCGGTCGTAACGAATCGATGTCGGTAGAAGAGGACCGGTGCTGGTCACTGTGAAGGCAAAGAGAGAATGTAAGAGGCTGTTGGTTTAGGGATAACAAGGCTTAGTATACCCACCAAACTATCTGAAGTGATCACTGAGATAGGGTATAACAGAGAAACATAACTGAAAGGGAAAAAAAAAAGCAAAGATGCACAAGAAAATCAAGAGACTAACCCTAGGATTAGTTTTAATCACTTTTGGGCTTATGCCTTAGATGCAAGATGATGTCAATCCTAAACAAAAGACCTAAGGGAGATGTCAAGTTTGTTTTGGCTTGTAAGGCTACCTCAATCGGGTGGAGGAATACCACGGAAAGGGGGGATGTTTAAGATTTTGTGTAGATTATGATGTGATTTGGTATGTGTTGTGCAGTGAGAGTAAAATTAATTTCTTGTCAATACCGTGGATATTACCCCCACGTGTATGACATGTTACTTAATCTATGTTCACTAGAATGAAAAACAACAAGCAAGAATGTGATGCACGTGTTTTAAAACCCAAATCGAAAATGATATTCGATGAAGCAAAGAAAGAGAAGAGGTCAAGAAGATAACTTTCACTAATGCAAAGATGTGAAAGTAAGACAAGTTCTTTTACCAAAATGACAAAATATTTTGCGAATATTTAGAAGAGAGAAACAACAAGTGTGCTCCCTACATGAAAACAAGCAAGAAATAAAGAAACCCGAGAAGGGTCCCACCGGGCGTGCCAAAATGTTTCACATAGAATTTTGTTCCAGAATAGAGTTAATTATATCCTTTCATTCTCTTGAGAAATAGATAGGGGTTAGGGTTAGGAGGAATACCTATTGAGTGTTGGGAAGGTGTGCGCGTATACCATAGAGATCATACCGATTGTGAAGAGATCCTTTTTGTCAGGAAGGACTATTTGTAAATAAGAATGCAAGACCACCAGATTGTAGTTAGACAATAAGTGAGAAACTACCTTGGGCCTAGGAAATATTAGACTTCCTTTCGAAGGTGGTCAGTTCCATTTTAATAC
Source organism: Taxus wallichiana var. yunnanensis (assembly GCA_018340775.1). NCBI lineage: Eukaryota > Viridiplantae > Streptophyta > Pinopsida > Cupressales > Taxaceae > Taxus > Taxus wallichiana. The sequence continues at coordinate 486,625,381 of CM031238.1, forward strand.
AATTTGATGCAAATGATAATAAAGAAGCTATTGTAAACTCATGATTTAGGTATCTCGTTACTAAAAGTAATAGAGACTAAACTACCAATAATATAATGTCATGTTGTTTATTTGGTCACTAGTTATTGATATGTTCGAGATCAAGTTCTGAGGATAGACCAGTGCCGACATGAGATTATTTTGAGGTGAATAGGTGAAAGGTTGGTTTTGGTATAATTCACAATGTGACCAATGTCGGTCACTGGATAATCGATCATGGTTATGAAACCGTGCTTGGTAGACAATAACCGATATCGGTAGAGGCGATGATTTAGGGATTTTTAAATGGAGGATGGTGTAAGGTTGGTAGATGGTTGAGGGAGTAGTAGGGTGATAGAGAAGACTCAGAGAGTGAGAGAGAGTTGTCTTTGGGGTAATATAGAGATGGATGACCGAAGGTTAGGTGTAGGTTATTGCCGGGTAGTAGATCCAGGAGTGAGCTTATAATCCCTATGAATTAAAAGTTCACAAAGTAGTGTCTAGAAGCATACAAGGTGATAAAAGAGACTACTTACTAGTTTCTGATGTGGATGCAGGTCCAAAGAATGTAGTGGCGAAGGCAAGGCTCAGTTGGGATGATCCAACAATCGGAAGTGATCTGATGAAGCTATCCTCTGACTCTCCCCATGTTTGGATGAGTGTGACAATGCTCTAGTTGTTCAGTTATAGTCTTGGGCTCGATATTCCTCTTTGCAAAACTCCTCTCTCTCCTTCACTTGTCTCTCTCTTGCAAATGAATTTGGGGTCCTTGCCAATGAAAAATATGATCCTTTGGTTTTGGTTAGGGGAGGTCATTTACAGGGAACCGATGGCGGTTACATAACCGATGCCGGTCGAGTAGGGACCGATGTCGGTTAGGTCAAAGTTGGCTATTTGTAGTAAAATAGCCAACTTTCCCTCCTTTCTCCCTAGGGATCAGTTATGGGCTTGGTCAAGTCATTATTAGGTTTGCTTTGATGTAGGTGAGGGTGATGAGTCATGGGTGTGGGTCTAGACCAAGTCATAGGTCTTAATTAGGTTAGTTTAGGGTTAGGGCTAGGTCATAGTGAAGTGGCGAGGTGAGGTGACGGGGTTGGAGATGTGAATTTATTAATCATAAGGTAATTAATAAATAATTCAGTGTGTAAGGTTTAGGTGGTGAGGTAGAGTTAGGTTGTGGGATGAGATACGGGTACAGTACGGGGCATCATCGTAAGACCCAAATTTTGATGTCTACAAGCACTGATAGGACCTTTAACTATCCAATCCAATTGGGAGATGATAACACATCAATGAAAAATATCTCACCTGCACATTTACCAACATTCAAAGGGATGTCATTTGAAGATCATGGCCAATTTCTATTTGAATTCAAGGTGCTATGTCGGACCTATGATTATAAAATAGATAATAAAAAACTCAAGTTGTTTCCATCCACTTTGAAGGATGCAGCAATGAGGTGGTTTATGGGATTAAAATCCAAATCTATTAGCACTTGGGCACAAATGGAGACTGCCTTCCTAGATAAATATCGGGATTATTGTAGAGCGAGAAATAGGAAGGAAGAATTCTTCAAAATCAAGCGGAAGATGATGAAAATATAGAAGACTATTTAGACAATTCCTCTTTGTTAGCAAAAGATGTGGATTTGTGCTTACAAAGGAATTAAGTAACACCATTTTTCTCAAAGGTTTAGATGACAAATCTAGAGAATCTCTTAACTTGATAGGAGAGGGAGACATTGATCGAGATAAGAATGAATTGAATTAAAGAGATTTGTAGAAGCTATTCCGAATAAGAGATGGACCTAAAAGGATAATCAATGAAAAGTATGAATCAAGATACGAACAAACTAATGGATGAATTAGAAAACTTTAGAAAAGACATTTTAGTTCAATTAAAATCTACTATGGATGGATTACAATCTAAAGAAAATTCCAAAACTGAACCATTGGCTATGTGTTGTCCTAGATGCGGGAAGAAGCATGCATTAAGAGATTGTCCTTTGGATAAAACAAAATGTGTCTTATCTATGAATCTAAAGAACACAATAATGATGTTTGTTCTTTACTTCATGTCATTAAAAATTAGCTTAAACAAACCAACCTCATCTACAATGAAGAATTGAATTTTGTTTAGAGATAACCTAACCAAGGATAGTTTATGCCAATATCAGCTCCTAATCCATGGACAATGCCATGGGATACTTAGCGATACCAAAAATTAGGGACAACTAGCTTGGGTACCTCACCAACTTAGAACCCTCAAGATTGGTAAAATCAAGCTGGTATGCTCGGGGACATCAATAACCACAGGTGGTAAAGGAAATCCTTATGCTTGGTCATAACCTAGATGGAACCCTAATTTTTCCCAAGGAAGAACATATCCAAATCAGAATCAACAGGCCATCATGGGATCCCCTGCATAGAATTCACAAACTGAGAATGTATTCCAAACACAAATGCTAGCACAACCAGTAGCAAACCCCAGAAACAAACAAACAACTCATGTTTATGGAACAAAACCAGAAAAATTAGTTGATTTACATGTTATGGATTGTAATGGTATTCAAACTAGATATGGGAAAATCATTAACAGTCCACCCCTTATAATCACTAAAATGACAGAAGAAAATGAAAACCCTAGTACTGTTGTTCCAAAAGAGGATATAGAAATAAAAGAAAATGAGCCAGATAGCAACACTACTGAGACTCCATTTCCTAAGAGATTTAAAGAAGATATAGAAATCAAGGATTCGGGAATTGGTACGGAACTAAGGAAATTAAATATTGAAATACCATTGTTACAAGCAATCAAAGATATTCCAGAATTGAACAAATTAATCAAAATGTTATGCATGAAAAATCTTGGAAGAAAGAAATAGTATCCCAAGACTATCAAAGTAGATGGGAAACTTGCTGATTTATTAGTAGGAAAAATATTACTTCCCAAATACGGAGATCTTGGAAGTCTTGTTATTTCTGTCTCTATAGGAAATAAGGATGTACATAATGTTTTGATAGATTTGGGAGCTGCTATCAATGTAATGACAGTGGATACTCTAAAAACATTACCATTAATGGGTATACAACCTACTAATACCATATTACAGATGGCAGATCAATCTATAGCAAAACTAGAAGGAATTATTGAAGACGTAGCGGTTATGGTAGAGTCATGGAAATAGGCAGTTGACTTCCTTATATTTCATCCAAAAGGTAAGACATTAGGTTATCCCATTATTTTGGGTAGACCATGGTTAGCTACGGTTTGCTACTTTGATATATTACAAGTCAAGTGATATGACAATCTCGAATGGTAAAAACTCTAAACAATTTCCTTATATCTTACTACAAAACCTTTTACTAACAATCATGAACAATTGTGGGTTGATTCTCCTTAAACTAATAAGAAAAATTTGTCTTCTTTGGCTATGATCACATTACAAGATCATGTAAGAGAAGTAGAAGAGATGATTAATCCACCATTGGATGAGAACCTGTTGTCTTTAGTGCAATCAAAAATAGTTCTAGAACCCATGAACTTAGTTCCAAAACTCATGAAATTAGTTCCAAACCCCATGAAAATAGTTCTGGAACCTATGAACTTAGTTCTAGAACCTACGGCTATAGTTTGAACCACCATAGTTAGTTTCGGAACCACAATAACAATAGTTCTCTTTGATTGAAAATGATTTTTATATGAGGGAATGATATTTCTAATGGGGAGAGGATGAATCGGTAGCTTCGAGTTTAAGTACATCAAGAAGTGGTGAAGAATTTCTATAAAGTAAGTGATGGAGGAATTTTGCACTCAGAAAGAGATAAGTATCATAATTCTCATTCTTGTCCTTTTCTAGTATTCTATCTCAAGGAACTTTTGGAGATGTTGCTACATACCATATGTTGTTACCACATGCATGTCCATTAAATAATTTAATGAAACCCTTTCCACAAATCATTTCATCACATATTGGAACCAAACATGTTGAAATTCAACTAGGTAAAACTTTAAACATCAACAACTGGTTGAAGGAGGATGAAGAAGCTATATTGTTTGATGTTCTAAAAAATCATACTAAAAATTTTGGTTGCGATTACAAATATATGAAGGGGATTCATCCAAGTATCTCCACTCATCACATCTATACTTGAAAACACTAAACTAGTTAGGCAACCTCAAAGAAGGATTAACCCAACTTTAAGGGATATAGTTAAACACAAAATTGAAAAACTATTACAAGTAGGTTTCATCTACCCTATCTCGAGATAGTTAGTGGGTATCTCTTCTTGTAATTATTCCAAAAATAATGGAAAATGGAGAATATGTGTTGACTATAGGTAACTAAACAAAGCCACAATGAGAGATTATTTTCCCTTACCATTCATATATCAAGTTCTAGATAACCTTTTTGTAAAATGTAGTACTTTTCTTTCTTAGATGGCTTGAATGGGTACAATTAGATTAGAGTTGTTCTTTGAGGATCGGGACAAAACTACATTTACATGTCCATGGGGAACCTTTGCCTATAGAGTGTTACCATTTGGTTTATGCAATTCTCCTGCAACTTTCTAGAGAGTTGTAATTGCAATCTTTGTTGATCTAACAAATGATTGTGTTGAACTATATATGGATGACTTCACTTTGTACATGGAGATACATTTGAATATTCCTTGAGAAATCTAGACAGAGTTTTAACAAGATGTGAACAACACAACCTATCTCTTAGTGATGAAAAATATTTGATGATGGTGGATGAGGGAATTGTATTAGGACACCATATTTCACAAAAAGGAATTCAAGTGGATCAAAACAAAATTAGGATCATTTCATATTTACCTATCCCTCGAATCCCACAAATATCAAATCATTTCTAAGACATGCTAGGTACTTATAGACGCTTTATAAAATATTTCAAGATAAAATTGTTTCCCCATCTTTAATTTTCTACCCACAGATTTGTGAATTTCTTTAGGATGAAAAGTGCCGCATGCTTTTGAAGAAATTGAAAACAAACGAATCAATGCCCCAATATTGAGAGGTCCTAATTGGGAAAATCCATTTCATATCCAAATAGATGCTTGAAATTATTACATATGTGTAATATTGGGACAGAAAAGATGAAGAAGGAAAGATGCATGCCATTTACTATCTTAGCAAGAATCTACTCCCATTGAAAAGAATTACACCACCACTAAAAGGAATTTCTAGCTGTAATTTATGAAATCAATAAATTCAAACATTATATTACGAGGTACAAGATATTTGTATACATAGATCATTAAACAATTAAGTATTTAATGAACAAACCAAAGGTTGGAGGAATATTCATTAGATGGCCATTACTTTTGTAAGAATTTGATATTACCATTGTGGAAAATCTTGATAAATCTAATGTGGTAGCTGATTTTCTCATCAAGACTAACCTCCACGGGGAACAAGATCCAATCAAGGATAACTTTCTAGATGAACAATGTTTACAATCTTAACAAGTAAAGCATGGTTTACGATATGGAAAATTATCTTGCAATAGGAAGTTCCCTCCTTCTTTCACTAAGAAATAAATAAAGAAGTTAATTAAAACCATTGCACAATTAAAATGGTCAAATGGAATTATATTTAAGTGTGGTCCTAATTTTTTTTCTTGCGTAAGTGTGTAAGAGAGGATTAAATCTTTGACATCCTCGAGCATGTCATAATGAACCAAGTGGAGGACACTTTTTAGTAAAAAGAACAGCTCATAAGATACTTGGCATTGGTTATTATTGGCCATCTCTGTACAAGGATGTGAAAATATATATCAAGAGGTGTGATCCTTTTCAAAGGATGGGATAAAAACTTTCACCAATGAAATGCCTCTTCAGCCTCAAGTTTTGGTTGAACCATTTGAGAGATGGGATTGGATTTTTGTCCCTTTAATCCTCCTTCACAAGAGAAAGAATATATTCTTGTATGTACTGACTATGTGAAAAAATGGGATGAAGTGTAGGCATTGAAAAATGCCACCGAGGAAGCAGATTGTTGATTTCCTTTAGGCGAAAATTATGATCAAGTTTGGAGCACCAAAGAGCATAGTTTCAGATCAGGGACCATAATTCATGTCTAATATGATCCAAGCTTTCACAAGGTATTACCAAATCAATCATAGGAAGTCATCTCCTTAACATCCACAGTCAAATGGACAAGTTGACGTAACAAATAGAGAATTGGAGAACATACTTACCAAAATAGTTGAAGTTGGGAGAAAATATTGGGTAAAAAGACTACCTAAGTTTTACGGGCTTATAATACAACTTGGAAAACAACAGGGGTTTTCACCATATGATTTAGTCTATGGGAAGAAGACCTTGTTGCCTATAGAATTTGAACTTCAGACATTGAGGACAGCAGTGAAGGTGGGAATTGAGTTGAATGCAGCTCAAAAAGAAAGAATCCTTCAACTCAATGAGTTGGATGAATTAAGGTTAGAAGCACTTCAGCAGACAGAGATGATTTAAGAGAAAAGGAAGTAATTACATGACATACATATCAAGAAAAGGCAATTCAAAGTAGGAGAATGGGCATTACTATTTGACTCCAAGTACCACCAGTTCAAGGGAAAATTGAGAACAAGATAATTGGGACCCTATCGATTGATAACATTTTTGACAACGGTTTTATTGATTACTTCCCATTGATGGTAGCAGTAGAACACTCTTGGTCAATGGATATAGGCTGAAAATATATAGGAAGCCTCCCACTAAGAATGAATTTTTGAGGAATATTGAAGCAGATAGAGAATTTGATCATATGGAATAACTCAGTTCTTCCAAAATGATTAAATAATCAGATGATAGATCCAAAATAACGGGAAGAAGATGAAAACTATAAAATGGTGTCTTCTTCCAAAAATAAAAATTAAAAAAATTAAAAAAAAATAAATTCTCAAGGTCAATTAAAAACCAGCAAATGATTGTTGACCTCTTTTTGGCTAGTTCAAATAAAGGAATTCTTTTGAAATCTAGTTGTCTTACCTAATCATGTTTTGTTCCACTTGTAGGAATGATGAGCCATCATAGAAAAAGGATTACATCATCAAGTATGGTAATTATGTCTTTTAACTTATTTAGGGTTGATTAAATGTATCCAAAATAAGCCCCTACTTATTTTGGCTAAATTTCCTTCATCCTTCCTTCTTTTGTGCCTCAGTCGAATTTTTCCACTTTTCAGGCACTCAAAATTATCTAGAAATGGCTTCATCAGATAGAGAATTTTCTCACCTTTCTAGAAAGGTAAAATTTTCCTTCTAACTCCTTGTATTTTTCAAGTTATGGCTCGGCAGAGTTTTTGAGGGAAAATTTCCCTAGAAGGTCCATAATCAATAGGAATGTGCCATGTGGCAGGGGAATGGCGGGTCAGTGGGGTAAGTTGGAAAAATTGCCAAAGAGTGGGCAGGGTGCAAAGGAAATTTTTTTCCCATGGGCCCACATAGGAAAAGAAATGGCTTAAGGCCCACGCTTAATGAGGAAGTGCCACGTGGTGGTGGAGGTTGAACCAGTGGGGGTAAGTTGAAAAAAATTCAAAAATGGCACAAAGGAAAAAAATTTCCCCTGTAGCCCTACGTTGAATGAGAGTGTGCCACATGTCCATGAAGGTGGAAAGAGTCAGAGGGGTGGAGTAAATTTTGGATTTTTTCCAAAATAGTAAAGGGCGCAAAGGAAAAAATCTTGGCCTGAAAGCCCGCAGAGGAGGAAAGGAAATTTATAGAGGCCGCGGACCAACCAAAGGATGACACATGTCTAGTTTTGGTAGGGGTCAGGAGGTGCAGAAGGATTTGGCAAAATTTTCCAAAGTGTTAAAAAAGGTGCAAAGGAAATTTTTCCCATGGTCCCACAGAGGAAAAAAAGTTGATTAAGGCCCATGCCAAATCAAAGTGTGCCACGTGGTAGCGGAGCGGCAAGGTGTGAAGAAATTTTGGATTTTTTCCAAAATTCAAAAAAGGTAAAATGGCCATTTGAACCCATGGATGAATGAGGAAGCGCCACATGGCAACAGAGTGAGTGGGGTGTGAAGCTTTTTGGGGAATTTTTCCCAAATTCAAAAAAGGAAAAATTTTAGGTTTCAGCCCACCACCCGATTTTTTCCCCCAGCTTTGGGTTTAAATCTTCAAAGGGGCATATCTTTCATCCAGAGCTTAGTTTTTCTCAATTTTGGTGTCATTAGAAAGATATTGAAGTCCTCTACATGATGGAATCTTCAATTTTGTTTTTGGTGGAGTTTAGTGAGAGAAAATGAAAAAATACCTTTGGCATGGGAAAAGAGTAGAACCGACATTCAACCACCATTTTTAATGTAGTATGGCTTCCATTCTTCTCCAACATGGTTGAAAATCTTGGGGAATGAACTTTTAAGGGTACCCATGCTATTTTGATGGATCTGGTTAGTGGTTGAATCATTCATTTCAATTTTCCCGTTTCTCCTTCCTAAACTCAGTTTTTCATTGTTAAAAGCCAGATTTGGCTCATTTGTAAAGGGTTGGACATTTTTATGTTTTGTAGGCTCCCTCCTTCACCCTAGAAAGTGAATTTGTGGAATATCAGACCTTTTTAGGACTACAACATGTTTTTTACCTCCTTGTTGTTGTAATGCATTGTATTTAAAAATGGAAATGACAATGCAAGCTCTGTGAATGAATTTTCAATCCTTTCTTGTGTTGTTTTCTCTATCCTAATCCTTCATTACAATTTTAGAAATTTGTACATGATTTTTGTTGTATTTTTATAATCTTGTGTTAATCTATAGAAATAGATGTTCACCACTCCTTTGGTGTATCACCTTGTCAATTTAGTTTTATCTTCTTTTCTTTCTATCCTTGTCTCCTTGGAAAAATTAGAGTAGAATTTTGAGTTAAACCTCTACAAATTTCATGCATACATCTGATCAGAGGAGTAGAGGAACCAACCTTCAATCTAGAGAGTTTTTTCCCATTTTTTCAAGTCCCACACTTGGGGAAAAGATTCCATGTTGTGTAATCACACTAAATGACCCAATTCTCACTTGCAGATCTGAAGGTCATTTAGGGGGTGCTGCTGATTTGCACTAATAGTTTTGGCACACCTGGTGGGACCTTAGAGGTCTTCATCTTCATTACAAAAAATTTGATGTGCATTTTTGTAAGTTCCTTGCTTAAAAGAGCCCTGATTTACACATCTGGCGACTCCAAAGGATAAAATCAACTGGTTTCAGTAGTCCAAGTCTGAAGATTCATGAGAAGGATCCAAACAAGGTCAAGGGCTAGAGAAGAGGGATTTTTGAGTATATCTAAATTATCCCCAGGAAGAAGAGAGAGGGGAAGAATAATTCAAAGGTCTCCATCTCCACCAAATAGAACTCTATCAACTCCTCCACCTGGTAGACCTTTCACCCAATCAACAAGGGTTCTCAGGCCAATCAGAATGGCACAACCCAACCCTTATGTCAACTTCACTAGCAGCAAGCCCACTTTCTCTCAATGCACAAAACCTAGTTCTAGTTGCAGCATTGAAGAACATCCCATACTTTACTAGGGAAAATCAGACCACTCCTGGTGATCATGTCAAAGACATTGCTAATGTTTTTGCAATCCATGAGATTGTTGAGATGTAAATTACTATCAAATTGTTGGCATATTCATTCAAAGGGAAATCCTTGCAATGGTTCGAGAGCCTTAGGGGAGGCTCTATCCAAAATTGGAACCAGTTGTGCATAGCTCTCCATGATCAGTTTGGAGAAAAGGGAGATAATTTGTCTCTATTGGAACAACTGACAACTATCAAGAGAGCTCCCAATGAGTAGCTAACAGACTTCAATTTCAGATTTCAAAGGACATGGGATAGAATCCCAACAGAGTAAGGCCAATAGCTGAAGGTGCTTTCTTATACTATCTCAAAGCTTTAAATTTTGATATTTCTATGTTAATCCAATCCATGGGAGGTGCAAATATACCTGCAGCTTATAACATCGCCATTAGGGCTGAGAATTGTTTGATCCAAGCTGGTAAACTGGCACCTAGGCCTCCTATGCCCTTATATCCAAACTTGGAAAGCCCAAGCACTAGTCAAGCACCTACTTTAGCTCCTATTCCCACTCCTAGAAATTAGAGTTCAAATGAAACTTCTACTTCATCCTCTAGTGCCTCAAATGAACTTCAAGAAGTCATGAAACAATTACAAAATTTAGGCAATGAGCTGGTTACACTCAAGAGGCAAGAAAGCCCAAAGTTTTAGACCTTCTTATCAGTCTCAAACTTAGCCTAATAGGAAACCATATCATCCTAATAGGCCACCCAATCCAACTGCAAATCAAAATCAAGTAAGGCCTCCTACCAATAGACCATTTCTACCCTATAACCCCAATGTTGCATCTACCTCTAAAGCCTTAGTGCCAGTGCAAAATAATATAGCTCAAGAGTATGATTGGTGTTTCCCATGCAATGAACCTCACAACTAGTCTATGTGCTTCAATGGTGCTTTGAACCAAGCTTTGATGGTGACAACAACTTGGCGTAGAGAGTGAGGTGAGTCAAGAAACAAACCAACAACAAGGAACATCTCAAAGAAAATACAACTCCAAATGAGACTACACTTGTGAATTGGTAGGCTAAAGATTTTTGTGGTATGAATCAAACAATTTCTCAGAATGTAGTAGCTAACACACGGTCAAAGAAGAGGAATATTGGTGAAGGGCAGTCATTAGCTCCAGGTGATCCACAACCTTCCATCACTCCACAAAGTGTTGGCAAGAAAAATGTAGTTCCAAATGTGCAAGGACAACCCAAGCCACCTTCTAGACCAGCTCAAATGCCAGCTGTTGTAGCCCATGTACAAGAAAATAATGTGTAGGCTAAGGGGCAGCAAAGAGATGTTTCATCCCCATTTAACATCATTGAACAAATGAAGAAGACAAATGTGAATATATCTATGTGGGAATCACTATCCATCCTAAGCCAAAGGGATCTACTACAAGCTGCCATGAAGAATTGGTCAACTTCAAATCAGCAAGCTCATATGCAAGAGAAGGTACTCACAAATGTTGCTCAACCTAAGGGGAAGCTTGGAGGATAGAAAGGTAAAGTTTTGAAGCCCCCTCCATTCTATGTTTCATTGATCATTGGGGATAAACTAGTACACAATTGTATGATTGATTCTGGGCAAGTAGTTATGTGATGCCCAAGAAAATAGCTGATTAGCTGGGCCTCCAATATGAATTCATATCCAAAGGGGTGGTGCAATTGGATGGGACAACAGTAACAACAATAGGGGTAATTAAAGATTTGAGCCTCACTTTGCATGCATGCCCCAATGTCACTGTTTTGCAAGATGTGTCAGTGATAGATTTACCACCACTTTTTTCCCTATGTTTGTTAAGGGATTTCACAACTAGAATTGAGGCTATTTATCTATTGATTGGTCACACATGTTGTTTCGACCAGATATGGAACTAAGGCCACAATCAGGTCCAAACCTATTGCAAAATTTCACATTGAGCCTCATACTCCAAGCCCAATCAATGCCAACTATTCAACATTTGATCAAGAGGATTATCCAGCACAATGAAGCTGACACCAAAGTTGGAAGCATCCTAGATTTGACTCTTGATGAATGGGAAAGAAAGGTACATGATTTTGATCCCTACAAGGAAATAGAGGAATCTGAACTAGGAGTTTATTACATGCATGAAGAAAATAAGCCTATTCCTAGCATCACCAAGCCATACCATAAAGATGACAATGAGGTATGGTAGTTTTTCTTTGATGGATCAAGAAGTAGACAAGGTGCAGGGGGGAGCTATGCTTGTTTCACCTCAAGGCATTAAGTATTATTCATATTTTAGATTTCAGTTTGCATGTTCTAACAACACTACTGAATATGAAGCTTTGATACATGGATTGCATTGGTCAAGAAAGAGAGGTATCAAAACTTACAAGTCTTTGGTGATAGTGAGCTGATTGTTAATCAAGTTAAAGGACAACATGCTGCCAAAATGACCTACTCAAGAGTTATAAGAATAGGGTGTGGGACCTCATTGAGGATTTTGAAGGCTTTGGCATCAACTCCATCCCTAGGAAAGAAAACCAAGCTGTTGATAGGCTTATAGCAGTTGGAGTAGCCTTTGATGTTGTGGAGAGTATCAAGGAAGATAAAGTGTAGCCAAACATTCATGTGATTGTAAGGCCATCAGTGCCAGACAATAATGTAAGTTGGCAAGTGTTTGAAAGTGACCAACAAATCATCAATTTCTTACAAGAAGAAGCTGAGTTCTCAAGCCAAAAATTAGGAAAATTAGAACAACAGTATGGTGATCAAGTGGTACAGCTGAGAACCAACAAACTACCAAAAGGACTTGTCACTTTGGAGTCCATCTTTAATCCTAATGATCAATTTAGGAAAGAGAAAGAAAACATCCAAGTCAAGGGAGAAGATTCAGTTCCCATCTCAGTGGGAGAAGGAAAATCACTTCAAATTGGTAAAGTGGCAACCAAGCAAGAAAGGTATGAGTTCATGCAACTTTTCCAAGAGTTCCCGGATATATTTTCTTGGAGCTATGAAGACTTGAGAGGTTTCAATCCCAAGCTAGCTCAACACACAATTGAATTAGATCCAAGTGCTAAACCCATCAGGAAAAAACAAAGACCAGTCAATCCACACATGGAGCCTCTCATGAAGAAGGAATTGAATAAGTTAATAGAGGAAAGTATCATATTTCCCATCAAGCATTCAAGTTGGGTTGCAAAATTGGTTCCAATTAGAAAGAAGAGTGGAGAAATCAGATTGTGTGTAGACTTTAGAGATTTGAATAGAGCATCCCTCAAGGATCATTACCCACTTCCTTCTATGGAGTAGATTTTGCAAGTTGTTGCTGGCTCTGAGAGGTTTTCATTGCTAGATGGTTATTCAGGGTATAATCAGATCATGGTAAAGGAGGATGATCAGTTCAAAACAGCCTTCACCACCAAATGGGGAACCTATGCATATAGGAAAATGCCATTTGGGCTTGTCTAACGCCGGAGCTACCTTCCAAAGGGAAATGGATATGGCGTTCAAGGGATTGATCAAAAAAATAGTGCTGATATACCTAGATGATATTACTTGTATTTTCTAAAAGTGCAAAGATCATCTCTTTCATTTGAGACAAGTGTTCCAAAGATGTAGAAGATTTGGGGTATCCTTGAATCCCAAAAAATGTATTTTCCTAGCTCATGAAGGAAAGATCCTAGGCCACATTGTTTCCAAAGAGGGATTAGTAATTGATCTAGAGAGGGTTGAAGCAATAAAATCACTACCATTACCAAGTCACAAGAAGGCCCTTCAAAGTTTCTTGGGAAGAATCAATTTTGTTCGAAGGTTTGTTCCAAACTTTGTAGCCCTTGTCAAGCCAATAACTATGATGTTGAAGAAAAGTATGGCTTTCAAATGGACAAATGAAGGTAAGGCAAGTTTTGAGGCAATCAAAGAGGCTATCTCACAAGCTCCAACTCTCATTAACCTAGATTTCTCTAAATATTTTATCCTTTATGCATTTGGCGGTGATGATACAATTTTTACAATTTTAGTACAACAGAACAAAGAAAATGCAGAGCATCCAATTACCTTCTTTAGCCAAATCTTGGAGGACTATGAGGTGAGGTATTCCTTCATTGAGAAGCATGTTCTTGCAGTGATTAGGAGCTTGAAGAAATTTAAGCATCTAGTTTCAAACAACAAGGTTCAACTACTTGGTTTCTCATGTGGGAGTTAAGGACTTCCTCCTCAACAAAGACCTAAATGAAAAATGTGTAGGGTGGATTACTCATGTCATGGAGTATGACATTGAGATCAAATCACCAAGCTGGTCCAAGGAAAGGGATTGTGTGAGCAGCTGGTCTTGAGAAAATCAATGGAAGCAAGCAATGGGAAGGATGTTGTTTTGGCATTGCAAGACAACCAAGAACAAAGAGGTGTTCAAGAAGAGAATGGTGGTATGCTCACTCCTTTCTAGACCCAAGACATAATGCACTTCTTACAAATAGGCCTATGCCCTCCAGAGATGAACAAAACCAAGAGAAGACACTTCAGATTATAGGCTATTCCATATGCACTTGTTGATGGTGTCTTGTTCAAAAAGGATATAAATGGAGTGTTGTTGAGATGCATTGGGACAAATCAAATTAAGAGAATGTTAGAAGAGTTCCATGGTGGATCAGCTGGGGGTCATTTTTCTCCAAGAGTGACAGCCCTCAAGATTATGAAGGTTGGCTATTATTGGCCCAAGGTGTTTAGTGATTGTTATGCATGGATCAAGAGGTGCAAAAATTGTGCATTCTTCATAGGCAAGGAAAGATTAGCAGCCCTTCCATTGCACCCAATTTCAGTTGACCAGCCATTCATGCAATGGGGTTTGGACTTCATTGGAGTCATTAACCCAAACTCAAGCCAAGGACACAAGTGGATTCTAACAGCAACAAACTACTTCACCAAATGGACTAAGGCGGTGGCACTCAAAGAGGAAAATGAATCTAGCATTCTAGACTTCTATGAGGGGATAGTAACTAGATTTGGTATACCTACCACTATAATATCAGATAATGCATTGGCATTCATAGGATCAAAGGTAACTAAATGGGCTGTTAAGAATGGGATCTATCTGAGCACTTCATCAAATTATTACCCTCAAGGTAATGGCCAAGTTGAGTCTACCAACAAGAACCTATTAAAGATCATCAAGAGGACTCTTGATGAAAATCGAGACTTGGCACACTAAACTTAAATCATCCTTATGGGCTAATAGGATAACTCCCAAGAGATCCACCGGTAACTCTCCATTCGGACTTGTTTATGGAAGAGAGGCAATCTTGCCTATGTCACTTGAGTTGCCAATGTTGGAACTCATGAAGCAATTGAATTGTTGGAGTTTGAACCCATGGAGGTTAGATATGCAGAATTGATGGAACTCCAAGAAATCAAAGAGATGCAGCCCAAACAATGGAGAAGGACCAAGCCTTGATCAAGAGAACCTTTGATAGGAAAGCTAAGGCTAGAACCTTCCAAGTTGGAGATTTAGTGTTGAAATGGGATGCAGACCGAGAAAAGCTAGGAAGGCATTCAAATTTTGATGCCATTTGGAGTGGCCCCTACATGGTCACAAAATGTAAGAACAACAATGCCTTCCAATTGTCTACATTGATGGTGAAGAACTATAGATTCCAGTTAATGGAATCCATCTAAAGCATTGCTACTAGAAGGGAAACTCCTCACCTTGTACATATTAGCTTAGATTTTCATTCCTCCAAGTGCTTATGCACATTTTTTGTTGTAGCTTAGTTTTACATTTCCCTAAGTGCTTTGGCACAAGCTTTGTTGTCCCAAGGATGCATCTTTGCAGGCCATGTTCCAGATCAAGTGATGTTCTACTCTCACAATCTTCTTTCTAGAAATTTTCTAATGAGTTGAGAGTACCAAGCAGTTAAGTTGATGACTCCATTGCCCAATGGATTGCTTCAGTAGCTGGTCACTTCATCTAGCAGGTAGATGATCCCTCTGAGTCACCAAATTGTTATCCAAAATAAGCCCCTACTTATTTTGGCTAACTTTCCTTCATCCTTCCTTCTTTTGTGCCTCAGTCAAATTTTTTCACTTTTCAGGCACTCAAAATTATTTGGAAATGGCTTCATCAGATAGAGAATTTTCTCACCTTTCCAGAAAGGTAAAATTTTCCTTCTAACTCCTTGTATTTTGCAAGTTATGGCTCGATGGAGTTTTTGAGGGAAATTTTCCTGGGAAGGTCCGCAACCAATAGGAATGTGCCACGTGGTAGGGTAGAATGGCGGGTCAACGGGGGTAAGTTGGAAAAATTGCCAAAGAGTGGGTGGAACACAAAGGAAAAAAATTTCCCAAGTGGGCCCAAAGGAAAATAAATGGCTTAAGGCCCGTGCTTAATGAGGAAGCGCCACGTGGTGGTAGAGGCCGAGGCCGACCAAGGGGGGTAAGTTGAATTTTTTTCCAAAAATAGCGTAAAGGAAATTTTTGCCCAGAAGCCCCGCATTAAATGAGAGTGTGCCACGTGTCCATGAGGGTGGTGGGAGTCGGAGGGGCAGAGTAAATTTTGGCTTTTTTCCAAAATAGTAAAGGGCAAAGAAAAAATCTTGGCCTAAAAGCCCACGAAGGAGGAAAAGAAATTTGCAAAGGCCCACGGACTAACTGGAGGATGACACATGTCCATTCTTAATGGGGGAGGTCGAAGGTGTAGAAGGATTTGGAAAAATTTTCCAAAGTGTTCAAAAGGCAAAAGGAAAATTTTTTTCCCATGGGGCCCATAGAGGAAATAAATTTGATTAAGGCCCGCACCAAATCAAAGTGTGTCACGTGGTAGAGGGCAGTGGTGCAGGTGCAGAAATTTTGGAATTTTTTCCAAAATTCAAAAAAGTTAAAATGGCCATTTGAACCTGTAGAAAAATGAGGAAGTTCCACGTGGCAGTGAGTGAACGTGGTGGGGTGGAGCTTTTTGGGAATTTTTCCCAAATTCAAAAAAGGGGAAAATTTTAGGTTTTGGCCTACGACTCAATTTTTGCCCCATTTTTTTCCCTAAATCTTCAAAGGGGCATATCTTTCAATCCAGAGCTTGGTTTTTCTTGATTTTTGTGTCATTAGAAAGCTATTGAAGTCCTCTACATGATGGAATCTTCAATTTTGTTTTTTGGTGGAGTTTAGTGAGAGAAAAATGAAAAAATGCCTTTGGCATGGGAAAAGAGTAGAACCGACATTCAACCACCATTTTTAATGTAGTATGGCTTCCATTCTTCTCCAGCATGGTCAAAAATCTTGGGGAATGAACTTTTAAGGGTACCCATGCTATTTTGATGGATTTGGTTGGTGGTTGAATCATTCATTTCAATTTTTCCATGTTTCTCCTTCCTGAACTCGATTTTTCATTGTTAAAAGCCAGATTTGGCTCATTTGTAAAGGGTTAGACATTTTTTATGTTCTGCAGGCTCCCTCCTTCACCCTGGCAAGTGAATTTGTGGAATATCAGACCTTTTTAGACTCAACATGTTTTTACCTCCTTGCTGTTGTAATGCACCATATTTAAAATGGAAATGACAATGCAAGCTCTGTGAATGAATTTTCAATCCTTTCTTGTGTTGTTTGCTCTATCTTGATCCTTCATTACAATTTTAGAAATTTGTGCATGATTGTGTTGCATTTTTTATAATTTATGTCAATCTATAGAAATAGATGTTCACCACTCCTTTGGTGTATCACCTTGTCAGTTTATTTTTATCTTCTTTTCTTTCTATCCTTGTCTCCTTGGCAGAATTAGAGTAGAATTTTGAGTTAAACCTCTACAAATTTCATGCATACATCTAATCAGAGGAGTAGAGGAACCAACCTTCAATCTAGAGATTTTTTTCCCATTTTTTCAAGTCCCACACTTGGGGAAAAGATTCCATGTTGTGTAATCACACTAAATGACCCAATAAACCTCACGGGGTTTCTTTTTATTCCATTCGAGACCATGACTCGAGAGATATTCCCGGGTCTCTTGGAATAATTAGGCATCATGGTATAATTCATTTGATATGCCAAAGACCATTTCCTATCAAAAAGAATGGAGAAGAAATTTGGGACAAGTTTCTTAGCAAGTTCAAGATAAACTCTAATATTATCATAAGGACAATTCTAGTTCCATTCTCTCCTTCAGCTAATTTGGAAATTGATGCCCCTATAGAAGGAAAAAGGGAAATGGAAAGAGAAAATATACTAAGGAAAAGAAGGTCAGTGAGGAAGATAAAAAGAAAAAATCCTTCATGCACTGTGAAGGAAAATCTTTCTTCCACGGCAGCTTCAGAAGAGCCAATATCTATCTCTGACAGAGATAACTCACCCACACAAGAATAAGAAAGAACAGTAAGAATAAGTTCTAGAGGGAAATTCACTATCTGGGCATGTTGAAATTTCCTAGATAAGAAAAATTCATATAAGAGGTAAAGGGAATTCCATAAGGAAGGAGTGATCGGGA
The DNA here is from genome assembly GCA_018340775.1 of Taxus wallichiana var. yunnanensis. NCBI lineage: Eukaryota > Viridiplantae > Streptophyta > Pinopsida > Cupressales > Taxaceae > Taxus > Taxus wallichiana. The sequence goes on from CM031238.1 coordinate 486,643,411, forward strand.
AAGGATGGAAGAGGAATTTGTTGACATTTTGGGAAGCATGGTCATGACTCCACTTGAGCCAAGTCATGCTGAAATGGACAGAGGAGAAGAGATATTCGATGATCAATATTTTTAGGAGTTGGTTGAGTCATCAATAGTGCCACATGAAAAATAAGAGTTGGCATTCAAGATAAGAAAAGGAAAATTACCTTTAGTAGAGGAAGAATGCCAAACTCCTCAAATAATTTCAGAGGAAGAGGAAAGACAACAAGTTAAACAAGATTTGTTCTTGTCTAGAGCAGAGCTCATTATCAGAGAAAATATGAGGAATTGGACTTCCTCAAACTTAAATTGGAACAAAGGGAAATGCTCATTGATGAGCTAACAACTCAGCTTGCAGCCAGAACTGAGGAATTATCAGCAACCAAGAAACAATTGATAGAAAAAGAGGAAGAGTTCCAGACTTCTAGAAAATAGAGTGTTGTGTCCACCTTCTCTGCCTGACTACTAAGTTGACCTATTTTCCAATGAAACAACAATGGGATGATATATTTAAAGATCTCGAGAAGCAAAAACATCAAATGAGGAATTAAAGACCAAGATGGAGGAAGAGATGAAGGAAAGAAAGGAATGAGAAGAAAAAAATTTATAAGGAGGAAGGAAATAATATAAATGTCTTGCCAAAATTCATATGGTTTGTATTATGAGGGATAAATTGCGTGCCTACGGAGGCCTTCTCCCTGCATATAGTGTGTTTTTGTAAGATCAGTTCATTCACTTTGGTAGTTTGTCGAGAATTGGATGTGGGCTTCCACATGAACTACAAGATGAATCTAAATTCATGGCGCTTACTCTCTATCCATTACCAAAGCAAAAAATCTCCTATGTGAATTTTATCTTTGCAATTATATGCTAGAGAAAAAATAGGATTTACTGATTAACTTGTATGTAGGGAGATCCATCTCAATGCATTTGTCTCTCTTTTGCAAAACCAAATTACATGGAAGGAAAGAGAATCTAAATTTTTATTGAAAGCTAGCTCAACAGGACTTTGCATGAGATATCATTATGGTAAACATTCTAGCTTCCTCACACATTTTAGAACTCATGTGTTTGATAGGATATTTAAGACACATTACCTGCCATTATGCAAAAGAGTATTGATGCCTTCACCTCCTATGAGGAGGAAAATTTTGAAGATATTTATGAAGCATGCTCAAAAGGTGGGAATTCCTTCTTCGTTTCTTTGAAAATAAGGGAAGTAGTTTCCCTTACAAATTTGATATGGATTTTAGAGAGAGCCAAAGCATTATGCACAATAATTTGCCAAGTCAATGAAACGTATGGCCAAATATGGATGGGAATGCAAACAAGGCCACCTATACTTCTCACCCCCATGTCTCCTTGGCAGAACAAAGAACCTCAAGACCTGCTAAATTTGAAAATTAGGAGAGGAAAATAGAAAAAGGAGCTACGTATAGTACATCTAAGCTTAAGCATTGGAAAATTTAGTTTCAGCCATTTGATCTCGAGCAATAAAATGGAATGCGAACATCTGATCCTACTTTTGAAGAATGAGTTTGTAAAGGGACTTACAAACAAGTAAGTTTAGGGGAAATGATGAGGCCAGAATATGTCTAATTAATGTATAATATATGATCTCATCTTACTCTCCTTTTGATTAATTTTGATTTCATTGTGTGACTTTTAGTTTATCTGATATGAGTTAGGATAAAACTATCTGTCTTTTGATTGATTATGATCCTAATGTTAAAATATCTAAAATTCCTAACATAGTGTGTGTTTAAATTTAGTTTTTTAATAAACCAGGTCTAATCAATCAAGGAAATGAAGCAACTTACATTTAATATGTTTTTGATAATGTCTACTCCTACACAGCTTAGTTCTGGAACTTCCAAGCTAGTTTTGGAACTCCATCACATAGTCATCATTCAGTTCCGGAACTTTCAGACTTAGTTCTAGAACTCCAGTATTTAGTTCCATAATTTTCAGACTTAGTTTTGGAACTCCTGGGACAAAATTTGGAACTCTCACATGTTTTGGTTCTTAAAATTTTTATATGGTTTTAGAACTTCTCTAAAGTTCTAGAACTGATAGGAGTTATCTATTTTAAACCACATTCGGATATTTTTCATCTACAATCATGAAGGATGAGAAGATTTCGAACGTAGATCTAGGGATAGTTATCCTACATCTATCTGATCAACCGCCATCTAATTCAGCATCTATTCTAGGCATGATTTGATTTCATCATAATAATTGAGACAAGCTGTGATTATAAAATGTATATAAAAGTAGACCTCCATAGAAGATAGATATAGAATGGGAAAGATATAGAAAAAGAAAATAAATAGATTAAGTATCTAGATCCAGTACATTTTGTAATACTGAATGTTTTTATCAATAAAATAGCCATTCTGATTTGAGAGAATTTTGAGTTGCTAAATCCTGATTCAACGAGGAGTAAGGGCCCACTCCCCCAAGGACCAGGATATTCATTTATTTGGTATTTATATTTCTTCAGAAAATAGTTTAGATCTGTTAATTTTGTATTGCTTTAGTTCTTTCAGTTAAACTCTGTTGTATACTTGTTCTTGTAGGTGTTTAGATAAATATTTATATTTCTTATAATAATTTTCAAGCATTTTAATTTGAGTGTGTTTATTTCTAGAAGTAAGTGTGTTTATTTTCCAACAACAAGTACGTTTCCATTCTGCATGGTCTGTTTCCTTTCAAAGAAGCTTTCGGTGTGTTTACTTCCAAAGCCAAGTTTTCATAGTTTGATTTGAATAAGGTTTTACCATGAATTCTGAAGACATTAAAGAGATCCCCCAGAAAATATAAAAATAGCTACAGTCAACTACTAGATCAGTTAAAGTACTCTTGTTTCATATAGCTTTAGACACACCCCTAGTTTGATATGACATCAACAAGAAGTTGATTAAATGAAGGGAATGACGACACCCATCACCTAGTGCAAAAAAATGTAAGTACAGAGGTATTAGATGAGAATGATTCCTCCCATTAAGTCAAGGTCACTAAGGATAGTGAAATATCTCAAACATGGATATATGAAGATGAAACGATAGGAGAGGTTGGAAAAGATGAAATTGTTAAGGATAAGGATATTAATAGTGTGGATGTAAAATATTTGGGTAAAGTTAAAGAACCAGTAATGGAAATCTAACCCACCATGTTATAACATGAGGTATCAATAGAGAAAAAATACTATAATGTGTCAGCTCAACAGCCTCCAAAGGAGGTGGAGGTCATGGAAGGAAAAGGAGTTCTGTAAGAGAGATATCAACTCAAGAAACTCCCCAAAGAAAGGTTGAGATTTCATCAACTAAAGAAATGAAGGAAGTACAGATTATAATCACTAATGTAACTCAAAAGGAGAATGGGAAGCCCTAAATTAAATATCTAGAAGGAAAAAAATTCAAGGGAAGTGCTAACATAGGATGAGAATAAAGAGACAACATTGGTAGTTGAAAAATAAAAGTGTGAAGAACCATCAGTCCAAACTATGCAAGAGGGGTCCAAGCAGTTTGTGGTTATCCTGAAAAACCCCAACAAGAACTATAGGAAACAAAATTTGGGACCACTCTTACAAAAGGATGGATAGGAGAGATGATCTCAAAGGAAGAAGAGGAAATTGTCCCTGTGAAGGCTATATATCTCACAACTCTATCTTTTCCAAAACCAATAAGAACCTCCAAAAGGGCTAGATTTCTCACAAAAACTCATACTAACCCAGGGATGTAAAACTTTAGAAGTGGCAATCCCTCATGATGGAAAAGCAAGAAAAAATATAACATCCAAAGATTATATTGTCCAACTTATTCCCTTAGGAAATCCTTCAAAAGATGAATTGAAATAGGGAGTATCAGATGGAGTAAGTGACTTGTTGCAAACGGTTGATGAGGATACAATAACTAAGAAACAATTGAAAGAAAAAGTCAAAGTTTTGAGTTCTAGTCTAAAAGTAATAATTGGTAAGTCTAGATCCAAACTCAAGAAAGTACCTCAACCAATACCCCTGAAGGAATGGAAAAGATTGATAAGGCTGTTAATAAATTTAAAGTTTTTGACACATGGGTTGATAAGTTGACACAAAAGGGAAAAGAAGCAATTGAAGAAGCCAGGACAAATTATTAAGAGCTCAAGAGTAGGCTTAATGAAATTGATGAACTAATTAAGCAATGTGATAATGAAATCTTCTACTTTGAAGGAATTTTTCCCAAGTTAAACCATATAAATCAACTCAAAGATGAATTGGTTTTAAAATAGGGGATTGTGCAATAGGAGTTCATGAAAACTCAAAGCATGTTATGGAGGATTTCACAAGGATCGGGGTGGAAATTTTGAATGGAATCAATGAAAAATAGAAGCCAATAGGAATGGGTTGATGATACCTTAGATGCTATTGATTATAAACTTGAAGGTATAGTTTTTGAAAAATCCAAGAAAAGCTATGGTGATCTAAAGGCTGAATTTTTGTTTAGTTCTTTTGACATAAAAATTCAAAAATATAACTTACTTATGAAATTTTAAAATCGATGAGGAAAATTGAGAACAAAATTATAGATTTAAGATTCAGGCCATTGGAATAGAAGAAGAAAATGGGCCACTGTGTGAATGCAATAGAAAGATAGACATTGATTTTCCAACACCGTATAAGTCCAGATGAAGAAGAAAATAATGAGCTCTTTCGAAGGTATGATGCATATGTGGCAAGGATCCCAAAATAAGAAGCAAGGGAAGAATTTGAAGAAGAAAAGGATGAAGCCATGAAAGATGATAAACAAGATTAGGCTTGTCATTATTAAAACTTTATCTTATTTTCATATTTCATATGTAACTGGTGTTTCATTTGATACTATTTCTTCATGAAGGATGAACATTACTTTTAAAACTTGTTATTCTCTGATATAAATTGTAATTTGATATAATGCATTAAATTTTTATATTTCTTAGATGAAATTTAATGTCCATTATAAAAGCATATAAACTAATTAGATGTTTGTACTTTCGCATTTTTAAAAAGGAAAAATGAGGATCTATAGGGGCCCAACACATGAAAAAGAAATATTACATATATCCTTAAGAGTTGTATCATAAAAGGGGACAATAACAAGAAAATTTAAGCATCCAATACCACAAAATTTTGTGCTACAAAATCCTCTCTGCAAAGAGGAAGTTTTTTCTCTAATTATTTTCCTAAGACCATTTTCATCCATCCCTAGTGTCATTTGAACCACACTAATGTCTCCTACCAGTGTGCAACACATGCCCATTGACAAAATTTCATCCATACTAGACAAGGGACCATATAACAGGCTAAGCAATTTTGACCACATCTTGTAAGAAGAAACCCATTCACCCATATCCAAACCACCTTTAGAAAGTGCCTTTTTCTCTAGTTTTGGTAGAAGAAATTGGTTGATAAGCTTGAAATGGAAGGGCAACCAAAACTGACTCTAGAACAACTGGAGTAGAAGGAATGAAGTTAGTAACTAGAGTAGAAGGCCTAGAACTAGACTCACCCTTATGCATTTTCATAAAAAGAAATGATGGTTCAAGAGCTGAATAAGGTGTAGTCATTGACTCCATTCCTCTTAGACTCCATTCCTAATAATTTAATACATTGAGAGATTTAAAATTATTTCAAAAACTATCACCATTGAGGAATTAAAAAAGGTTGTCTTTGCTTTAGAAGGGGATAAGGCTCCAGGTCTAGATGCCTTCTCGGCTAACTTTTTCCAAAGATGTTGGGAAATATGCTCTAAAGATCTCTTGAAAGATGTCAATGAATTTTACAGATTGGGAAATATTATTAAAGAACTAAATAATACACACATTTTGCTTGCCCGAAAAAGATGGATGCAAAAGATTTCAAAGATTTCAGGCCTATCAGTTTGGTTAATGTCATTTATAGGATCTTCACAAAGATTCTCACCACTAGAATGCAACCTATTCTCATGGAGATCATTTCTCAACAGCAGAGTGGATTCATTCAGGGAAGAATTATCCAAGATGGAATTATCATGGTTCATGAAACTATACATTCTATGGATAAAAGTAAAAAGGTGGGGATGGCCATCAAACTTGACATGCATAAAGCTTTCGATAGAGTCTCCTAGAGATTCATGGATGAGGTCCTATCCAAATTTGGTTTTCAAAGCAAATTCAGAAAAATCATTCACTCTTGCATCTCTACCTCTAGATTCTTTGTGGTTGTTAATGGGGAACCTGTGGGTTTTGCCGATAATAGAGGTATATGGCAAGGTGACCCAATCTCCCTCTTTTATTCATTATTATGGATGATGCAGTTTAAGCGAGATCTATTTCCAAAGCTATTGACATTGGCATGATAAACGGCTTCCCTCCAACTACTGGTAATCAAATCTCATCTCATCAGTAGTTTGTTGATGACACTCTGCTGCTACTAATGGCTTCTATTATTAAAGCAAAGGCCATTAAAATTGTCCTTAGATTTTATGAGGAAGCCTCAGGGAAAAAAGTTAATTTTGAAAAAGATCTATTTATTTCTTCAATACTCCTGAGGAGAGGCAAATAAATATCACTAATATTCTAGGATGCACAATTAATTCTCTATCAGCTACTTACTTAGGGTTACCTTTAAGTACTGGAAAGATTTTAGTGGAGGTATGGAATGATCTTATTAAGAGATTTCAAAGAAAGTTGGTTGGCTGGAAAGGAGAAGTTCTTTCAAGTGCAGGTAAGTGTCTTTTGGTTAAAAGCATGCTTCAAAACTTGCCTATCTACATACTGTTAATGTTCAGCATGCCTACACTGTGATGAGCAGTATTGAGAAGATTCAAAAACACTTTCTGTGGCACTGCAGTGCGAGGACGATTCGATATCATCTTGTGGCTTGGGAACAGGTTTATAAACCTAAGAGACTAGGGGTTAGACATCAAAGATATCAAACATATGAGTATTACCCTTACTTTGCAAAATTAGGATGATGGAGGCTTATAAAAGAACACAAACCTTGGACCAGATTTGATTAAGATCAAATATCTTTCAAATCAAAGCAAGATTTCCTTTATTTATGATCAGTCCCTTGAGTGGTTCTATTTTCTGAACAACCTTCTATGTAGTAGACATATTCTTTCTCGAAGTGCAGTTGGAAGCTTAGAGATGGGAAAAACATAAACTTCGGGTGATAAGTGGGCCGATTCTAACCTGGATTTCTAATTATGATCATATTAAAGACAACTTAATTGCAAAGTATGGACACAAAATCTAGGGGTACATTGAGAGGAATGGAAACAAAAGAAAATGGAAGCAGCTAAAAGTGGAGAATGATAATATTCAGGCTGATATTATATCTCTCCAGAATCAACTTTCCCTAATCCAGATAAGTAATCAAAATCTTAAGGATGAGCTCATCTAGAAAGATTCTTTTGATGGCTATTACACTTTGTTAAAGCAGGATATAATTCTTTCTTTACATCCATGGCAAGCGAAATTAAGTGGCACAAATTGTGGATGCTGGAGCTAACCCCTAGAGTGAACTTATTTTGGTGGCTAATTATTAATGGCAAGATCCTAACTAATGATAACCTCATCAAGAAGGGATTCATCATGCCAAATAGATGTTGCATGTGTCAGCAAGAGGCTGAAGATGTAAAGCATTTATTCCTCCATTGTGAGATTGCTTCCAAAATTTGGCAGCTTGTCTTTACAAAATTTAATCTGAAATGGATTTTTCCCCTTACCTACCTTCAGGCTTGGGAGCAATGGAGCTCTTCGTTCAAACATTGCATGGTGAAAAGGCTATGGCAGCTTTTTCTGCCCCACACTATGTGGAGAATCTGGAAGGCTCGTAATGATAATATTTTCAGAAACAATAGATAGGCTTGTAACAAAGTATATAAGGAAATTATCATTATTGTGCAAGATAATATTGCTAGATTTAAACCCCCTAAAAATAGACTCTACCCGGAGAGTGAAGAATACATTCTGACTGAATGGAATATTGCCACTGTCAATAGAAATAACAATGGTACTGAAAAAAACACAGTCCGATGGATTAAACCCCCCACTGATTGGCACAAGTTAAATTTTGATGGGGCCTCTAAGGGCAATCCAGGTGACTTTGGAGGAGGGGGAATCATCAGGGATCAAAGAGGCTGTTATGTTGCTACTTTTTCTGGGAGAATGGGCAGGCAGACTAATCATTATTCCGAAACCATGGCGGCTCTTTGGGGTATTAGACTTGCCAGAGATTGTAATATTTCAAATATCATAATTGAAGGTGATTCTCTAAATATTATCAATCTCCTGAATAAAAAGCAACACCCCAAATTGAATTATTAGGGATTATATAGAAGAAGCTATTGATATATGTAAAAGCTTTGTGAATGTCCAAATCACCCACATCTATCGGGGAAGGAAATAGGGTAGTTGTGATTTGGCTAACCGGTGTTAATAATCCCTTTCAAACTTCGATTGGAGGGGACGTTACGCCTTTACTCATGTCAATAAAACCATAATCATTGATCTTCATGGCAGTAAAAATCATAGCTAACGGCTATTTTTTAGACGCTAATGTGTGGATCCCCAAGTACATGTTGATGACAACACAAAAGATTTGGATGATTGTTGCGATCTATGCGGGGCTGTCATCATTTCTTGGCATAGGAGGAAATTCGAGGCATGGGGCAATAATAACAAGTGTAGCATAATAATTAAATCAACTTTCATGGGAAGGAAAGATCCAAGTTCAAAGTTCGAGTCTATTCCGCACATCGGTAGCTATTTTACCGTTGAGAACGGGAAAAAGTGCGAGAGAAACATGGGGGCCACCATGCAAAACCGAGCCTACCCACAATCCTAAGTGGAAAGAGAACATGGAGCTCTAGGATTACCTGTAAATCGGGGGCCTGTCTAACTTCATTGAAAGGATCCAAGGCTTCGACCAAGACATCTCTATCAAATTCTCCTAGGGTTGGAAGAACATAATAGTTAAATATAGTAACATGAAAATGGAAATCACGGAAGAGCTCATAGCTCAGATCACGGGCCTCAGCCTGGAAGGCACAAAATTCTTCAATAAGAAGGTAGACAGGGAGGTGGAAACCAAGAAATTTCTGGAAGAGGGAGAGAATCTTGAGTTCGTGACTGCTGGCCTCAAGGTGGAGTCGATCCCTGAACCATTTGCTGAACTAGCCAAAATGGTGGTAAGGTATATTACCCTTGAAGGAAGATATGTTACTATACCTCAAAAACATCTGATTTTTCTGAATCATTTTCGTAGAAATAACATTATCAGCTTTCCTCATTATCTGATTAACTCTCTGGAGAAATCTATAAGGGAAGTTCAAAGCCACTCTAGGGCTGTCCCTTTGCACTAGGGCCTTATCCTCTTGATTCACCGACATTTCTCCAGCTGCCCTCCCGTGAATCCTATCCCACCTCCCTCTTCCATACCTCCACCTACCCACACTGCTCCCACTCCCCCTGCTAAAAAGAAAGAATGAAGAGGCGGTCTCCAGCAAGAAAAGAAAGAGCCTCAAATCCAAAATACCTGCTTCCCAACAAGTCCTAAGGAGCCACAAGGACTTAGAACTTTCTGAAAACCTCCTGCATATTAGCGGTGATGGAGGAGCCCAAAGAGGAGGAATTACTTGGATAGGGTGGTCAGATTAGAAAAGGAGCTGCAAGAGCTCAAAGGGGCTATAAAAAACATGGAAAGAGCGAAGGGTAAAAGGATCCTTCAAAGTGAGGAGGAAGAGGGGGTTATTGGTGAAGTCTTTAAGAAACTACGGTCCTAGATGGCAGATTGGGGAATGCTAAAAGCTGAAATGAATGCATATTGTTTGCCCTCAAAAGCATCTATAATTTCATCGAGCAACATGTCCAAAGTGTTTGCAGTTTAAGTGGGATCAATGAGGACATATGGGGACCTAAAGAGAAAAGGGACATTGCAATTGCCCAAGTTGATTTACAAGACTCCTCTCAGGCCACTGCCATTGCCTTCTTCATGTCACTGTAGGCTATCAAGACCAAAATTGACAGAGCCATCAAGTAAAGGGCTATTGTGATGTTGTTTTTTGGCTGCGATGCGGCTGTCATCGGGTAGTTCTGGAGTTGTTTTGTGGCGGGGCTCCTTATGTTGTTTCTCTTTTGGTTCCTTTTTGATCTTGCCTTCTTTTTTCTGGATCTATGTACGTTTAGATCCTTTTTTCACCTATATTGTAATATTTGGTTGTTGAGCCTTCCTTGGTTAGCTTGTTTTTCCCTTCTCTGGGCTGCTTCTCTCATCTTTGCTATCTGGCTTTTGAGCCCTTTTGTATACAGGGTATAGTCCCTTCAAAACTATTTTCCCTTAATAAAAAAAAAAGGTGTAGTCATTGGTTTTTTTACCTTCAAAACTAAAGCATGATGTTTTAGTACATTCAACGATAGTAAAGGGAAAGCACTTGTATTAAGTGAGATCTCTCCATCCAACACATATGATCCTAGGGGATCTCTTTTACAACAAATTCTTCATTACAAATAAATGGGCATACACGATTGCCTATACCATGCACATTAGGCTTGCTCACCATCCAAAATCTCCTCAAATCGTTAGGAAGTATTTGATACTCAAGCCAAAATAGATGAAAATACATCATCTAAAAGGAAGAAAACATGGGATTTATCTTGACAAGCCTTCTAACTAGTGTAACTTGAACAACTACAGCTGTCAAAGGCCCAATATAGTCCTCAAGGTCATCAATCTCAAACAACATTCTCACAAATGTTTCATCTGGACCCAACAAATCAAAAATAGAATGTAAATCTTCAGAGGATATCTCCTTCAAGATGAATGTTATTGGTGTGTTTGTCATAATGCAGATAAATTTCCTCAAAATTCCTATACTCATAAAAGAAAGTATGAAATGGTGAAGTAAATGGTGTGTTTTTATAGGAAATTTGAAGCATGTGATTTGAGCTAGGTGAAATCATGGTGAAATTGCTTCAAATATCCCAATAAGATATCTATAGGAGGAAAATAAAGGTTAAATGAATTAGCATTTGAGCAGAAAATGGTGATTAATCTGATTTGACAAGAATCATATGTGATAACTAACTCAAAAAGGCATGAAAATAAATACACAACATCTAATATGGATTCTTGAAAATCAAATGAGAGCATCTATCAAATCAAATCATCTGAGGTGCTCAAAAATCATCAAAAGTGGATATCCAGTCACCAAGTGAAAAATAATAATTAAATAAATGTCCAAAATTAATGACATAACATCCCAATCATATGTAAATAGAGAAAAATACGTGAAAATATCATATTTCTCACACCTAGAAGCATTTGATGATTCATCTCCATGAGAATAACATAAATCAAATTATATATTGTAAAGAATGATATTCTTTTAAAGATGCACGTTTTTGGGGGGAAATTGAGGAGTAAGTTAGAAAATGGAATTGTATAAATGTGATGAGAATACTCTCGCATGAAGGGGGGTAATGTTTTATGAAATTTTAGAAGAGAAAGTAAAACTAAGAGAAACCATTTTTCCAAAAAAATCGTCTGAGAAACCTATTAATTTCTGTAAGCTTTTAGATTAAATCATGTCAAGATGGTTGCAAGTGTACAACCATTGACAAACATTGAGACTGTAAATCAAACTTTCCCTTGCTGATAAATTTGATTGATCTTTGAGTTAATTTTGTTTTGATCATGAGCATTTGTGTTTTCTTTTAAGATGAAATATTTCAAAATAGTTATTCATGTTCCTGTTGTAGTCTTATATTAGGGATCTCTCTAAATCACAAAAACTTTATCCTTCTGGTAGCATCATGGGAATTGCAATTGTACTGTGAGAAGAGATTTCATTTCATATGTGTAGTAAAAAATTTTAAAATCATTATGTCTCCATTTTGTTAAAGGTCATTTGTAAGTCTTTGAGTGCATCTTAGGTGTGACAAATTATGGATCCCTGAAATTTTATTGAGTTTTTAGCATGAGATTTTGTGTTTAATTTCTCAAATATTGTGTGAAACCGTGCATTCTTGGGCCTCCATGAATGTACATCTTCTAGTTAAAGGTGCATTGTGAGGTATTTGAGGTGTTTTTGTCTTTCACTAGGCAAATTTCCTAGCATTTGTTAAAATTTCTCTAAAATTTAGTATAATCAACTTTATCCTACTTAATTCCCCAACCAAATACATCTAAAACTAACAAATCCCACAAGAAATACCCATGTTTTCCTTTTAAAGAAAAAATATGAATAAACAAGTTGGTTCCATTGTTGTCTTTAGTAGTTTGAGCCTTGTTTTAGGAGACATTTGCATTGTCTAAAGTGACAACTCATGAGAGTTATACTTTTTGAATTGACCATGTCTTCCCAAGGTTATTTCTCAATTTCCTTATAAAGGAGTATCAAATACTATTGATATATTCATTCCCCTTACAAATAAAATCTTACAAACGGGTCCTCTCACCTTGGTAGAAGGTAGAGCCTAAAGTATGAGGGTAGGTCATACCATCAGCATGGCGCTAACTAAATTCTCTGAGTTTAAGTGATAAAAAATGATGAGATCCATCCCCAGTTATAAAATGACACAAATCTATATCCATCACTCTCTAAGCATCCTTCTCATTCTATTGATGTTGCTCAACCATAAGGGGATAAGCTGATTTGGGTACAAACAGTATTATTATTAGGCTTGCTTGAGAAGGTGGCTTAAATGGGAGTTTTGGATAAGATTTATCCATGTGAGATATGTATGTTAATGATTTTACATGTTGGAAAAAGTGCCCTTTATGTGTCCCAAGTGGTGTTTGAGCTCAGAAGTTGATTTGGATTTATTTGTGCATGTTTCTCTCAAGAATGGCTCTTAAGTCCTTAAATCTAGTTATGATCGATTCAGAGAGATTGATTTGTTTGGACTTCTTCCACCATGGAAAATTTTAGTGGTGAATATTCATAATTTTGTGAATAATGGAATTATGGAATATGAATTTGCAATTTTTTATGACCATAGCAATGCCCACGCTTCACCTAAAAATTCTAGAAACAATAATTTTTCCCCTGGAATAGCTAATGGATATCCAATCCCAACATATTATTCTTTATTAAAACACCATGTAATCGACGGGTTGGGATTTAAAAAAATTCTTGGATCTCCAATAAATCTATGGAACCTTCCATGTAGTTCGGTCTCATTCTCCAACATGTTTGGGAATGTTTTTGAAATTTGATTAAATTCACCATATCTATACATACATATCTATACATACATACATATCTATACATACACACACACACACACACACACACACACACACACACACACACACACACACACACACACACACACACACACACACACACACACACACACACACACACACACACACACACACATACATAGAGCTAGATTATAGAAAATAATCACCAAGAGAAACCTAATTACTTCAAAAAGGGCCAAAATGCTACGCGTGTCCCAGTTGACACTCTTGATTAGCACCATGTGTATCCTTCTTTTGCCACTTTAGTGTCTTCCATTGATTGCTTATCCAAGACCCGACCCTCACTCCGGACACTGAAAGTTATATTAACTATGGATTATTCCATGGGCTTCAATTCGAATAGAATATTTTAGTTGGGATATTTCTAGAATGGTGAAAAATCTCATGTATTTGGTGGGATTTCAGATATTTGGCAGAGTATTTATAACTGGTGGGCATTATAAAATTGGATGCCTTTCAAATGTGAAGTGGTTCTTTTCTTACGGATAATAGGTAATTCCATAATATGATATGTTATCCTTAATTTTCCACTCCATACAAAATTTACTTCAAAAATATATTATGTTTCTCCAATTCCATGATTGCTAATTTTAGATTATTTTCCAACCCTACAAATCTAGCTCCACTCATACTACTTACGCCATGATTTCTATAAGTTTCTTTTCGGGTGGATTCCTTAAAAATTTCCTCTCTTCCACTATAATTTGAATAAAAATGAGATTTTCTACAAATTATATTAAAATATCTTTCTAATGGTATATTACTTGATTCATAATGATGAGATTTTCTATGGAAAATTGGTCGTTCTTCGATCAAATTAAGGTGCTTAGGACCTTGTTGTGCATGGTTGCTTCTTAGTGAGTTTTATAGTAGAGATGAATGTTTCAAAACATTTTGTGATTATTGGTGACATTGAGGAAATTTTTTAGAGATGATGGAGCCTTAATAATGTTTTTTGAAGATGTTAGAGTTGTTGGAGGTTTCATTAGTACTTTAGAAGCTTGTTTTGGGCTTATTTGATAAGCCTTATGTTTCTTCATGGTGTCTTGACCCCTGTCGACCTAATTGGGTCATTTGATTTGTTTTATATGATTTTATAATTATATTTTTGAGTTGAGATGACTGAACTACTTGGTCATGGCCAACCCAGGTGTGTTTTAGAGTTGAGAATTATACATAAGCAAGTGTTGTAGTTCATTTTGAATTAGTTGTTTGAGTTAAAAAAGGTATGACCTAGTGGGAAGAGTTTGGAGCTTGAAGGAGGTATTAGATACCATCATGAGGAGGATAATTTTATGTTTCAATATGAAAAATTGATAACATGTTATGGTGAGCTAAGGCATGTATGAGATCAGCTTGAAGGATATGAAGGTTTTAATTAAATAAGAAGCATGTGATTTGGTCATTTTTTATAAGTTGTGCCTATGACGCTGCTATGAGTGACATGTAGAGGAATGAAGGGAAGTGAATAGGGGTTATGGAAAAATCCTTGAAGACCTATGAATATCTAAACAAGTTATAAGATCAGTAATGTAAAGGTAGATGACCTAATCAACCATGAGAAGACAAATTTGAGAGAGTTGAAGAAGATAAATTTTTAAAGAGATGTTGATATATTTTTCATCTACATTTTGATCAAAATAAACTGTAGGATCAACATACTTACATTGGTCACTCTTTTATAAAAATATCCTATAATGATTCATATTCTTAGGATTCATTTGTTGTGTGTAATATCAGTAAAGGTTTAGGGATTGGTGCTCCTTATGGGGTTGGTGCCTTAGTAAATAAATATCTTGTGATGTGTAATAATCACTTGAGAGATTTATTATGAGTAATATCAACAAAAATTTTAGTGTTTTTTCTTCCCCTTGAGGGTTTCCCACTTACATTTGATATCTATGTGTTCTTTCTCTTATCATATGATCTTTTAAATGGTTAATGCACATCTAATATGCTCACATGTGGTTATGAATGATGAATGGTTAAATGAATGTTAAATTCTTGTGATGGTAAAATAAGTTAAAGTTTTATAGGATAGATTAACCCCCTATCAGTTCATTGTGATTCCAACAACAAATCGATTAATTCAGCAGCTCACCACCATACAAGTGGATCTTGCACATATTATATTTTATAGATATAAATATTGACAGAAAAGAGAGGCCTTGTAAAAGACATTTTGAGTGATAGGTACTTATATCTCAAGGAATGAGCTATAGGTAGCCAAGGCTTAGGTTAGTGGTCGTATGGGACCACTTGGTTGTATGCTTAAGGAAAACTACCAGCCATTATTTTACGAGTTGAGATATTATAAGGAGATAGTACAAAGGAGACTTCTAGATGAGCCTCATTACATAATTTTTTTAGTGTGGAGAAAAGTTACACCATCGTGTAGTGCTGCAAGAGTTGGACAGTCACCATGGGGTCTAGAGGAGGTCTTATCGGATGACCAAATAGAGGCCATGTTGGTTCTGCGAGGAGTATTGGGAGTGTTTTCTTAACCGACATCTAGTTTACTCATTGGATGTATAGATATGGTTTTGATGTATGAGGATATTTTGAAGCTATTTTTTGAATGATCGGTATTTTTATACATGTGCTTTTTGAGACATGTGATGATGTACACACATTTTTGATATATATGATTTTTTCATTATTTGCAATGTGATGGTTGTAAATGTGATTGATGATGATTTGATTAGTGATCCTACTTAGATATGATGTATTTTAGATATACTTAGAGTTTAAAATTCTATATTGTAATATGATTTTGATGTTGTCATGAAAAATGATGATATTTTTAGATGATTCATGTATTGTAGATGGGTAAGAGTAGAACATGAAATGTTTACATTTTTACTGTCGTGGATATATATATTATATGTTGGTAACCTAATATAAAATGTATGATACTACACATACGACCCCATAATAGATGTTAATGTATATGTGTACAATGGTTATTCATATTAAAAATATAGATGGATATGGGGTAGTCATATCCATCATTTTCTTACACAGATAAAGTGTGTAAGTAGGAAGCACAAGAAAATAGGTTCTTCATGGTAGTTCCTAGGATTTAAACATTGTTTTTGTATTTGGATAAGTTGATCGATGTAAAAGATTTTATTTAACGGGAAATTTGATCGATGGGGAAGATTTCCGGGATGATTTTTTTTTTCTTTGATATTTACATGAGGTTTTATCAATGTGGTAATCCATGTTTTAATAGGAGGACTGATCAATGTGGGAATTCCTTTTCTAGATATGTAATATGATTAGGTATTCATCCTTAGAAGGAGTGGCCTATAATTTTATTGCATTATTTTTATGGTAGCCATCCTTTGAGGGAGTGGTCTACAAATTTATTTGATATGATTTACTTTTGAATAACTACTTTTCAAGGGATCGGTCTATATTTTAATTAAATACATCCCATAGATATTTATGACTTGAGAAGAGGGTATCTTGGGTAACGACTTATAAGGGGATACGATAAGCGTTTGAGCTACACATATATCATTTTTGTGATGATCGGGATGAGATATGTGGATAATGGAGTAATCATAGTGGGGCTCCTTAGTCATGAGAAGGGAACTCTTCATGAGGTATATGTTATGAGAAAATCCGTGGTGCCCATATTTGAGGTTTTAACAGGGTATGCTGATGGAAGAAAACATTATTCCATATCATTATGGGAGTGATTGATCCATAAGAATTCAACTTTGGAATAATTCACAAATCACAATATTCATTGTTGTTTACTTCCATTAGAAATAACAGAGAAAGCTAGTGAATGAATTATAATTGTGCTTAGAATCAATAATTGCAGCAAATGGAAAGGACATAGAACTCAAACACCAACAATTTTATCCTAGAAACCTCCAATGGAGGAAAACTAGTCGGGAAGGGCAATTGCTCTTTCTTTCCACTTCTATTGGCCAATTCAAATCACAAGTACAAAATTTACAATAAGTATGAAAGGGAAGTAGATAATATCTCAACACTTCCTTTCAGTTACTTGTTTTCTCTGTCTCAAACTCCTTTTTTCCTACAAAAAATATAATTCCCATCACTAAGACTTCTTTCTCACTTGCTCTCATTCTTTGATGGCCTTCTACACTTCTATAATCATGAATTTATGGAATTTCTCATGTCCTCCCATGCACTGGAGAATGGGAAAGGTCATGAATGTGAAGGGAGACAAACACCCTTTAAAATTTGGAAGCTGTTCGTTTCAAATTTATCTTTCTATCCATAATGGACAGGACTACCACCCTGTGCAGATAGGTGGTTCTATAACCGCCACCCCGGCCGAGTGGTAGTTTTGTGACCATTTCCCTACACGGGTGGCGGTCCTGTTACTTAAAATACAGAACCTCCGTTTAATTTTTTCCTTCCTTATGCTGACTATTTCTGATGAAGTAGAGTTTTTCTGGATCCCTATGGATCACACCTCCCCTTCTTAGGAGGCTTTTGGTCCCACAAAATCTTATTGGGGGAGTAGATGAGGAAACAATTCCCTCACTTGCTCCTTTTAATACCACCGGACTGCCTTGGTGTCTTTCCTTTCAGATCCTATGGGCTTCTTCTAGTCTCTCGACTTTATGTTGCATAGACTACATCCTCCTCTAATTCACCTCGTGAGTCTAAGATGTAATCCTCGATGGAAGGTAGCAACTGTAGTTCTTCATCTTCATCCAACATGGATGGCTCATATAGGTGCAAGTTCTTGCAGTTTACTATAGAGTACATCCTCATGAATGACGAAAAATCAAGTCGAAAAGCATTTTCTCCAATTTGCTCCAATATGGTGAAAGGTCCATATCGTAGTGGCTTGAGCTTTCGTGCTTGACCTTGTAGTCTCTCCTTGCTCAAGTAAAGCCAAAATTTATCTCCAACATGAAGCTTGTGTTCCCTTCTATGTTGATCATGCCTAGCTTTGTACTTCGCTTGAGACTTCTCTAGTTGTTCTTTGATCTTGAGATGGATTTACTTGGATCCTCTCAATGAATTTGTTTGCTCTAGTCACCTCTCGTATCTCATGTATCCTCCTCATCCTCCTATCCAACCGCTATGTCCAATGGATTCATCGGTAGATATCCCAATCATGTTTCAAATGGTGAATTCATGGTGGATGTCCAGATGTCTTTCCCCTTGTAGGAATGCTTGAATGTAGGCTAAGGACTCATCCCAAGTCCTTGGGTACTTACTATTATACCCTTTGATTAATTGTACCAAAGTCCTGTTTACCACCTCTGTTTGTCCATCTGTCTGCGGATGGAAAGTTGTGCTCCTCTGTAATCTGGTATCCATCTTGTCCCACAATGTAGTCCAAAACTTCCCCAAGAATCTGGAATCCCTATTAGAGACAATAGACTTTGGCAAACCAAAATGCACCCATACATTAGCAAAGAAAAGATCTGCTGCCTCATGTGCTTTTACTATCTTTTTACATGCCATAAGAATACACATTTTACTAAATCTATCAACAACAACATAGAGATAGTCATGGCCATGTTTAGACATAGGTAATCCTCCTACAAAATCCATAGAGATGTCCTCCCACAGATGATTAGAGTACTTGGTAAAGGCATATACAAACCTTCCTTCCTAGTCTTTGGCTTGCTAGTACAACAAAGTTTACATCCATGAATGAATTTTGATACTTCTTCTTGCATATTGGGCCAATATACATACCTTTGCAAGTGGGTTATGGTCTTACCAACACCAAAATGTCTTGTTACATTCAAGGTATGTGCTTCCCTCATCAATAAAAGTCTTTCTTCCTTAGGCACACAAAGTTTTCCCCATCGGTAGAGCAGCCCATCCTTGAGATAACAATCTTCAATCCCCATCCTTTCAGCCCCTTGGGACTGCAACTTTTGAAATGTCACCCCAAAGTCTTTGTCTTGGGCATATGCCTCTTCGTATGCTTCCTTTGTGAAGGGCTCGATCTGAGAAATAGTGGCCAAGTAGGAGAATTTCTCCTATGTGGGTGGCCTAGAAAACATGTCTGCCACAACATTTGTACTACATTTGGAACTGTTGAAGGAACCCCATCCATTTTTAGTGCCTTGCCTACTACAATTTAGACTGTGCTTACAAATATTGGAGAGGTTTGTGGTCAATGTGCACACTAGTTTCTTTAAACATCAAATAGTGTTTCCATTTTTAATTGCTTGAACTAGTGCATACATTTCTTTATCATATATTGAATATCCTTTAACTGCTGAAGTGAAAGTTTCAAAATGATAACATACGGGTTTACCTCCTGAAGCAACACTGTGCACCCATAGCATAATCACTGGCATTTGTCTCTACTTCAAAAGGCTTATGCAAAATAGGAAGATCAAGTCTTTGGAGCATGACTAATCTTGTATTTCAATAACTCAAAGGATTTGTCTTTTTCCTTACCCCAATCAAAACCCTTACTCTTTATGGCCACTATGTGTAGAGGTGTTGCAATCACGAAGAAGCCCGGAATGAACTTCTGCATGTATTGTACTGCTCCCAAAAAACTTATAGTTTATGTGGCTCCTGTTGGTGTTGGAAAATTAGTGATGGCTTCCACCTTCTTTGGATCCACTCGTAGCTCTCCTCTTCTAACCACGTGTCCAAGATAGACAAGTGATTGCTTGGAAAATTCACATTTCTTCATGTTACAAAGTAGCTGCTTCTCCCTGAGAACTTGCAAGACTTGCTGCAAATGTGTTAAGTGTTCTTCCCATGTGGCACTAAAAATCAAAATATCATCTAGATATACAATGACACGTGAATCTATGAAATTCCATAATACATCATTCATCAATCTCATAAATGTAGCGGGTGCATTGCATAACCCAAAAGGAAGTACTAACCATTCATACAAACCCTGTTTTGTTTTGAAGGTAGTCTTCCATATATCCTCCTCCATCTTGACTTGGTGATAACCGGACTTGATGTCCAACTTCATGAAAAATTTAGCATGCTGAAGCTGGTCCAAGAGGTCATCTATGCGGGAAGTGGATATCTGTTATTTATGGTGATCTTGTTCAAAGCATGGTAATTGATGCACATTATCCAAGAACCATCCTTCTTTGGCACCATCACAATAGGTGAACCACATGGTGAGGTGCTCAGACATATTACCCCTTGGTCTATCAGTTCCTGGAGTTGCTTCTTTACTTCAGTACTCTCAAGAAAGGATTTCCTATACAACCCGATGTTCGGTAGAGGTGACTCTAACAACATCTGAATCTCATGCTCTACTTCCTGTTTTGGTGGTAATCCACTAGGAGTCTAAAATACTTCCTGAAAAGACTGAATAATACTATCCAAATCTTGTTTTCCTTGGTTAGAAATTTCTGAAACTTCTACCCCATCTTGCTTATCTTTTAACAAAAGTAAACAAAACTGATTATGATTTTCCTGAATTAGCCATTTTGCTTGGTTAGCACTTACCATAGTAACTTGTGTCTTATGCTGGTGTGCCCGGATGTTGTAGCTGATCCCATCCTTGACCCATCTGTACCAGTTCTCCCTTCTCATAAATATAGCATCCCTAACATACAAGTAAGGACTCCCGAATACCACATCAAAAGCATCAAGTGGAATAACATCAGCTTCAAAAACATCTATATATTGGGAATTTATCCCAAACTTGACCTTACATCTTTTTGTTACCTGAATTTCAACACCCTTCTTTACCCAACCCAAAGGATAAGGGTGTGGATGCTCGTAAGTCTCAAGACCAAGCTTCTTTACAACTACCTCAAAAATCAAGTTAGATTGAGAACCGATATCAACCAAAGAATTTAGCTTAGTTCTCTTGATCTAGATTTTGATTTGGAAAATTCTACTCATCTCCTCTTCGATGTCCCCATTAGTGGCCGTGCATCCAAGCCTTTCATCTACATTAGAGTCATCTTCAATTTCTACCTCCCCTTTGTCTTTACAGCTATCATGGACTTCTTTGAGTCCTTGGTTCAGTTCTTCGGATGTAACTCTGGATGCAACTTCCAACATGTAGAGTAAATATGACCATTGATATCACAATTCTTGAAAAATTCTTGGGATCTTTACAAGTATTTAAAGTAATGGCAGCTTGTTTACCTTTCCCTTTCCACTTACTCTTGTTACTTGTTTGTCCATAATCCTTTTTATGCTGATTTTTTGACTGCTTTACCCTCAACTTAGCTTCTCCTTAGTTCTTCTCATCATCTATGTAGTATGCCTGTACACATGCTTCATTGAGATCCTTGGGCTTTGTGGAGATAAATTTCCTTCGAAGGTGAGTGTGAAGTCCGCCTAAGTATTTGGTTAGAATATCCTGATCCTTTAAGTCCATATTTAGCAACATGGCTTGCCTCCAAAACTCCGTAGTATAATCCTGCACACTTTGACCACTGCCTTGTCTAAAATATTGTCATTTAATCATTTGGTCAATTTTATGGCCAATAGGATAAAAGTTAGCTCTAAGTAATTCCTTAAATTCTTACCAAGACTTCACAGTAGGACGTTTCTTCCTTTCACAAGTAGTTAGATGGGTTTCCCACCAAACTAGAGCATGTCCCTCCATTTTGAGACATGCAAAGGTGATCCTTTGTGCCTTAGTGACATTATGGATGCTAAAGTAGACTTCTAACTATTTCAACCATTTATCTAGTAACTCTGCATCTACTTGTCCTTCAAAGCTTTTGATTTCAACTTTAGTCTCAACTTTAAAAGGAGTATGTTCAGATTTTACCTTTTCTCTTTTGTTAGAAGTCTCTTCTCCACGCTCTTCTCCATAATCTTCCTCATGGTGACTCTTGTTTCTACCAAACTTTTCAGCTAAGCCTCGAACCACTAAGGCCATGGATTCTTGTTTGATAGAAGTTGTCTTCTACAAATCTGCAAGTTCTTCTTGTCTTCTAAACATCCTATCCATCATGGTCTCCAACATATCGATCCTTGGACCAAGTTATCTTCCTCCATTTCTCCCTAGATTCTCTGTTTCCACTTCTTTGTAGAAATCTCGGATCACAAGGTAAAGGTTCTTCACCTTCAATCTTGTCACGATCATACAAATTCAAGAATGAATACCACAGTCCTAGATACTAGTTATCTCTGATACCAAAATGATCTGTAAGAATTCAACTTTGGAATAATTCACAAATCACAAAATTCACTGCTATTTACTTCCATTACAAATAATAGAGAAATCTAGTGAATGAATTATAATTGTGCTTAGAATCAATAATTGCAGCAAAGGGAAAGGACATAGAACTCAAACACCAACAATTTTATCTTGGAAACCTCCAATGGAGGAAAACCAGTCGAGAAGGGTAATTGCTCTTTCTTCCCACTTCTATTGGCCAATTCAAATCACAAATACAAAATTTACAATAAGTATGAAAGGGAAGTAGATAATATCTCAACACTTCCTTTCAGTTACTTGCTTGCTCTGTCTCAAACTCCTTTCTTCCTCAAAAATACAATTTCCAGTAGTAAGACTTCTTGCTCACTTGTTCTCATGCTTCGATGTCCTTCTAGACTTCTACAATCATGAATTTATAGCCTTTCTCATGTCCTCCCATGCACTGGAGAATGGGAAAGGTCATGAAGGTGAAGGGAGAAAAACACCCTTTCAAATTTGGAAGTTGTTCGTTTTGAATTTTGCTTTCTGTCCGTAATGGACAGGACCACCGCCCTATGCAGACAGGTGGTTCTATAACCTCCACCCTGGCTGAGCAGCAATTTTGTGACTGCCACCCTACACAGGGCAGCAGTCCTATTACTTAAAATATATAACCTCCATTTAATGTGTTCCTTCCTTATGCTGATTGTTTCGATGAACTAGAGTTTTTTTGGATCCTTATGGTTCAGTGATAGGGTGTGTGAGATAATAAGGGGAGATCATAATTTTACTAAGGTATCATAAGTTGATAGGTTAATAGTAGAACATCCGTAAGTTTGGTGTGTTAAGAGGATCTTTTCAGTATACCATCAAGGGATGTCAAATGAAAAGCCCTATATCCATATTTATTAGTGATAATGTATAGTCCAAGCCAATTCAAATTAAATTTCCCATGTTTTTCATTTTTCCATGTCAGGGGACATGTTGGTTTTATTTCAGAAAATATCACTAACATTAAAGTCGCGTTGTCTCATATTTTTATTGTAGGCTCTATAATTTCACAAATAGGGACAGAAGCCTGTATATTTTATTAATGTGAAATTGATTAACCATTACAATGGAGTGCTGTAATATTTATACATATTGGACAACAATGTGCAGACAAACAAATATGTTGCACAGGTAAAACCATACTCACAACTTGCTTCCAATAATACATCCGGGAAGCATATAAATTGTTATAATAATTGTAATAATTATCCCTGTGAAACAAAAATAAACATATGGTTTAAAACCATATAAAAACTTACAATTATATTATGGTTTATAATATAACCATATAATATGATTATTTAATTAATAAAATAAATTAAATAATAAATCATATAATGCATAATTAATTTATCCTAACATTCCCCCCCTTAATTGTGCATTGTCTCAAGGGATGAGGAGAGGAACTCTCTGAACAACTCAAACTTGTCATGTGCAAGTGATTTTGTGAAGATATCTGCTCGTTGTTCAGCTGTTGGACAATATTGAAGCTGGATGTTGTGCTTCAACACATGTTCGCGTATGAAATGAACTTGTACCTCAATGTGCTTTGTTCTCTCATGAAAAACTAGATTGTGAACAAGTTTGAGAACACCTTCATTGTCAACATACATGGTGGTTAGTTTGTCCTATGTGGTATTCTAAGTCCTTCTAGTATGTGACATAGCCAAATTGCTTCACAGATAACTTCTCCTACAGAATGATACTCAACTTCTATGGAAGAATGAGAAATGAAGTGTTGTTTCTTACTTCCCCATGATATTGGTCCAGATCCCATAAAGAACACAAATCCTGAAGTGGATTTTTTGTCATCAATGTTTCCTACATGATCTAAATCTGAATATCCAGACAAGAAGAAGTTGTCATTCTTCTTGTATTCTAGACCAAGATCCACTGATCCTTTGAGATATCTCAATATCCGGTTTTCTACTTTCCAATGACAAACTTTGGGTTCTTGCATGAACTCGTATAGATAGTTACTACAAAACTGATGTCCGGCCTAATGTAGGTTAGGTAAATGAGACTCCCAATCAACTTCCGATAGAGAGTGGCACTTACCTCAGGAGATGGATCTGAACGAGATAACTACAATTTGTTTTCCATGGGTGTAGCAATTGGTGTGCAATCCATCATCCTAAAATTATAGAGCGTAGTCTTGGTAAATTTCATCGAGAAAAAATATGATTCTCTTTCTGCCACACTTCCAATCCAAGACAATAGTGCATCAGCCCGAGATCGGTCATGTTGAATGATCGATTAAGATATTTCTTCGTTACATCGATCATCCTCACTGAACTGCCAATGATGACTAGATCGTCGACATAGACAACAACAATCACCATCTCCCCCTTGATTTTTGAGTTAGAGATTGGGATCGTATGGATTTCTAACAAATCCATGTTGTACAAGATGCTCATCAATCTTGATGTACCATGCCCGAGGTGCTTGTTTTAGACCATACAAAGATTTCCTAAGTCTACATACCTTTTCTTCTTGACCAGGTACAACATATCCCTCAAGTTGAGTCATGTAGACTTCTTCTTGTAAATCTCCATTTAGGAAGGCACTTTTTATGTCCATTTGGTGAACTTTCCATCCAAACTGAGCAACTAGAGCAAAGATCATCCTGATCATTTTGATCTTAGCTATGGGAGAAAATGTCTCCTCATAGTCAATGCCTTCTTTTTTTTCGCCCCTTTCTTTCAAAGTCTTTCTTTGTACTTGTCCACTGTCCCATCTACTTTGTACTTAGTTTTGAATATCCATCTACATCCAATGGGTTTCTTCCCTGGTGGAAGATCGACAAGCTGCCAAGTGTTATTCTTCATCACTGATTGATATTCAGAATCCATGGCATCTTTCCAAGCTTTTGACTGTAGGGCTTCCTGGACTGTAGAGGGCTCATCTGATTCAATAACTCTACTCATCAAAGCAAAATTAACTTCTTCTATTGCTTTACTATGAGTCCGTGGTCTAGGGGTGGATGTATCTGGTGGAGCATCCAATCTTGCATCTCGTAATGTACTTGTACACCATTTAGGCATACGCTAAACTATTCCCATGGGTTGTGGTTCTATCTAATCATCATCATCCCCATCATCACTTTCATCTTCTGAGGGAACATCAGCTTCAATTTTTACAATAGGTGAAAAATCTACATCTTGCGAGTCTAGAGGAGGAGTCTTTGCTTCCTTCTTGTTGAAAAAATCAACATCTCTGCTGGTGTATACTTTTCTGGTCTTAGGATCCATCAATATATACCCAAGAGTCTCTTCACTATACCCAATGAAGATGAGTTTTGTGACTTCATGTCCAATTTCTTTCTATTCTATTTGGGTATGTGCATGCTTGCTTTGCACCCGAATACTCTGAGGTGTGTAATGGATGGTTTCCTTTTTGACCATGCTTCTTGTGGTGTAATTCCATCAAGAGTAGTTGTGGGTGCTTTGTTCAACAAATACACTGTTGTCTTTACAAGTTCGAATCATCAATCATGCATCGCACCATTTCCATGATAGTACAATTTCTTCTCTCAACAACACCATTTTTCTGCGGTGTGTGTGGAGGAGGCATTTGTCGACGAATCCCATGAGTTTGTAGGTAGTCTCTGAACTCATCACTGGTGAATTCCCCCCCTCGATCTGAGCAGAGATTTCTTATGTGATGACTAGTTTCTTTCTCAACTGCTACTTTGAACCTTTTGAAGGTTTGAAATGCTTCACTTTTCTTAAGAAGACAAAAAATCCACATTTTCCGTGAATAGTCGTCAACACAAAGCATGAAGTACTAGAACCCAGTATGACTTGGCTGCAGTGGACCGCAAAGATCGGTATGAACCAGGTCAAGTTTACCATGAGCTCGAAATGTACTCCTTTGGAATGAAACTTTGTGTTGTTTTCCTGCTAGGCAGTGAGGACACTTATATGTATCCTTCTGAAGAGATGGTATCCCATGTACCATATTACACTGGCGAAGTGTTTCAAGATATTTGAAACTTACATGACCAAATCTTTGATGCCACAATTGTGCTAAGGTGGTGTTTTTAGCTATAAGTGCTTGATCATCTTTGTGAACAAAATCAAGTTGGAACATGCGTCCCACATTGGAGGCTTTTGCAATTATTTTTGAGCCTCTTGATTTATCTCGAATCAAACACGTTTTCTTGCCGGATTGACTATCAAAGTTAATTTTCATGTTGTGATCTAGGATTTGACTAACTAAAAGAAGATTCTTTGTCAACCCAAGGACATATAGGACATCTGATAGTCTGCATTTGCGTGAACCAAGGGGTAGAGAAATGTTCCCAATCCCCTGAACTATATGAAGAATCATCTCCCAATGAAACATGATTTTTTGATGGCGTGTCCCTCATTGAAATAAACCAATCTCTATGGCCAGTCATGTGTCGAGTGGCTCCCAAATCAACATACCAAACATCACTAGATGACGTGGATGGTTCACTTGATCGAGTAGTGAACAAGAAGTCTTCATTATCTAACTGTTCTTATTGCTCAACAATATTACCTTGCTGGTGGGGTCTTCTTTTCCAATTCCCCTTTTTCTTCCCATGATAGTTGTTAGAATGTCCCTTGTAAGATTGTTGTTGTTGTGGTCCAAATTTTCTTGATGAACCTTTCTTATAAGTGTTATACCAACAATCTTGTAAGTCATGTCCTCTTTTACAAATTGGACATTGCTTCTTCAGTTGATTATCCCCATGATACTAATTCTGATGTTGGGACTTCTGATAGGAATTAGGTTTTCCTTTACCTTTTCCTTTCCATTTTTGATGTGAAGACAAAGGCTCTGCTCCTCTTCATCATCCTTATTGTGCATTGCTTCCTCTTGTTGCAGCGGTTTACCAGTTTGTCAAAACCAACTGTCGTATCTATCATGTTTAGTGTTGTGACAAAAATGTAGTAAGAAGAGGGGAGTGCTCTCAGAACAATGGGAACAAGAGCATCATCTGTGACTGGTTCTCCTAGGGCTAGAAGTGAAGCCCTTAATTCTGTAACTCTTCTTAAGAAAGCTTCAATTTTCTCATTCTGCTTGAATTTCAGTGTATGTAATTGACTCTATAAATTCAGTATGACATTCTTGTTCTTGGCCTCGTATACTGTACTCAATTTATCCCACGCTTCTTTTTCTATTTTGGCATCTCAAATGTGGGGTTACACATCATCAGACACTCCAAACAAGATGATGAGTTTGGCCTTCTGATCTACTTTATCAAACTTTCGTTGTTGTGTTGTATCAGTGGCTGATCTAGTTAGAGTACCATTCACAATAGACTAGATCTCTTCAAAATCAAGTTGTGTCTTTATTTTTGTCTTCCATGCAGCATAGTTGCTTCCTCTAAGTAATTGTGAATCTGGAAGAAAAAATTTGGGTGCATTGGTGCCCATTTTACAAAGATCACGATGGGTTTGGCTCTTATCACTCTAGGTATTAGGTCTCCCAATCTATATATTATCAGTCCGATATACCAAACCTATCTATATATGCACCCTTCCGATATACCCGTCGGTACGTGGAAGAAGCTCACCCTTTCTATATACCCAGATGTACGTGAAAGAGGCGTTAACGTACGTGAAAGAATTTAATACGTGGTACCAAGACAATACTAATGGGGTCTGTGTGATTATTAACACCAGCTCAAAGAAATATCCTCATACGCGTGCGTAACCAACTATATACTTAAATAATTTCTCGGTCCCGGTTTTATGTCATGTAATCGTTCTCAAAGATGGATGGGATGGTTCATAGTGTGTACCTTTGACCTTATTACTCCCCGTCGATTTATAGGGACGATGCCTAGAAATTTTTTTATAGCTATATTAGGCATTAAGTGCAGTAGTAGTCACGACGGCTTTACCCATAAGCGCTTCCCAGATGCACCATATATACCGAATGCTGCGAATGAGATCTAGGATCTCGTGAGTGTTACATAACCAATTTTTTTATTGTTTTTATTACAATTCTGCCATTTTTGAGTAGTTACAAAGTTTTCAGTTGACTATGGCAACCTACAAATCAGTATAATATATAGCAGTATACACTTTACATTCAAAAAACTAGAAAATTTGAATGGCAGGCAAAAATTTTGTTTCATGCGGCCCTAGTGGCCTCCTAAGCCCAATACGACCTGCTTGAGCAAACAACTATAAAAACTAGCTCAAAATGAAGTTTTTAGATAGCCCTCCTTTGGAAAAAAGTGCTCCGAATGCAAAAATATGTAGAGTGGAGAAAAAAATTACCCTAAAATAGGGTTTTTCTCGCTAAATTTAGTTAGTTATAACTAAATTTGAATTTTTTGCTAAATTTAGTGGTTCCACTAAATTTTCTGCCAAATTTGGTAGTGGGTGAGGGAGGGGGATTTGACCCCTTGACCTCTCTTGATGGGAAGTGTCTTACAAAAGTTATGCTAGCCACTTGGGCGGCTAAGCTAAACAAGTATATGTAAAGAGAAAATTATAATTAAACACTTCCAAACTGTAAAACCATACCTCTTCATAAAACCACAGTTTTGGAAAGGTGGTTTTGAGCAAAAATTCCAGCAAAGAGAAAAAATGACAGGTGGTTTTGGCGAGAATGAAGGTGGTTTTGACTGTGTATGGCGCCTTAGATCATTTTTCTTCCTTCCTTTGAGCTTGTAATCTCTTCCTTGGTGAATTTTATCCTCCTCAACCTTAATTGCAATGAATAAAGGTGGTTTTGAGGAATTTGATGGCGGTATTGCAAGGGATGGGGCTGGGAAGTTGCAGAGGCAACTCTGGCTCTCTTTTGCTTACACAAGCTTCTCCAATGCTCCTCAAACTCTGCTGCAATCCTCCAATATCCTTCAACCTGCTCTGAAACCAAATGTAATTTCACAAACAGGGACGGAAGCCTGTATATTTTATTAATGTGAAATTGATTAACCATTACAATGGAGTGCTGCAATATTTATACATATTGGACAGCAATGTGCAGACAAACAAATATGTTGCACAGGTAAAACCATACTCACAACTGCTTCCAATAATACATCCGGGAAGCATATAAATTGTTATAATAATTGTAACAATTATCCCCAGAAACAAAAAAAGACAAATATGGTCTAAGTAAACCATATAACAAATTACAATTATATTATGGTTTATAATATAACCATATAATATGATTATTTATTAAATAAATTAAATTAAATAATAAATCATATAATACATAATTAATTTATCCTAACAGGCTCGTTATTTGAACATAATGGTTAAGTGGGTTAGCCACCCCTTAATTAATATGGGTCCAACATTATACTATAGGTTAAATATTTAATAATATGAAATATTTATATTTATATTATTAAATATTCAAACCTTGGAATATGTGTCAACTAACTTGGTTGAAAGGGTGAGTCGGGAGACATACCCGATCACCTCATATAAAAAATGACTTCGGGTCCTCATTTGATATATCGGAGGAATATATCAAAGGTTAATTGATTTGGTTTTTACCCTTGTGATTAGGGTTAGTAAGGAGGAGGTTTCTACTTGGATGTAATTGGGTTCTCTATAATAAAGGTTACTTTTCACAGTGGTTTTTACCTTCGGGTTTTCCACTATAAATCCAATGTTCTGTGTTATTTACATTCTGTAAGTATTTATTTAATTATCATGCAATATAGTTTATTAATGTGATGTTTATTTATTTATTCATTTTAATGTTGCATAATATATTAATGTTTAATATTTAAGTTGATTAAACCCATTGTCATTTGAATCCTCGAATTCCAACATGGTATCAAAGCTTGGGATAATTAAATAAATTAGATCAAATATTTTTGTATTTACTTTATTTAATTTGTAATGGGTTTTTCAACCAACCTAGAAGGGTATTTAAAAGTATCAGGTCCCCTTCTTTTTCTCCCCCAATTTATTTTGCCACTACATTTGTGCAATCTAAATTTTTGTGTGCTTTGTGAAGAAGTGTAATTTGCAGGAAAAGAAGAGATTGTGGTGGACCCCCTTTTTCAAAACTCTTGGTAAAAATTTTAGGGTTTTTCAATTTTAAATCCCTAATTTTTTTGGGGAGATGTAATATGATATGATTCTTACTTTCATTTACATTTGGAAATTATATGGAATATTTCCTTTGTTCTAACCTTTGAAAATTTAATGTAAATTCTTTGAAAGGATATTTCTTTTGAAAATTTTATTTAATTTTAGCAATAAAATTTTATTTAATTATGTTTCAAAAGTGGTGTGTGCAGGGAATAATCATTCCCGGAAAGTGGAAGTTTATGTCAAGAAATAGACTTCATAGAAAAGATCAAGGAAATTAAATTATTTATTTAATTTCACTAAAAGTGGTACTATTTGTTTTGTATTTTTTATATTTGCTAATGCCCTTTGGTTTTCTTCATGTTTCTGAACTTGCTTGCATGGAAAATGGAAAATAAATCTTTGTCTCGGTTTGCACTAGCATGTCTTTGATAAATTGGATAAATTGAGGTGAATTCGATCCATTATTTGACATAATTTTAGGTAAAATCACCCAAAAAATCGTGCAAAATTCACATTCTAGAAATACACAGGAAATTTTCACTGTGTTAAATTTGATGGTTGAATGACCGTCACGGTAGACCAAAAATAAGGTAGAATGATGGTCATTTAGATGTCAAATTTAAGCTGACATATATTTATCTACATTAACACTTTTTAGAAATTTGAAGTTGTTATGCATTCTTAGGGGTTTCATCTTCACTTCTATATGGTCGAAAAAAATTTATGATAGGTCTGGGGTATAATGCCAAAGCCCTTTATAATGTGGGTTATTATTTGATTATGGGAAGTTAATTAGTATGCATTTTAATGACAAAATTAGTTATGATCAAATAGTTTCTTTAGATCTAGTTCTATTAATATTGTTATGATCAGATTTAAAAAATTAGTTATTTTTAAAAATATATATATATATATACTTGATTTTTTAATGAAATAGTACAAGTTTTTTTATCATAAAATATGGGTATTGTCATTTTTCGATCAATATTTTTCTAACTCAGTGGTGCATTGTATATCATAATGGGGTATGTTTTTCAGGTTCAAGAAATTTGAAAGACAATGGCATCCAATTTCTTTTTCCTTGATAAGTCCCAAATCCTAAATGGAGTAAATTACAATATTTGGAAGATTAGGGTCAAATCGAACTTATGGAAAGAAAAATCTAGATGATTGTTTCAAGGACTGAGCATGCGCCCACCGGTTCATCAAATGAATGTAGAAAATATGAATGCATTCTCACAAGTGTGCGTAGGAGGCCCTTTCCATGATCATGCACAATGTGAATGATGAATATCTTCTACACATTGGTAATATCAAACATCCTAGTGAGGTATGGAAACAATTAGAATCCATGCATGAAGGTATGTACTTGTCTAAAATTATTAAACTTGTTTTAGAATTGCTTACAAATCCTATGAAAGGAGATGAAAAGGTAGTTAATTTCTTAGCCAAAATTAAAAATATCAAAGCACAATTAGATGGATGCAATTGTGACTTAATTAGTGAAAAATTAATCTACTTTATTGTTCAGTTGAATATACATGAAAGATTTAGGAATTTTATTTCTATCTTAAATTATAAATATCAGAATGAGGATGAATTACCAAATTTGAGTACTTTGAGTTCTCTTCTGATACAAGAAGAGCAAGTGATGATGAACTTTGACTCTAAGGAGAATGCCTCATAGGCACTTCTTGCTCAGAATTTGAAGTTCAAGTCTCACAAGCCCTATTCTGATCAGAAGTTTAGATCTAATACTAAATATTCATTTGTTGATAAAAAGAGTTTTACTTCTAAACATTTACGTGTAAGCTTTAATGGTAAATGTCACAAATGTGGAAAATTTGGGCATAAAAAGGAAGAGTGTAAATCTAAGAAACCTATCCATAAAAATCAGAAATAGACTGTCACATATAAGGAAAAAGTGTTAGGAAATTAATATTTACATGGTTAATAGTTGTTTGGGTGGTTAGTCAAAACAATAATATGTCATGAATAATTTATAGGTTTGGTTACTTTTTTATACGGGTTATTTGTTAATGTAGTTTCCTATTTTATAAGAAACAATTTTCCTATTTGTATAGCTATATATTAGCCATCCTAACATTGTAAAATTACTATAGCAGTTGATTAACACGAACCATATTTTTGTCATGCAAATTGGTCATTCCAAAGATTTGGTATCATAGTGATATTATTCCCTAATTATACCATGTCTACAATAGAGAATTAGAAGGAAAGTGGGGAAGTCATTTAGTTCTTTTCCCTGTCTAATGGTTTTACTGAGTTTTTATATGTTCATTCATATAGTAATTCTATGTTATAATCTAAGTGTGAATCTATGGTAGCTCCCGAGCATTGTGACAATCATCCTTTAAATCATCAAAATTGCAATTTCCAAGAGAGCGTGCGGTGGGTAAGAAGAAGATGTTGTGTTAAATAAAAATGTGGATCAAAGAAGTTGGTCACATTAAGTATAAGGAAAGAAGGTGTTATAGTGAATCCAATTGGCGTTCCAAGTGGAAAAATAAATCGTGGAGACTCAAAGGTGATAAAAACACCCACATGTGTAGATCTATGGTGGTTCAAATTTTTAACGATCGGGTATGATGTCAAATGGGTATATGTGTTTTAGGTTTAATAATTATTAAATTTTTGTTCATTAAAGTCAAAAGTTAGTTTTTTTATCATATCTCCACATGTTGATAAAATTTTTAATTGAGTCATATTAATGTCTGTAATTTTTTTAATTTTTTACAAAGTCTTTCCTATTAGTTTAGTGTTTCATATTGGAGTAATAAAATTTGTCCAATCCTATCATGTAAAGATTAATTTTTAATTTTTTAAAATATTTAAAGAAATTTGTGAGTTATTACTTTATGTTAATATTTTTAGATTCATCAATATTGTCAATTGTGCTAAAATAAAATAGTCTTGTTGTCCAAGTCAAAATCATATTTGAGATATAGTCATAAAATTGTATTGTATCTACGTCAAAAATAAAAAGAGTTTCATAGTCAAATTTCCATAGTCTAGTCGAGTCCTCTTATTCGAGTCAAAAGTGTCGCCGTAAAAAGTCATGTCATTATAATAAGTCTATAAAACAAAACAAAAATTTCCTTACGGACGCATTTTTAGTGTTACCTAAGATCCAAAATATAAAAAAAATGTTTCACATTATGGGAAGGAAGAAAAGAATAAATCCAATGTGGAAATTGTTGAGCTTTAACATCCAAATTGCTAAGTGAGCACCATGATATAGGAGGACATAGGCATCGAGGGAGGAGGTCAATCTTTGACCTCTCATCATCCACCAAAGGACGGGGTCACCCAAAATGATTTGGTGGCACATGTGTGCAGTGTGTTTGATTTCATCATTTCAGTTTGGTGTGAAAAATAAGAACAGAGGTTCATTCTTGTTCACATGTATATATCGTTATTCCTACATAGTATTCCCTAATGTAATAACATAGTGAATAACAGATAGCACAAAGAAATTCAACATTATGAGTCTTGAAGAGTTTGAATAGTCATATGTGTTCTTGTTCATACCTAGGTTTTTGGTTAGCCTCTAGAAAACCATTGAAGGTTGTTCATATGTGTTCCTACTTGAGTTCCCACACTGCTAGGTTAGATGTGTTCCCTAGAGTGATTGGTTGATAAGTAGATGATTTCTAAGTGTTTTCTGTCCTTGTTGGTACGATGTGTTCTTGAAAGTGTATGGTTGATAAGAATTCGATGTGTTCCTTCTTCTACCTTCAATTCAAGTGTTGTACCAAGATCATGAGCAAGCATGGGCGATAGGCTGCAGAGGAAGTTTGAAATCTATTTTTCTACTATGTAAACATTAAGGGGGGAATTTTAGGAAATTAATATTTACATGGTTAATATTTGTTTGGGTGGTTAGTCGAAACAATAATATATCACGAATAAATTATAGGTTTGGTTAGTTTGTTATATTGGTTATTTGTTAGTGTAGTTTCTTATTTTATAGGAAATAGTTTTCCTATTTGCATGGCTATATATTAGCCATTCTACCATTATAGAATTATCATAAAAGTTGATTAAAACAAACCATATTTTTGTTATGCAAATTGTTTGTTCCAAAGAAAAAGGATAGTTCTAATAATGCTCCTAAAATTGTTGCATTATATGCTTCTTTGTACTCTTCCTCAAATTCTAAATGGATTCTAGATTCAGGTGCTTCAAATCATATGACTAGTATTTCCAATTCTTTATTTGATGTTACGAAAATAAATGAACATGTGTATCTTGGTGATAACTCATCTTTAGAAGCAATAGAGAAAGGAAAAGTAAAATTTGCAAATGGTATTTTGAATAATATTTTATTTGTTCCTAAGCTTAAATAGAATCTTTTTTCATGTTCACAACTAACTCATGATGGTTTGTCTATTCAAATTTTGAAGGATACTTAGTACATCAAGGATAATAATAATAATAATATTTCTTAAGGAATTCAAAGAAATGGACTATATATTTTTGATGATTTTTCTTATGGATATTGTTATGTATCTCAAAGTTTGAATAATTCAAAACTATGGCATGAAATGTTAGGACATGTCAATTATCAAAGCTTGTATGAAATGTCTAGATGTAATCTAGTTAAAGGTTTGTCTGTGTTGTCTTCAACTCATGATGCTTGTGAAGGGTGTTTACACACGAAACAAAGTGTTAAACCCTTTCATTTACATCGTGAGGAGAGTTATTATTCACCATTATAAATTGTTCATAGTTATGTTTGAGGACCTCATGAAGTAGCTTTGTTAAATGGTTTTTATGTGTCTTGTGACATTTATTAATGATTTCACTAGGATGATTTGGACATATTTTCTTTAAAATAAATCTGATGTATTTGGAAAATTTAAGGAATTTAAAGCATCTATTGAAAATTCATCAAATTATAAAATTAAGAGGCTTAGAATAGATAATGGGGGTGAATATGTTAGCAAGGCATTTCAAAAAATTTGTATTGATTATGGTATTAAAAGAGAATTAAATCCTCCCCTGTCTAATGGTATTGGAAAACAAAAAATATGACTTTTTAAATATGGCTCACACGATGCTTCATTCTACTGCTCTTCCCAAAAAAAAATTGGGAAGAAGCAATGAACACGACAGTCTATATCCTAAATAGGGTTCCTACCAAAGCTATTCACCATTCGACCCCCTTAGAAAAGTGGTCAAATCAAAAACCTGATGTATCACATTTAAAAGTGTTTGGTAGTCCTGCCTCTTTATATATCCCTAAAAAGAAAAGAAATAAACTTGATATGACTTTTTTTTCTTGTATTTTCATTGGATATGGTATTAACACTACAGGTTTAAGGATTTACGACCCTATAAAAAGGGAAGTAACTGAAAACCACAATGTTGTTGTTTTGGAAAAATGTTTTTGTTCATCTACAAATAGTAATGATATTCTTAATCATGTCAATATTTCTAATGATGGTTCTGATATTGATAATGAAAATATTGTAAATGATCATGATGATGTTTCTTGTGTTGATGTTATGGATGTTTCTGAATCTCCTGTCTCCCTAGCTAAGAAACCAAGATGGGATCAAATTGTGTTAGAAAGTTATAATCCTATTGACCTTAGGAAAATTACTTGCAAGACATTATACGTACCTTGCATTAATGACCTTGTATGACCCCGAGCCACATTTTTAAAGAATCTTATTGGGATGAGAAGTGGATCAATGTAATGCAGGATGAATATAATGCCTTGATTCAAAATCAAACCTGGGAGTTAGTTCCACCTCTAGAGAAAAGAAGCATTATATCATCTAGATGGTTATACCAAGTAAAATATAATGTTGATGGTAGTATTGAAAAACACATAGCTAGACTTGTTGCTAGATGTTTCACTCAGAAACTTGGTATTGATTATGTTGATACCTTTGCTTCAGTAGCTAAGATGAGCCTTTTTAGGGCCTTATTTTCTATTTCTACTCAGTTTGGGTGGAAAATCTGCCAAACGGATGTGAAAAATACATTTTTGAATGGCGATTTAAAGGAATAACTTCACATGTCTCAACCTAAAGGATTTGAAGAAACTAGTAAAGAAAACTATGTTTGTAAGTTGAAAAAATATTTGTATGGTTTAAAGAAAGCTCCTAGAGCTTGGTATGTGAAAATTAATGCTTTCTTTAAACAATTAGGTTTTATTAATTATTCTTCGACAATGATATATTCATTAAGCAAGAAGGTTCTCACATTATCATTGTATGTATATATGTTGATGATTTTCTTATGACTGGTGATAGTCCTACTTTAATTCATAAGATTAAAGAAAAATTAAAACAATACTTTGAAATGACTGATTTAGGTCTCTTACATAATTTTCTTGGCATGGTTGTATTTCAAGATAAGCATTCTATTATTTTATCAACCACAATATGCAACCAATGTACTAAATTTTTGTAATATGATTGATTGTAAACCAATTTTTTTATTAAAGGTAAAACAGGGTTTAGGGGACCTTACCCCTTACAAGTCAAATCTCCACAAGAGAAGATGAAACATTACATAGCAGTAAAAAAGATAACATATATAATGATAATAATGTTTGGGCTCTACCATGAGCCATAAGACTAGATAAAAACAAAGTAAAAAAACAACAAATAGAAGAACACCATTACACTGGACTAACAACAAAGTAAAAGTAAAATAGAGTAATAATAGCCAACCCAACAAAGATCACTTTTTGGATTTTTCAAGCCCATCAAGCACTTTTACCCACTCCTTAGCCATAGATTCAATGTTGACACCCAAGGATGCCAGATCACACCCTTCAGCATCCATTTTTCTTTTCTTGGAATTTCCATGATCATCCATAAGTTTGTAAGTGTTTTCTAGATGACCAAGGATATGGAGATGTTGCAGAGTATATTTCACCATGACCACACTTCATTCCATGTAGCTATGTAAAATAGCTCTTATGTGATCCACCTCATTAGTGAGGTAACTACAATTGGCTTTCATAATTTCCATCTCTCCACCATTACCTTTTTGCCACTTCTTTAACTTGCGCCTATATTTTGTGCCAATCATTAAACAAAAATAGCACAGAGCTCTTGGACAACCTCATATCACCCTTCATCTCTTTTATATCCAGTGACATCTTATCCAAATGGGTATCACCTTTTACAGGACCCACATGACCCATAGCTTCAAACTGCTACTCTAATTGAACATTAACTGATTCTCTTGCTTACTAGATTATCTTTTGGATTTGACAGAAGGATAGGGAGCCTACTTGGATTTTATCTCTCTAAAATTCTGAGCAACTTTCTATTTCAAAGACATCCTTTTCCTCCTTTGAATAATCCACTTGCTATGAATCTGAGGCATCACTAGAGTCCTCATCCTCCGATTATGAGTCTTCTTCCTCGGCATAACCCTCAAGATATTTCTTAAGGGAACCATATTTTTCTATATCAAGAGAGGTTCTTTTAATGAGGGCAAGGATGAAGCCCTGATGGAGAGGAATAATGACTCTATTGTTTTTAAACTGGGTTATGGAAGTGCTCAGAGAGCAAAACAGAAAGTATGGGAAGCTAAAGCTATGGCCATGATGAAAATGATTAAGCATGGGCAGATGATAGGCATAAATACACTTATGATGTCCCTCTAAAGTGAGAAATTGAATTAGGGTAAAATCCACCTCGTCATAAGGCCTAGGAAGAGAGGAATGGAGAAAACCAACAAAGTGGGGGGAGAGTTTTTCATTACCTCTAAGAAACAAATTTAGTTCATCTGAGGCTTCCTTCTTGGGTTTATAAACCTCCCTTCCAGTAGCAAGCACTCCCATCACCTTAGCAATAGAATCCATAATGACCTCAATGTGAATACCTTTCATTTCCATGACAACCCCTTTTTTAGTAGTTTTCCACACTCTGGAAAAATCTTTACTGATATTTTCATAGTGGCCTTCAAAAATTTTAAGGAAGGAAGAGAAACCCTTTCCCTCAAAAACCTCCATCGCTTCCAGCTTCACCCCCTCTAGGTCAAAAGGCTCAGTCCTAACAATATCTCCCCATTTTGAAGTGCAAAAACTAAAAGGAATGATAACTTGAGATCCTGCCAAGAAAAGAATACAAATGCTAATCAAACATCACGATCAATAAGATGAAAGCAATTCACTAGAATAACTTTACATAAACCTTTACAAATAAATGAGTAGCAATATCATATATTATTATAGAACTTAATGAAATACAATGAGAATGGACCTTGCTTATATAGGCAAGGAATAACAATCTAAGAACCAATCAAGGTCGTAGATCAAGCCATAAATCATGGAAAGAACTAGTCATCAAAGAACTAGTCAAGTCCATAGATTTATGAGAGAACTAGAGGATCTAGTCAATACCATAGATCAAGGAAAGAACTATACCTAACAACTAGATAATATCTCCTAATATCTAAATAAATAAAAAGAAATATCCACACACATAAGTGGGTGAGGATAAATACAATAAAGGTAAATAATGTACCTAGGTGAACATGAGCTAAGGTAAATATCTACTCTAACACCCCCTCAAGTGAAGCTAGGGGCCAAAATAGAAGTGGC
Source organism: Taxus wallichiana var. yunnanensis (assembly GCA_018340775.1). Taxonomy (NCBI): domain Eukaryota; kingdom Viridiplantae; phylum Streptophyta; class Pinopsida; order Cupressales; family Taxaceae; genus Taxus; species Taxus wallichiana. The sequence goes on from CM031238.1 coordinate 486,682,494, forward strand.
ATGTCCACAGTATGAGTCCTGACAACTAGGCCTAATGAGGTACTCATGTACAATATATCCATGAATAAATCTTGAACCAAAAGAAGGAAATAATCCCGCTATAAGAAAAGAGAAATAAGAAGAATAAGGAAGATTTTATCATGAACACCCCCCAAGAACAACTTATGAAACCCCAAGCATTCCATGCAACTCAAGGTAGCGAGGTGATGTAAAAGGCTTTGTAAAGATATATGCAACCTACTACTGAGTCGAAAGGTACTCCAAGCAAAGAACTCCATCCTAAATGTGCTACCGAATGAATTGGATGTGTATCTCGATATGCTTGGTCCGTTGGTGCTCAACTGGGTTGCGAGAAATGTGAATTGCACTTTGGTTGTCACACCAAAGTATAGTTGGTGAATCCTATGGGAATCTAAACTCTGTCAATAACTGGCGAAGCTAAAGAATCTACTGACTCACTGTAACTCACCCTATACTCTACCTCTGAAGATGAAAGTGTAATAGCCTATTGCTTTTTACACACCCAAGTAACTGGAGAAGAACCAAGATAGAAAAGATAGCCAGAAGTGGAACGCTGTCATCAATAGAACCTGCCCAATCTGAATATGTATACCCAACCAATTGAGTAGAGCCCCTAGTGTAGTGTAGGCCAAAGTGGGAAGTGTCATGCAAATAGTGTAAAATCCTTTTAGCAGCATGTCAATGACTACTATGAGGAGAATTTACAAACCGAGATACAAGCCCTACTACAAATGAAATATCGGGCGAGTATAGGTCAAGTACATGAGACTCCCAACTAATTGCCTATACAATGTTAGATCACAAAGTGGTGTGGTACATGTGGATGTAAGAGTAACTCTAGACTGAAAAGGATATGGACTTGGCTTACAATCAGCCATATCAAAACACCTAAGAAGATCATGGGTGTACTTTTGCTAACTCAAATGAATCCCTAAATCTATTTCAGAAATATGTAAACCAATGAAATAATGCAATAGCCCAAGATCTGTCATGTCAAACTATGTAGAAAGAGCCCTTTGAATACTCTGAATGTGGGAAGAAGAGCTGCCAGTAAGTAACAGATCATCAACATATAAGACAAGTATCACAATATCCTCACCGACATGCTGGAGATACATTGTATGATCAGAGTGGAAATGAAAAAAACTAGTAGATAGAAGAAAAGAATCCATCTTCTCATACCAATCCCGAGGGGCTTGTTTGAGACCGTAGAGAGACCTTTGGAGCTGACAAACAAGAGAAGAATCCTGAAAAAATCTAGTCGGCTGCTCCATATATATTTCCTCTTATAGATCTCCATGTAAGAAGGCACTCTTCACGTCCATCTGGTATATGGGCCACCCTTGTGATGTAGCAAGAGAAAGTACAAGGCATACAAAATCCATCTTGGCAACGGGTGCAAAATTCTTAGAGTAATCAATACCTTCAACTTGTGAAAAACCCTTTGCAACAAGACAAGCCTTATACTTGTCAATGGACCCATCTGTTGTGTATTTGGTTCGGTATAACCACTTACACCTAACCATATTTTTCCTTTAGGAAGAGATACCAAATCCCAAGTATGATTCTTCATCAAAGAATAATAATTAGCTGTCATCACATCATTCCACTCCCGTATCCCATGAGCCTTTTAAAAGGACTGTGGATCCTCAAAAATTTCCTAACACAAAAATCCGAACCCGTAGAATGTGCATGATGATGCCTAGTGGGTGAAAGATCCTCTATGAAAGGTTTTTCCTCAAAAACTAAAGTATGATCCCACTTAGGCATAGTGACAACATCGGTGGGAATAAGATCTTCAATGGCATCTATAACCTCCTCATCAATCTCCTCAAAGAAAGGATCCTCAAGATGAGATGAAGAAGAAGAAGGAATGTAAGAAGATGAAGAATCATGAGGAGTGGAACGCTCATCAAACTAAACATGTGTTTGAAAAAGAAAATCATGTGTATCAGGATCTAAAATATGATAAGCTCTCATGTCCTCACAATATCCTACAAATATCAAGGGTTTACTCTTCTTATCCAAATCTTTCCTTTTCTTCTTTGGAAAAAGGCCCAAGCGTGGCTCTCAAAGACTTAAAAAAATGATACATCTGGCTTAGTGTTGGACCAAGATTCCTCTGGAGTCAAATGCTCAAGTGTTCTATGTGGTGTGTGATTCTGAATATAGTTAGCACAATTAACTACTTCTACCCAATAGATAGGAGGTAAATCTCTAGAATGCATCATATAGTTAGCCATTTCCTTCAAATTTTTATTCTTCCTTTCTACTAATCCATTCTATTGTGGAGTATGAGGAACATAATTCTGGTGAATAATGCCTTGAGTTGCTAAAAATTTAGAAAACTCATTGCTGAAGTACTCCCCCCATTATCAGTGTGAAGGTTCTTTATGCTACTAAAATATTGTTTCTCGACCAAAGCCTTGAAGACTTTGAAGTGTGAAAAAACATCACTTTTTACTTGAGAAAATAAACCCAAGTACACCTTGATAAATTATCAATAAATGTAAGTGCATACTTAGCTCCATTGAAAGATGGGGTAGGAAAAACCATCAAGTCACTATGCACAAGCTCAAGTGGTGAAGAAGCTCTCTTAGACAAATTTTTAGGAAAAGGATCTTGGTGTTGTTTCCCTAATGCACAACCATGAAAAAATCCCTCAAGACAAGAAACTCTAGGAAGACCATCTACCATACCATGAGTGCTCAACTCCTTCAAATATATGTAATTGAGATGTCTAAATCTTTCATGCCAAAGCTTACTCTCTAAATATGAATGAGAAACCAATCATGTCCTTGTAGAAGAAGTGTCATCAAAACCCTCAAAGTCATATAGTATAGAACTATGATCAACAATACCCTAAACAACAAGTGAATCAAGCTCCAATAAAGTTCTTACTTCTACCCCATGTGGTGTAAAAGTCACTATTTTCCCTTGACCAGAATGACAAGTTTGATATACATAAAGAAAATTTGTAGTGATGTTAGGAACATATAGTACATCTTGGATATTTCCACCATCAAGTTGTATATCACATTTTACCTCAACAGAAAGAAAGGAATAATCTCCAACCTCAATTTTGGAAGTAGAACTCAAACCTAGAGAAAAAAAAGACTCCTTGAAAGAAGTCGTGTGATGAGAAGCACCAGAATCTATAACCCAATTGTCTGCAAATGATGACTGAGATCTTCCAACAATATTAAGTGATTTTTCATGCTGATTAGAAGGATGTGGAGTGGAGATATAAATTTTGTGTTTCTTGACTGCATCCTCTAAGGCTTGCATTCACTTATAACACCTATTTTCTTCATGATTACTACCCCCACAAAAAGAGCATGAACCACTAGACTTATTCTTGGATTTATAAGACTCCTTGGGTTTTGATTTGTTTTCTTTGGGTTTAGGAGCATTTTGAGATGGAGAAGGTGTGGATTTGGTTTTACTTTTGGTTTTCCCTTGCCCTTAGGATTAGATGCAGCTAATGCCTTTTGAGAGGTGGAAGACTCAAGGTGAGATAATTTGGATTCTTCCTAGTAAGTATTTCACAAAATTTTTCTAAGTTAGGCATTTTGAAGGTGTCACCTAAGGCATCCATGCTATAGAAAAGGTAGAAGCAAAAATTTGGAATGGTCCTCTCAACTTGGATAGAATCATGTAAAAACACTTCATCTTTCTTATCTCTTACACTCCCCTTCAACTGTGTCAACAAATGCTTGAACTTGGTAAGATAGTCTATAATTGTTGGAAAATCTTTAGGATTAAGAGAGGTGATCTCAATTTCAAGTTGCATGGCTCTCATATGATCCACCTTACCAAATAAATCCTCCAATTTCTCCCATATTTTGAAAGGAGAGTCACACTTTTCCAAATGAAATAAAATACTGTCACACGACATAAGTTCCTATCAAACCCATACACTCATCAAATTTTCACTGGTACTGAAATTTCTCATATTCTCTAGTGAACAACTGGTTGTTCTGAAGAAGTTAAAGCCCATAATCCTTTCCGCTTAATTATTGTTTCCATTCTTGGTTTCCATGTGTGGTAATTATGTGTTGTTAATGGCTCAACATGATCTAATGTAGAAGTATATAAAGATGCCATCCTCAAAAAATCACCAAAAGAAATGCAAGAACCAAGCAATGCAACAAGACCCCCAAACAATGCAACAAGAGCCCCTAGATTTTGGCACTTTATAATGAGTGTGTGTTATAATATGGAACTTTATAATTATAGTATGATTCTCAAAATAAATATTTCTAATGGAAAGAGCATAAAAAACTATGCACTTTTGCAAAAAATGGCACTCAAAACCGAGTTACCGATCAAAAGATACAAGAGCACAACATCTATGGACCCCTGCCAAAAAAGGAAAGAAACATCTTTTCGAAAAAGACCTCCTATGTGCAAACCAAAAATGCTATGCTGCTACAAAATATTTCCTTTTTCATATGGCACGAATCCGAGGTGAATCCAATATGTTTCTCTACACAACAAAAAAACCAAAAAAATGACTGCCTCCCAAAACGGTCAAGTTTACACCAATGGAAGCCTCTTTTTTACATAAAAATGCATGCAAAGAACAAAATACAAGAAAATATTGAATATATGAATATATAAAGAATTTATTTGCAAAATAAAACTTACAGATGAATGTCAATAGCAATCTCTTGCTCTGATACCATAAAAGGAACGATAACTAGATCGTGCCAATCCAAGAACATAGATGCTAATCAAACATCACAATCAATAAGATGAAAGCAATTCACCGGAATAAATTTACATAAACCTCTACAAAAAAATGAGAAACAATATCATATATTATTATGGAACTTAATGAAATACAATGAGAATGGACCTTGCTTATATAGGCAAGGAATAACAATCTAAGAACCAATCAAGGTCGTAGATCAAGCCATAAATCATGGAAAGAACCAGTCATCAAAGAACTAGTCAAGTCTAGAGATTTATGAGAGAACTAGACATCAAGGATCTAGTCAATACCATAGATCTAGGAAAGAACTAGTCAATACATAGATCAAGAAAAGAACTATACCTAACAACTATATAATATCTCCTAATATCTAAATAAATAAAAATAAATATCCACACGCATAAGTGGGTGAGGATAAATACAATAAAGGTAAATAATGTACCTAGGTGAACATGAGCTAAGGTAAATACCTACTCTAACGAAAACCAATTCATAGAAAACCCAAGCTTCAAATTAAACAGAAAACTACAAGAAATCCCAAAAATAATGTTGTTCCAAGCACAGTGATGGAAATGGATTTAAAATAACATGAGTGAATCTGAGCCCAAATATTCTCATCATCCCACGATAAATTCACACTATACATACGACTTATGCACATTATGATCTTAACACACCTTGATCTGACATTATTTGGTGACGTGTCCATATTGATCATTGTGGAGGTGTGCTCGCACCTTGGTGTCAAGAGCTTCCAGTTCATTGATTAGTGTCAACTCATGACCATTAACCCCCATGTTAGCAAAATAATCAGCCATAGAATTATCCTCTCTATAGATATGCTTAAAATTTATAGTTTCAAACAAATTGGATATTTCCTTTATACTCTTTATAGAGTTTTGGATAGAAGTAGAAGTGGAACCTCTACCATTAATGTTGTTGATAATGTTCAATGAGTCTCCTTCCACTTCCAATCTAATAAATCTATATTGATGTGCTATAGAAACCCCCCAAAACACAGTCGTTGCTTTAACAACGTGATTCATTTATGTGTAAAGATTTTAGTGATACCCAAGAATAAATATGCCTTTAGAATCATGGAACACCCCCCCACAACCAGCTCTTTTGGGATTTCCTTTGGAGGCCCCATAAAAATTAAGCTTAATACACTCCTTGTTAGGTTTCACCCAACCTTGGAGTCTAGGATTTAGAACAAGGTTACTAGTTTGAGTAGAACCTATACCCCAATTCTTGGATAAAATACTCTCATTCAGAAGAATAGTTTTCTTGAGTGGGGCCAAGTTTGAGAAATTTTTTTAATATCCTTAAGACACCGAAAACTAACATTCTTGGTCGTATCCTTCTTTCCTTTGAAAATCCTTTTGTTTCTCTCTTTCCATATTTCCCATGCTAGATGCATAAAAGAGAAGGTCCATAGATATTTTAATCCTTGGCTCTTGAAAGGAATAAACCATTGAGACCATAGTTGTTAAAACCCACTTGATAGAAAATAGATTAAGAAGGGTATTTCTAACAGAAACCAAAAAGGGATAGTTGAGGAAAAGATGTAAAGAGTCTTCAGACTCCTTTTCACACAAAACACACATGTTTACCATGTGAAAATTTCTCTTATTAAGGTTACTGACAGTAAGGATTTTATCATGGATAACCAACCACCAAAACAAATTAATCTTGGGAATAACTTCTTTGACCCACACACTTTTCCAATTAAAGTTATCAATGCCACCATTCACTGAAAAGAAGGAATTGTAGACACTTCAAACCAAGAAGATTCCATTGTCCTCCCTTGACCAGTAAATGTTGTCATCCTCTAAAATTTCTTTATTAACAATAACCCCTCTTAATTTTTTGTTAATAGAGATGATCTTGTTGTTGTTAAATCCTTCTAATTCAATCGTTTTCCATTGACCCAAGGGTTCATCAAAGTTGAAGTAATCTCTGACCTTATTTCCATATTTGACCACACTTTGTCCTTGTAGATATTGGGGTATATGACCTTAAGAGGAAGGTCCCCTAACCATTTATCATCCCAGAAATTAATCATTCTCCCATTTCCTATCATCCATTTTCTTCCCTCTGAGACTATGTGTTTAGCCCAATTTATAGATTTCCAAAAATAAGAACCATTAAATTTTGTATTGCTAAAGCACCATTCATTAGCCCTAAGGTTTGGCCAATATTTTCCCCTTATAATGGAAGTCCAAACATTGTCTTCTTTAACCAACCTCTAGGACATTTTAGACAACATGGCTTTATTCATTTTGGCCCAATCTCTAATACCGAGACCCCTAGATTTTTAGGAATACAAACCTTCTCCCATGTAATGAGAGGAATTTTTTTCTTTTGTTTCGAGATCCACTCCAAAGGAATATTTTTGGATGCTCTCCAATTTACTAGCTATAGAGGAGGGTAATCTATAAATAGACATAGAGTACATAAGTATATTTTGAATCGAGCATTTGAGAAGGAACGTCTTACCTACTTGGGATAACAGACCCTTTCCAGCCATCCAGTTTGTTAAGAAATTTGTCTATCAAAAAATTCCAATCAACAATCTTAGGTTTTTGGTTCCAATAATCATTCCCAAATACCTAGTGGGGAAAGTTTTAGTCACACAACCAAGAATTCTAGTAATTTTGTTACATCTTCTTTCAAGGGTATTGATAAAATAAACTGAGATTTTCCCATAATTGATCATTTGGTCAAAGGCTTCCTCATAATCAATCATTATCTGTTTGAACTCTCTAGCCTCCAAGATAGTAGCCTCGCCAACCAACATAGTGTCATCCACAAAATGTTGGTGAGAAACATTTGTGTTATTAACAGTAGGAGAGATGCCTTTGATTCTTCCTTCAAAGTTATCCTTGTTAAGAGCTCTACTGAGGGTCTCTGCCATGATTATGAATAGAAAGGGAGAAATAGGATCGCCTTGCCTTAATCCTCTAGAGCTATTAAAAAACCACATGGAGTCCCATTGATCATGACAAAGAATTTAGTTGTTGAAATACATGTATGTATCATCATCCTGAAGTCTTCACCAAATCCAAACTTGGTTAAGACTTTCATAAGAAAAGGCCAAGAACCCAGTCATAGGCTTTCTCCATATCAAGTTTGATAAACATAGCTTCCTTTTTATTCTGCTTAGCCGTATGGAGAGTCTCAAGAATAGTAAAAATTCCATCTTGGATTTGTCTTCCCATAACAAACCCTCCCTGTTGTTCAGATATAATGGAAGGTAGAATGAGTTGAATTCTTAAAGCTAGAATTTTAGAACACATTTTATAGACATAATTACATAGACTGATAGGTCTAAAATTCCTGAAATCTATAGGATTATGATTCTTAGGGATTAAAGAAAGAAAGGTGTTGTTTAATTCTTGAAGCATATTTTTTTCTTGAAGAACTCTTGAATGGATTTGCATGTATCCTCCTTGAAAATATCCCAAAATTTTGAGAAAATAAAAGTTGGAAAAATCATTTGGTCCCGAAGCTTTGTCAAGACTTAAAGACTTCAGCATAAATTCAATTTCTTCCATTGAAGGAATTTTAGTAAGCATATTGTTGTCAAACTCATTAATTAGCTGAGGGATACAATCTAAAAAAAGACTCTTCCTTACTATTATTAGATGAACTTGCTGAAGAAATAAGTTTGTTATAAAAGGAAATAACAACATGTTGAATATCCTTAGTGTCATTGAGCATCACACCTTCTTCCCCTTTAATACACAAAATTATGTTGGTGCTTCTCCTTTTCAAAGTAGAAATATGAAATAATTTTGTGTTCTTGTCACCTTCTTTGAGCCATTGAACCCTGGATTTCTGTTTCCAAAAATTTTCCTCCCTGAAGAATGTTATGATATTCAGATAATAATTCCTTTTCTTTTTCTTCCCTTCCTGAATGTTGTCATCATCAAGAGTTTCCAAGTTATCCTGAAGGGATGAAATCTCATTAGCTAGAGATTTCTTTTTCTCAAAAATATTACCAAACTTTTTTATTCCATCCTTTCAGGTTGTTCTTAACATGAGAAATTTTTTTAGCAATTCTAAACATGGTTGTTCCTTTGATTTTCACATTCCACCAGCCCTTTATTAAGTCAAAAATTTCCTCATTTTGTAACCACATATTCTCAAATCTAAAAGGAGTTCTCCTCCTCTCTTTATCTTTGATCTGAAAAAGAATCAAATTGTGATCAGAGCCAATGTGAGGAAGAGAAAAGAGACCAACTTCTTTATTCAACCATCCCCATGAAGTTAGATCTCTGTCAAGTTTGACTTGAATCAGTGATCTCCTTTTCTCCTATTAGACCAAGTAAATCTGCTACCTCTCAATTCAATATCCATGAGATTGTTGTGTGAGATAAAATCTTGGAGATCTTCCATACTCTCAGTTAGATCAATGTTACCCCCTTATTTTCCCTTGGACTCAAAGGGGTGTTGAAGTCACCCAAAATCACCCACTCAGTCCCTTTTATAACTCCTTGAAATTTAGAAAGTTCAGCCCAAAGTTTTTTCCTTTCTCCTTTGTTATTAGGGGCATATATATTAGATAACACCCAAAGTTCTTTAGAATTCTTATCTTGAAATAATATAGCCATGTGATTATTTCTTTTAAGAAGATTCATACCTTTTAGTTTTTCGTCATTCTAGATGATAGCCATTCCTCTAGTAGAACCATTTGAACTAACAACAGATCCAGTAAATTTCTTGCAGTGCTTACATTTAGCTTCCAAGAAAGGCCCTTCCTCCATCTTTGTTTCCTGAAAAGCCATAATATCAGTTTTGTGTGTTGAGTCCATTTCTTTTATTAACCTCCATTTAGCAAGGTTATTCAAACCCCTAACATTCCATGAGATAATATTCATTTAAACCCTTGATTCTTGGTTCTTCTAAAGCTCAAGATTGATTTTAGATTGAGTTCCATCATCAATATATTTTTGACTTTGTTTTTCTTTTCTACCTACTTAGAAGGTCTCCCTGAGCTTATTTTTAGGCTCAGAAGACTCCCCTTTGTTGGTCAAAGTTTTCAAGGAAATATCAGTTTCATTCTGTTTGGGATCCACTTCCTCTAATTTGTTCCTTTCAGGACCAATTCCTGTTGAGAAGTAACAACTTCCTTAATAATCCTTAAAACATTGTCTACTTCCATTTGTTCTTCATTTTCAGTCATTATATCATTCTCCACACAGTCCATAAGTTTTTCAAAAGGATTAGTAAAAGGACCTAATGTTTCATCGAGACTCATTTCACCACATTTATTGGGTGGGAAGTGATCCTTAGCAGCTTCCTTAAGCAGATTATCCAGATTTTTGAAGATAACATTTTCTCAGCCTGAACATGGAGCTTTGCCTTCTAGAAATGAGGTTCAAATAAGGATTTCCATTGATTATTCTTATTCCTAACTTCAATAAAGCCATCACCATCCTTTAACTTAGGAGTCTGGACTTGATTCACATTTTATCTCTCTCCATTATCTTCCATAATAATTATACCTTTATTAGGATTAATATTTTTGGCCATATTATTAACCACATGAGCAGCTTCCTTACCTTTCACCTATTCCTTGACTATATTCTCCTAGAAAACCTTTGAGACTATCATTTTGCATTGTTGCTTAACATGCCCCCAACCTTGGCATTTCTCACACTTTTGAGGGTAGTTTTCAAACTCAATTCTTTGTTCCCAACTACCCAGTCTAGAATGGAGAGATATGGACTTTGGTAAAGATGATCCCATTAATGAATAAATGCAAAATCTGGCACACACCACTCATGATTTATTAAGGGTTACATTATCCATAGCAACAAAGGTACCAAGAGTATTAGCAACACCCTTAATAACATCCACGTCCCATAGTTCCAAAGGAAGACCTGGGAGCCTCACCCAGATAGGAAACTAATTTATATTTTCTTTATCAGGGTTGAACATAGGAGTCCATTTCCTCAAGAATAGCCCAAGTTTCCCAAGAAACTAGGGGCCATCATTTAGGATTCTTTGAGGGTCTTCTGGGTTGTTAAAACTAAACAGAAAGAATCCATTCGGTAAATTTGTTACTTCCATATTCCCTTTTGGTTTCCATTTTAGGATAGACCAAGATCTAATAGACTCTATGTTGGGTCTTCCACCCACCAGTTTTCCAATCAAATCATTCTCCATATTGCTCAGAGTCTGATCAATAATGCTATCAAGAATTTCTAAATAGTTACCTACTTCACTCTGTTTAAGTTGAGGAATGATTCCTAAACTTTTTTCCTTTGCAGAGCTCAATATTGTAAACCAATTTCTACATCTATGGAATTTGGAATAAAAATTGATCCTAAACCTACATGTGAATGAGTTTATCTTACTTTTTATAGGTAGTTAGTTTGTATTTTGATTTATCTAACTATAACTAGACCAGATATTTCCTATGCAGTAGGAAATTCTTCAAGGTTTATGCAGGAACCTTATAGAGATCATTAGAATCTTCCAAAAAGAATTTTTATATATATTAAAGGAACAATTAATTATGGGTTACATTATAATAAGGATGATAATGCTAACATGTATGGATTTTGTGATTCTGATCATGTTGGTCATGTATTAGATAGAAAATATACTTCTAGTTATGTGTTTAAATGTAGTCCAGGTGTCATTACTTGGTGCAGTAAAAAGTAGCCAATTATTTATCTCTTCAACTGAAGTTGAGTATAGAAGTGTAGTGGAAGTTGAAAAAGAGGCTCTATGGCTAAAGAGGTATTTTGACAAGATAAATATGAAGGATAAAGGTAGTGTTCCTTTGTTATACTATAACCAGAGCACCATAACTCTTTCACATAATCCAATACAACATCAAAGGATGAAGCACATTAAGATACATATACACTTCATCCAAGAGAAGGTACTAAGTGGTGAGATAGATCTCAAGTTCATTCCTACTAAGGATAAGGTTTTTAAAATATTCTCAAAGCCCCTGAGTACTACAAAAAAATTTCACTTTCATGAAAAACTTGGATTTTTGGAGTTTCCATTGAGGGGGGTGTGCATGAAAATGTCACCTCCTAATGGAACTTGGTATTTGTAAAATTAAAAATTCATTATAATAAAGACCTTCGGGAAAGTGTAAAAAGACCCTTTGGCATGTGTATACCTCCTTAGATTATTTTTTAGAAAGAAGTATAGAAGGAATTTAAAGGTGGTCTTTAGTAAACTCTTTAGTGTTTTTGATTTCACTAGTAAACATCCACTCTAAACATATTGTAAAGGAGGTACTTGGTTATAAAAGGCTCATATATACTCGGTTTCAAGTAGCCTTTCACGAGAACTTGTGAGAACATGTAAAAATCACAAATCATACTTAGCCAATGATCATGGGATGATATTTGGGATTCCAAATCCTTTTTTACCAAAAGGTAACTCGAGTATGATGAAGGTGTTATAATTCCTTCAACCTATAATGCTATCCTAAAACCTTTATGGTTTAAGGATTGTAAATCCAATGTAGTGTACCATGGGAAGGTAATTTATTGGCATATGTTATCCCACTTAACATTAAGGGGGAGTGTTGGAACATAATGGTTAAGTGGGTTGGCCACCCCTTAATTAATATGGGTCCAACATTATACTATAGGTTAAATATTTAATAATATGAAATATTTATATTTCTATTATTAAATATTCAAACCTTGGAATATGTGTCAACCGACTTGGTTGAAAGGGTGAGTCGGGAGACATACCTGATCACCTCATATAAAAAAGGACTTCGGGTCCTCATTTGATATATCGAGAGAATATATCAAAGGTGTGCAAATCAATATTAATTGATTTGGTTTTTACCCTTGTGATTAGGGTTAGTAAGGAGGAGTTTTTACTTGGATGTAATTGAGTTCTCTATAATAAAGGTTACTTTTCACAGTGGTTTTTACCTTCAAATTTTCCACTATAAATCCAGTGTTCTGTGTTATTTACATTCTGTAAGTATTTATTTAATTACTATGTAATATAGTTTATTAATGTGATGTTTATTTATTTATTCATTTTAATGTTGCATAATATATTAATGTTTAATATTTAAGTTGATTAAACCCATTGTCATTCAAATCCTCAAATTCCAACACTCTTTTGGTTTTTTATTGATATACTTTGATGTGTTTGAGTGCGGTTAAACACCATTCATCTAAGAATTCTAGTTGCAATAATCATTCTCAACGATATTTCACATCAGAGGAGAGGTCTTTGAAATAAATACATAAGGATAGGATTTGACTTCAAGAGGAAGAATGGATTTGGTTTCATATACTAAGGATAAGGATGTGGCAGCCATAGGTGTGTGAAATTTGGTCTGATATGCCCATAGTGCAAATGAGATTTGGAGATACCAATCTCTTTTAGCTTGTTCAATAGTCTTCATTGGGATTTTATTGATTATTTTGTTGGATCCTCCTGCTTGACCATTTTATTGTGGATAATAATCATATGAAAATATGAGTTTAATGTTATGTATATATATGTGTGTGTGTGTGTATATATATATATTGTAAACAAAATGTTTTTGAACAATTTTCCGTTATTTATGACGATTTTGTGAGAATTTCCAAAGAGAAAGATAATGTGATGATGGATGAATTCAACTATTTTATAATCTTTAGTAGAGATGATGGGGATAGATTCCACTCATTTTGTAAAGTATTCAGTGGCTATGATGATAAAATTATGTCATTTTGATGAGTGAGGATTAATGGGACCTATAATATCAATCCCCCATTATAAAAATGGCAATAGGTCCTAAAGCGGGTTAAAGAGGGTGAATAGAAATATGTGTAAGGTTGGAATGTTGTTTACATTTTAAAAATTTCTTACCATAGTCACAATAATCTTTATTAAACATAGGCCAAGTAGTATCCCATGTATAGAATGTGTTTAGCAACAGATATACCATTGAAATTTCCACCACATATGTCATCATGGACTTCTTGGATGGCAAGATGAGCCTCTATATTTTGTGACATTGGAGGAGGAGGACATAAAATCCTCTTTTGTAAAGGATACCCATAAGATGACACAACGGGATGCACATAGTTGAAAATATTATTTACATTTCTAGAAAGATCGAAAAGTATTTTGCTACTGGATAGATAGTCAAGAGTTTATATGTACCATGTGTCGAATGAGTTTTGTTCTACATTATTCATAGTTAGAAGATAATTATTGGTATAAAATGTTTCAATTTTTTGTATGATGATGAAGAGCTTGAAATTGTGTGGTAATAGAGGAATGAGAGAAGTAAGAGAATCCATCGTGTCTCATAATTTTTTAGATAATCGATGGGTGGTTTAAATTTTGTAATATTCAAAGAGCTGTAGTAAGTCTTCAAAAATGGTTTTATATTTATGAATGATATCATTTTTACACTGATATATTCATTTTATTTGATTAATGACAAGTTGCGAATAATTATAGATTTTAAGAATTTACACACCTAGGAAGGTAGTGGTTTGAAGTTTCATGACAAGAGATGCATATTATTCCATGTTGTTAGTACAATTAAAGTTAATTTTTAAGGATAATGGTATATAATTTTCCTAAGGGGGAATTATGACTATCACAAAACCTCCCCTTTTTACATTTGGACCCGTTAAATAACATGGTCATTTTAAGTAGGTGTGATCCATGTCAAATTCAGTCATGAGTGTGACCCATATATTAATGTGATCATTATGATATGATGTGGAGTGTATGGTTTTGAGTGCACTATATTTTGTGACGACGTAAGTTTTTTTATTGAGGAGATAGTGACAAAGCTTAGAAGTTGTGAAGTATAGCACACAACACAAATTTGTAGCTTCTAAATAATGAGTTTCATACTCATGGAGGGTGTGGCTGATATAATAGATAGCATATTATCTACCATTTTTATCTCTATGTGCAAGCATGGCTCCCAAAGCATGGTCTATTGTAGATATGCAAAGATATAATGACTCCCTCTCTCTTGGAAGCATGAGCATGAGTACTAATAGGAGATAATGTTTAAGAGAATCGATATCATGTTAACAATTATTTTCCCACTTAAATTAGATGTCCTTTATGAGAATATTATGGAAAGGTTGATAGTGCTCTGATTATTGAAAAATGAATTGACCAATGGATTAGAGATTATCTTTGAGACTACGAATTTTCTTAAGATTAGATGGTGGGGTAATTTAGATAGTATATTTGACTTTGATATTATCAACTTCAATACCCCATATAGATGTGATAAATCTAAGGAAGTTTTGTGTGATATTTATAAAGACACACTTTACACAGCTTAAGTTGAAGAAATAATTATAATAGACTCACAAATATCACCTCTAATAAAATGATATGATCTCTTCGGTGTTTAGATTTACCGAATATATCATCAAAATAGTCTTCTATGGTTTTTTGGATGAGATCATGGAAGATATAGGTCATAGCACATTTGCATATAGCTCATGTAATTATAAGGCCAAAATCCATAGGGTGATTAAGGATGTTTTGTTTTGATCCTCTACAGCGATAAGAATTTAATTATAGCCAGAGAAACCATCAATGAGGGATAAAATTTCATGGCCGGATGTCAAATCAATGAGCTGGTTTATGTTGGCTAAAGGAAAATCATCTTTAGGGAAAGTGAGGTTAAGGTCTCAAAATTTCATGCAAATGCACAATTTTCTAATGAATTTGGTGATGGGTACGATGTTAGAAACCCATTATGGATAATCAATGGGTAATATGAAATTTACTATAAAAAGACATTGGATTTTTTATTTCACAAGAAATGCAACATGAGGATGCATCTTACGAATGATCCTAGGGTAAATACTTGGCATGACGCTATATAGGACCATGTAAATGCTTGATTGTGTTTGGATAAGAAGGCAGTGAATTCTTGGAGTTAACGTGGGTCTAATGCTTGGATAACCTTAACAATGTGTGGTTCTTAAGGTGTGTCAATATTAACATTAGTGGTTGATTTGTTAATGAGTGTGGATGTGTCGGGGTAGGTATTTCTAGAGATGGTAATTTTCAAATCCAATATAAGTCGATAACATGATCATCATGAAAATGAATAATTTTGATGATAGGATAGTCTTCCTCTATCTGATGAGTGCATTGTTTGGCTCATTTATATCATTTCTTCATACTGAAATACTCTTTGTGATATGACTTATTAGTATATGGGGATGTTTTGTGTAGTCATGTCTTAGTAGGTTGATGCATTTTTCCTTACTATTATTTATGAAAACCATTTATCCCATGAACTTCCTACTAACTTCCTTTATGAGATCAAGTGTGATGATGTGTGCAGGGAATAATGGAAGTTACTGGTGGATAAGAAACCCAAGTTTGAAGCATGCGGCTGAAGAATGTTTCCATCAAATTGACCTATTGAGCTTGGGCTTAACTCTAACGGCCCATAGGAATCTATGATTTTTAATTGATATTTGATGGAAAGTGTTTTATGCCACCTGATATGGCGGATCTTGTAACCAACATTATCTATATGAAGACTTTGTCTTCAGAACTTGAGTACCACTTTTTGATTATCGAAGAAGATTATTTGCATACTGTTCTGATTTGTTTTTGATATGTTATGAACTCATTTTGAAGTTAATGAAAGCTATGGTATTTTGAGAATCAGAAGTTGTTGATCACTCTATCCCGAGGAAGAGCAAGGGCCCACTCGACCAAGGAGATACGAGGTTACTTTGAGTTTTTCATGCATACAGTCCTTTGATTAGTTTTACTGCAATTATCATTTGATGAGTTTTTGCATGCATGCTTTGATTAACTGTCCCTATTTTCTCCATTACTACTTTCACTTAAAGTAGATGCTTTTGTTATGAAAATTTAGTTCATGAACAGTCTTGCTTTCTGTTGAAAATTCCAGTTATTCAGTTATGGTTTAATTTGTTAAGAATAAGTGTGTACGTATTTTACTTTACAATATAAGATTAGTTATTGAAATCCATTTCATTACAAATATTTGAATTTCATAGATTTGTATTTAATTTCCATATATTTTAACTGCACTTCCATAGAATAGTCATTAAAACTAAGCAACCCCCAAACAAACTCAATGTATAACTGGTTCTCCTAGACTCCATTTCATATTGCCTTGGACACACCCTAGTTTAGAATGACACTGACAAAGATTATGTCAGTTAAATTATTGGAAGAATACAACGACCCATCATTTTTGGCACCATTTCGGGAATAACATAACCATCCGCTCCATTATTTTATTCCATATGCTATGGGTGTTAATGGAGTTCATATAAGAAACCAGTAGTTCTCTTAGACCTCGATTTAAACCAACCAACCTGGATGCATAGGTCACGAGATAACCAAGGGAGATTTATAGCATGTAATATTCAACAAATCTCTTTAGACACTTCATAAGAGAGAAACACTGAGAGTGATATAGATTCCAATTCCATGCCTAGAACCTTTTCTAAGCATTTTGTATCCTCTTCACATCATTCTGCAATGGGGGATCTTGGGAATGTTGAAGAACAACCTTTAGGATGAACATTTACATACCCCATTGTCCTTGATGTAGATGAGGATGCACCCATGAAAAACATCTCACCATCCATCCTCCCCCTCTTTCGAGGAATGACCAAAGAAGACCCTGATTAGTTTCTGTTTGAATTTAAAATCCTGTGCCAAACATATGATTACCGAAATGACAATCAAAAACTCAAATTATTTCCCTCCACTCTCAAAGATTCTGCTATGAGATGGTTTATGGGGTTACCATCTAACTCCATTAATTCCTGGGAAGCCATGGAAATAGCCTTCTGGATAAATACCAAGACTATTGTAGAGGAAGGGATAGGAAGGAGGAGTTCTTCCAAATACGGAAAAGGAAGATGAGAATCTAGAAGATTATCTGGATAGATTCCTCTTTCTCCATAAACACAGTGGGTATGAGTTACATGCAGACATCACTAAAACAGTCTTTCTGAAAGGACTGGATGAGGAAACCAAGGATTCTCTCCATCTCATGGGAGGTGGAGACGTGCATAAGCTTACCATGGAACAAATTACTAAGCTATGTAGAAGATATTCTAGAACACGTGGAGGAATAAGAAGGAAACAAACATCCAAGTCTTTGGGTACCTCTGAACTTCTAGAAGAAATGGCCAACATGAAAATAGACATTCTGCTACAATTAACATCCACCATAGATGGACTCAAGGCAAAATCCACCCCTGCTAAAGAACCATTGGACATGTATTGCCCTAAATGTCGGAAGAGACACCCCTTGAGAGAATGTCCTTTGGATGTCACAGATATGTGCTTAATTTGTGAAGTTACTGACCATGACACTAAACATTGCACACTTTTACCACAATTAAAGGGAGGTTTGAATGCCATCTCTCAAACAAGTGTTGAATTAAATTTTGTCCAAAGACCAAACAATCAAGGTGGGTTCCCATCTAGACCAACTCAGAATCCCTGGAGAATGCCATGGCCAAATCAGGCCTCTCAGTCTTCTTGGGGACAACCTGAGTGGGAAAACTCAAACTGGATGACTTATCCATATCCACCACCTTGGACAAATCCCTACACTTAGCTGGGTTGGGCTCCACCACCCGTAGCCAATCCTTGGCACAATCAGCAGTGGGGTCCTCAACAAAATTTTAGCCAAAATCAGTCTTGGGCACCACCACAAAACAATAATCAACAATACGTAGGTTCCAACAGCCACAACAAGCTTTAATGCCTCCACCTCAAGCCTACCAAAATCAAGGACAAGCAACACAAACACAACTTCCAGGCTCAACCAGTAGCCAATCCTAAAAATCAACAAACAACTTTGATTGATGACACATACATGGGTAACACCATGTAGGTTAACACTATTGGTAATTTATGATTACGATCTAGCAAAATATTGAACCCTCCTATTGTTATCACATAACTACCTGATGATGCCAATAAGGAAGAAAAACTTGAGGGTAACACTAGTTCTTCACCAATGCTAGATAAACAGGATGATCAAATACCCACATCGACTATAGCCCCTTTTCTGAGTGATTACAGAACACTTGATTGCGAGATGAAACAAAACTAGTTCGGAATTGAAAAAGTGCATATTGAGGTTCCACTTTTGCTACACGTGCAATAAGGGACATCCTGAAATAAACCAAACCATTAGAAATGAATGTATAAAGACACCAGGAAGAAAAAAGAAATACCCAAAGACTGTCAGAGTTGAAGGGAATTTGGCTGATTTAGTTGCTGGCACCCTCATCTCACCAAAATATGGGGATCTTGGGATCCCTGTCATTACTATTTGTATAAACAACCTATCAATATCTAATGTTTTGGTGGATCTTGGTGCTGCTATTAATGTTATCACAACATAAATGTTTAACCTACTATCCTTGACAGGACTTCAACCAACCAACACTATTATATGTAGTTAGCGAGATCAATCCATTGTTGTACACTAATGGTGTGGTTAAAGATATAATGGTCACTTTTGAATCATGGGAGTACCCGATTGATTTCATGGTTTTGTAGCCTAAAGCTAGGAAATTGGGATATCTAGTCATCTTGGCAATACCTTGGCTAGCTACGGTTGCTGCTTACATTGATTGTAGGTCAGGAAACATGACAATTCTAAATGGGCAGAAATCCAAACACATTTCATTATATCCTCCTTCCCAACCTTATACAAACAATTGTGACCAGGTATGGGTGGATTATTTGGATGCTAACTCTTTGAATTCTTCTTTTCTAGCCACTATTGCAGTACACAATCATATGACGGAAGCTGCAAAGTCATATGCACTGACTGATTCCAAGGACTCTGCAACTACGAAATCAGCACTACTTCTACAGAATTCGAATATCGGCAGTAGACATTACCTCTGCTGAGTCTGGTAGGAAACTCTATGCTTATAATTCTGAACATTTAGTTCCTGATTTCTATTGTCCTTTAACTAAGGTTTTTCTTTTGATAACATATCCATCCTGCACATGCTTCAGCCCCATGTTTGTCCCATTAAATTCTTTTATCACTAGTACAGAGCTTGCTCTTGCGAATGATACTAAGCAAGTGCTTGTCAGTATGGGTAGAGAGCTAACTATAGGAAGTGACTTGGAGGTCAATCAAGAAGCTAGGGTGCTTGAGGTTCTGAAGAAACATTCTCATGCTTTTTCTTGGGATTACATTGATATGAAAGGAATTCATCCTAGCATCTATACACATCATATTTACACCGATGACATCAAACCTATAAGGTAGCCACAACAAAGAATCAATCCAACATTGAGAGACATAGTCAAAACTGAGATCAAAAAGCTCCTAAAGGTAGGTTTCATCTATCCTATATCTGATAGTTAGTGGGTTTCCCCATTAGTTATTGTTCCCAAGAAGAATGGTAAGTGGCGAATATGTGTTGATTATAGGGAACTTAACAAAGCCACCAAGAAAGATTATTTTCCCCTACCTTTCATTGACCAAGTCCTGGACAATTTGGCTGGTAAGAAATATTTCTCTTTCTTGGATGGGTTTAGTGGGTATAATCAAATTAGTATTGCCCCTGTTGATTAGGATAAGACTACTTTTACGTGCCCTTGGGGTACATTCACTTACAAAGTCTTACCTTTTGGGCTTTGTAATGCCCCTGCCACATTTCAGGGGCAGTCTTGGCCATTTTGCAGATCTTACTAATGATTGTGTTGAGGTTTACATGGATGATTTCACTATCCATGGATCCACTTTTGAAGAATCTTTGAATAATCTTGAGAAAGTACTCAGTCGATGTGAACAACACTAACTATCTCTAAGTCATGAAAAATGTCTAATGATGGTTGATCAAGGAATTGTCTTAGGTCACCATGTTTTAGCCCAAGGTATAAAGGTGGATCCTAAAAAGATATCAGTCATCACCCAATTACCTATACCAGCTAATCAGAATGACATCAAAATTTTCCTTGGCCATGCAGGTTATTACCACCGATTCATAAAATATTTTAGCAAAATTTCCGCCCCAATGTTTTCATTGCTAACCAAAGATTGTGTTTTTGAATGGTCTTCTCAGTGTCAATAGGCATTTGATTCTATCAAAGAAAAGATGACAACAGCCCCTATCTTACGTGGCCCTAATTGGGACAACCTTTCCATATCCACATTGATGCTTCTAATACAGCCATGGGTGTTGTCCTTGGACAAAAAGACTCAGAAGATCATATGTATGCAATTTATTTTATCAGCAAAAATTTGACTCCTACGGAAAAGAATTACACTACTACGGAAAAAGAGTTTTTGGCTGTGGTATATGCTTTGAATAAATTTCATCATTACATCACTGGATATAAAATTTTTGTTTACACTAACCACTCTGCCATTCGATATTTGATGAACAAACCAGTGGTTGGCGGAAGGCTCATTCGCTGGTTACTCTTGTTGCAAGAATTCAATCTCACTATTATAGATAAGCCTGGGAAATCTAACGTTGTTGCTGACTTTCTTTCCAGAATAAATGTTTCAGGTGATGATGAAGCAGTCCAAGATCAATTTCCCGATGAACACTTGTTTTCTATCTCCACTAAGACTCCCTGGTTCACTTGATCTCACAAATTATTTAACAATAGGGAAGTTTCCTACTTATTTTACTCATAAGGAAAGAAGGTGATTGGTTAGAAATAGTGCAACATATAAATGGTGTAATGATTCTTATTTAAATGTTGTCCTGACATGGTTCTTCGTAGGTGTGTTTGAGAGGATGAGGTACATGACATACTGCGAGCATGTCATGATGAGCCAGGAGGTGGACATTATTCAGTAAAATGAACAATTCACAAGATCCTTGGAGCAGGGTACTATTGGCCTTCCCTCCATAAGACTGTCAAAAAGTATGTGTGGTAGTGTGATGCATGCCAACGAATGGGAAAACCTACACTTTCTACGAAATGCCTCTAAACCCTCAGTTGGTTCTAGGACCATTTGAGAAATGGGGTATTGATTTTGTTGGACCATTTGATCCTCCATCTTTTGGGAAGGAGTATCTCTTGGTATGCATGGACTATGTCACCAAATGGGCTGAAGTTCAAGCATTGGCATCTGCCAATGAAGATGTTGTTGCTGATTTTCTCTACAACTGGATATTGCTGCGATTTGGAGCACCAAGGGCCATTGTATCTAATCAAGGTCCTCAATTTGTTTCAAATATGATTGAAGCTTTCTTAGGAATCTATAGAATCAGGCACCGAAATCATCACCATATCACCCCCAATCCAATGGGCAAGTGGAGGTAACCAATCGAGAGCTCAAGAATATTCTAACTAAGGTGGTCAATGCCGATAGAAAGAATTGGGTACCAAATCTTCCTGAGGTTATCTGGGCCTACAACACGACTTGAAAAACAACTACTGGTTTCTCTCCCTATGAGATGGTCTTTGGGAAGAAACCACTATTACCTATGGAGTTTAAGTTGCACACCGAAAACAACGTTGGAAGTTGGGATCGATTTAGATGAAGCACAGCGTGAATGAGTGTTGCAGTTGAATGAATTAGATGAAATGCAAATGGAGGCACAATAGCAGACTGAAATTCTATAGCATCAGTGGAAAACTTGGCATGATGCTCACATAAAAAAATGGATATTTCATGAAGGATAGTGGGTTTTGCTCTTTGATTCCCACTATCAGCAGTTTAAAGGAAAGTTACGTATGCATTGGTTAGGTCCCTATCAGGTAAATCAAGTGTTTGATAATGGCTCTATTCGATTGATACCGATTGATGGAGACAAATGGACTCTTCTGGTAAATGGGCACAGGCTCCGAGTTTATCACCCACCGCTAGATAAGAAGACTTTCACCGATGACATTCTGTTACAAATAGACATGCATGCTGAGGAGGCTCTTTGCCTCTCATGCATGGAGTAATTAATCTTTTACAAATTCAATAAAGGAAGATGATCCTTCATTCAATCTTCTTCCCTTAGTTAGCAGTTCTTATTGTAATTTCCAATAAATGTAGGAATTTTTGTTATTTCTACTGCCACTAATCATGTTTCATCCCAAATTGTAGGGTGTAGGAATCTATGGATATCAGCTGACTAAATGTGGCATGGGTAAGTGCATTTAACTTGCTAATGATATTTCTATGCAAAACATTTCCCCATGTAGTCATTTGTCATTATGATGCCATCATGAAATGATTGCTATGATCATTTTGGATCTCTTCCAAATCTAGCTCTATGAATGATGGCATAAAAGGAGTAATGGCTCATAAATCTCCACATGCTTTGATGTGTCGCACTCTCCAATGTCAGGACAGATGGCACTTGTTCCTCAACCATGGGATATGTGCCACAAAAATCTTAATCTCACATGGGTGGTCGGTCTCATCACTATTTTTTCACCGTCACCTTTGCTTGATGTTGCGCTACCCAAGGAATATGGTGTCATTTGAAATTTAATGCTCTACACCACTTCTTCCCATTGTGGTATGCACATCAATCACAACTAGTTTTATCAAACACTCGACGGGAAGTGGAAGAAATGCTCTGCTCTAGTTTTTCTACTACCATGTATTTCTTATTTTTGGCTCAGCATGGGACCGCGAAAGACATCAGAACCTGCTTCACCTGATGCCTTGCTCCGAGAATGCCACCCTTTCGTAGGTATTTCATGATTTCGGATGGTTAGATTTCATTCAAAATTTGAAGGTTTTGATGAGAGCATTGTGGAAGAGTTCTTGAACAATTTTGAGTCCACATGCTCGCAAGTTGGTGGACGAAGAGTTGAAATTACCAGTCAGGTCATTTCGACTGTCTGGCCTACCAAACTTCGGTTTAAAGGTTATGACAAATGCCCCTTTGCAAAGTCTAATTGCTCAGTTCCATGATGAAGGAGAGGCACTCCCGAAGGTCATCCTACTCCATTGGGTGTCCAAAAGGGTGTTAAGCGGAAAATTTTGCCTAGAATCTGGGGTGAGATTGCTAAATGGGTCAATGGGTATTTTATATGCGACGGCCAGCCTCTATTCAGGTGGTGATGCACTCAAAATGCTCATTCACCTTAAAAAGGGACATGTCAACTAGGCCCTTCGGTTAATTTTCCAGAGTACCTCGCAGATTCTATCATTAAGGTATGCCAGAAACACCGGTCCAGTGGGGGAAAGTCTATGCTTAAGCACCCAGGGTTGATTCATCTGTTGTGTTCACACCAAGTTTTCTTTCACCCAAAGTGAAGGCTCGAGGGACATGTTGGTGGCGAAGGGTCCAGGCCTAAGCAATTAAAATCTGGTCTCTCTTCTGCACCTCGGTCTACCCTTGCATCGGGCCCTTCACATAGTCAAGCAGAGCGGTTGACATTCCTTGAGCACACCGACACGGTTGGTACTCCTAAGGGACCATCCCCATCCATTTCTAATTCAAAAGGAAAGTGTCCCATGGCCCCATCTTCCTCCATGCAACTATGGTCTCGCGGCTTAGCTCATTTCTACAGACAGGCGGTTTCCAATCGGAGTCCTTGCCTGATGACACCGCCCACATTTGGGAGGAACTGCATATGGAGGATGTCTCGGCCACTCCATCATCTGTTGTTCTCGTCATCTATGAAAATTCACACTATAACTCTAGAAATGCTTGACACTCAAGTGGCACTTTTTACAACTATATGGAGGAGATAGCACTGCTAAAATCTTAGTTACAAGGTATGGAAGAATCCACCCTTTTATTACAAGTTGAATTTACACAAAAGACAGTAGAAAAAGTTCAGGAGATTGCTACCCTGCAGCATGAAGTGAGTTTTCTAAAGTGACAATGTGATAAGGGTCTTACCCTCTTGAATAATTTCCAACAGTTGTCCCTTCAGAAAGGGAATTGTGGAAAGAAAATCAAAAATTAAAAAAGAAAAAGAATCTCTGGAAGAGGAAAAACAAAAATTAACATCTATCTTAGACTCTGTTTGTCCTTTAGCCATCAAACTATTGTCCTGTAGGAAACCCTCCTCAGTCTACAACATGTATGTCCAAGAACAATTTTATTCTTGGTAGTTATTTCAATTGTGTTCTCAAGCCCCTCACGAAATTCCCGATGGACCTAGTTTTTTATCAGTCTACAAGAACAACACTCCGAAATTCAAAATTTTCTCTGTGAATTTTATCTACATAACATGATAGTGACCAATGTCCCTAATTTCTTGATCAACCTATTTGTGGGGGATTTTCAAATTAAAGCATTTCAGTCTGTATTACGGAATCAGATAATTTGGAGGCAACAAACAGATAGTTTCAATAACACTGCTCAGTCCATCAGATTTTACATTCGCCCAACCCATCACACAGATTTCACCTATGGAAAAACTTTAGATCATTGTACTACTACAGCGGGGTTAGGGTGCATACTTCTCAGATTTTTCTTCAGTGCATTATTGATTTTGAAAATTATATTCAGGAGAATTTTGGGGCTGCTTGGCAAGCTTGCGATAGGAGATGGGATACTTTAAGCCTACCTTTAAAACATAGGGAGGTCCTCTCTCCTCATAATTTGAGCTGGAGCATGCGAAGGGGTGATGCCCTCATCACCATTATCAAACAAACTACAGAGAAAACTAGCTAGCAATACACTGATGAATGGGTAGGCCTCTAATTGTGGCCATCTCTCCTCTTAAGCCCTCTCATGACTTGGCAGAACAATGCAGCATAGTCCCATCACAGTTTCACTGCCTAAGTGGAAATGACCTCCAATACTCAGGGCTCTAAGAATACCACAAAGCAATACACTGATCAATTCGAGGAGTATGACATGGCTGACCAACTTGGTAGGAGAGCGGGCGGTAGATGAGTTGCATTGGGACATGCAATAAGTAAAGTCGGGGAAAATGATGAGTGCATTTTTGGCTCATTTATATCATTTCTTCAGACCGGAAATAATCTTTGTGATATGAATTATTAGTATATGGGGATGTTTTGTGTAGTCATGTCTTAGTAGGTTGATGCATTTTTCCTTGCTATTATTTATGAAAACCATTTATCCCATGAACTTCCTACTAAATTCCTTTATGAGATCAAATGTGATGATGTGTGTAGGGAATAATGGAAGTTACTGGTGGATAAGAAGCCCGAGTTTGAAGCATGCGGCTGAAGACTGTTTCCATCAAATTGACCTATTAAGCTTGGGCTTGACTCTAATGGCCCATAGGAATCTATGAATTTTTAATTGATATTTTATGGACAATGTTTTATGGCACCTAATATGGTGGATCTTGTAACCAACGTTATCTATATGAAGACTCTGTCTTCAGAACTTGAGACCACTTTTTGATTATCGAAGGATATTATCTGCATACTATTTCTGGATTTTTTTTGATATGTTATGAAATCATTTCAAAGTTAATGAAAGCTACAAAATTTTGAGAATCAGAAGTTGTTGATCACTCTATCCCGAGGAAGAGCAAGGGCCCACTCGACCGAGGAGATACGAGGTTACTTTTAGTTTTACATGCATATAGTCCTTCGATTAGTTTTACTCATTATCATTTGATGATTTTTTACATGCATGCTTTAATTAACTATCCCTTTTTCTCCATTACCACTTTCACTTAGAGTAGATGCTTTTGTTATGCAAATTTAGTTCATGAACAATCTTGCTTTCTGCTAAAAATTCCAGTTATTCAGTTGTGATTTAATTTGTTAAGAATAAGTGTGTGCGTATTTTACTTTACAGTAGAAGATTAGTTGTTGAAATCCATTTCATTGCAAATAGTTGAATTCCATAGATTTTAACTACACTTCACTTCCAGAATAGTCATTAAAACTAAGAAACCCCCAAAAACTCAACGTATAACTGGTTCTCCTATACTCCATTGCATATTGCCTTGAACACCCCGGTTTAGAATGACACGATAAATATTATGTCGTTAAATGATTGGAAGAATACAATGACCCATCACTATCATGTATGGTAGTAAGAGGGAAATGGTTTTGGTCTTTTCATGGACTTGATAGGTTAACGGTCCAAGAGTAATGATATTGACTAAATTTTTTTGGAGGAATGGATACAATTTCATCATTTTCAGAGGGTGGATCTAATAATGGTGATGATGGTGTTAATAGCTTCTATTTTCGATGATGATAAACTAGAAGAAGGGATCCTTAAGATGAGACCACATTTATCATAAGTTTATCATGTTTTGAATTTCAATTTCATGTAAACCCTACTTGTACTAGCCCATATCAAATTGATTTCAAGCACAATGGTGGAGGTAAGTCCTAGAGAATTGAGATTTGTCCAAGAATTACAAGTTTGAGGAGAATGGTGTCACATCTAGTCAATCGAGGAGATGGGAAGAAGGATGATTGATGCCTCCATATACTAACTACATGTAGAGGAAAGGGGGCCAAATTAAATGATGTTTCCTACATTGGGATTATAGAGTAGTTGTTTATTAGGTCTCTCATATGTCTTAGGTGTAGGGAGTCAATTAAAAGCTAGAAGGTAATACCCTAGTGAAAGGTGTTGTAAAATGTCTTTGAAGGATTGATCATCTTGTAGTTTGGATGATGGGATGGAAGATCTCTTTAAAGAAATATTTGAGAATGTAGAGTTTTGTAGTAGAAAGAGCACGTCATTGGGAATGTATGTCATATAAAATTATGTGGAAGGATTGGGATCGGAAGGGATAATAAATTTTTACCTTCATGTTCATACTTTAGACAACAATGTAGTGTTGATGGGATACAACACATAACATGTATCCACAAGCATCCTAGTAGCATGTTATATTAAAAATATCATTCTACGAGATATAACAAATTATGAATCCTTTCAATGCATATTTTAATGGGTAAAATGACCATGTCTAGTGTAGGGGTGACAATATCGTTAAAAACATGTAACACGTAAAGGGATTGGGTAATGATGGTATTACGTAATTTAATTTTTATAAATCGTGAGATGATATTATGTTGATACTACCATCATTATCAATCATAACCCTCTTAACAATAGTGTAATTAATTTTGGTGGTGATGGAAAGAGGAAGATCATGTTCCTCAAGTTATAGGGATGAGATTTCAGAATCATCAAAAGTGATAAGGATAGACATTTTAAGAGTGGTGAAAAGGTTAGAAAATGGTTGTGGTTAATTTGATGGTACTATGATAGATTGAAGAGCTTAAATCATATTTTGGTGGTGTTGTGGAGAATTTTAAACAATCTCATAGAGGGACATCATTACAAGTGATTAATGTAAATGGTTTATGATGGTGTTTTGTATAGATGTGGTATACTAGGTGTGTGTGATGGAAAGGACGGAAACCTTTTCCTCTGAAGGCAATGGATCAAGTGATTAGGGGGAGAAAGGGATATAGAGACCTTGGGACTATTTTTATTTAAGGCCTTTGAGTCTTGTGCATGTGCTTTTGTAGTTATGTGAACAACATCTATTTGATGGAAGGGAACTTTGCTAGAGGAATCCATACTCTTTTTGTATGTGGAAGCAATATTAGGCAATAGTTTAGAATGTACTAGTGTACATATTTGGTGGGTTTGTTTGTTTTTATGGTTGGGTTTTTTTATAACTAGATTGGAGAATGAGTGATTTTTACCTACAAGGAGAATTCTTTTATTAGCAAGGCTTTGAATTATGACATAGAGGGTTTTACAGTCCTCAATGAAGTTTCTTTGTATCCAATGGTATGCATAAAATGCCTCATAATTGTACCAATATGGCTTCCAACTCAAGGATTATATGGCTTAGAAGAGGGAAATGTTAGAATATATGATCAAATAATATTTTCAAGGGTATTTTCATACTACCTACCTGCTGAACCTAAATAAGATGATGGGGGTGAAGTAATTTGCATATCCTTTGATGATTTAGAGGTTTGAGATATTGGGGTTGTATCTTGGGTGGCTCATTTAGAGGCTAGTTGAGGAATAAATCTAGATTTTTGATTGTTATTGGTAATTTGGATGAGTTATAGGGCCCAAAGATGGATGAGAGGGGATGTATTCTTTGTGATAAGGTCTTCTGAATATTTGATATAGTTTCTATTTTTCTATATGAGTGATTTGTGGACTATCTAGCTGGATTATTAATATTTTTGATGTGGTGTCGAGTGATATGATCCTCGAAAGAATTATTTAATATTTCTATGACATGCCTCTTTTTAAAAGCTTTCTCGAGAATAAATAGGTGAATCTAAAGAGGATGTGTTAGATTTAGGAGGATTCATGATCTTGGGAGTGATAATACTAGAATAGTCGATGATGATTCAACTAATGGCTTGATTATAGAACCACTAGGCATTGAGGGTGTAAGTGGCGATATTTGATAGTATTGATATTATGATGGGAGTGGATGGTATTGGATTGAGTTTGACTAGTAGATGGGGGATGATTTGAGAAATACTATTTAAACACATTCAAGCTTTGATTTGGAGTTGTGTTTACATTTTCAAGTTTCAGTGTCACCTCGATTAATGATATATTGAGGGAAATTTATGAATGAACAACACCTTTTGATTTCATGGCCTCATATTTTATGGTACTTACAATAATAATTATCTTGATACCATGGTGATTTAGAATTTGATATCCCAACAGGGGTGGATGGGAGGGATTTTAATCATACAAGTGGATAGATTTTTATCAAAAATCACACTATAAGAATCCCCAATGGGTGTGTAGTTATGTTGAGGTTGATTTCATTCATAATATGACCTTTTTTAGACAAATATTTAACTATGAACACATTTCTCAATCCTTGATATTTTTCGTGGCTAGAAGAAGTCTTAAACAAAGATTCAGGGCTTGGGTTTCTTAGACATGAGTTTAACTTTACCATCCCTAAGGGCACAAAGCTCTAGTTTTGGGACATGGTACAGGATTCATCAAATTTTGGAAGGATTTGATTATGAGGGTTCATAATATGTGCTTATCGTAGGATCGATAAAATAAATCGATCAACTTAGTCTCAGTAGGAGAGATAAACACGGTTGGTTGATAATCCCTCACCATATGGTGATAACTCTATAATAGAATCATCCTAAAATTGTTTAATAGCATAGATATCATTGATGTAAATCTTATATGAAATGTTGATTGAGAATTTTTCTAAGAATAAATGCACAAATTGTGTAAATGAGAAGAGGGAATGTTTCGGGATACCATTGTACCAATCGATAAGCAGGACCAGCCAGGGGACATGGGAATGTTCTCAACATAAGGTTATGGTCATGGAAAATAATATAGCATGAATGGGGGAAAGCTCTGATGTGTTGTTTCATGTCCTCATTACAATATAACTTATCGAATTTTGGGATTTCTGGTGTGGATTATAGGCCTTGAAAGCTACGTGACGGGTGGATAGATTTGTTAAAAATTTATTCATATGAGGGATTATTCTTGGGTCACATGGTATAATCCTAGAGGATTTTTATTATACTTACTAATTCCTACATGGGATTATTCTGAAGTTTTTTGTGTGTGAAGAATAGGGAAAATCTTGGTTATAAGGATGGGGGTTTGATTGTTCATACAAATGATAAGATAAAGGGATATTATGATATAAAGGGGTAGTGGATGGGATATTATATTTATGCTGAGAGACTAAGGGTTGTGAGGGATTTATATATTGATATGGAGAAGGAATAGAGGCATTTATGAGAGGTTAGGATGGATTTGAAATATATTGAGAAGTTATGGTGTTGTATTGTGAGACATGACATCAAACGAGTATTAGCAATGAAACTCATATTGATAGGAGGTATGGATGTGGAGATAGATAAAACTAGAATTAGGATTGAGGATGTAGTTTTTGTGGTGAGATAAATTGAGATGCAATGGGAGGGTCATAGTAATAGGAATACAAACCCGAGCTTGTATGAGGTGGATGAGGATAATTGGAGGTTACAGGACTGCATGTGGATGGGGATATCGTAGTGTGGGTTTATATGACTCATGATCTCAATAAAGGAACTGATGACATAAATAGTTGTTGGTTTTAAATTTTTTTGTGATGAAATATCATTAATATCAAAACTAGTGACAGGAATCGATGAAGCAGTGATGATATATATACATCACCAATCGGGGCATAAGAAGTAGTTTATTCTATGATAGGTTGGTAATCGTGATTGTGGATTTGAGAATAATCACAAGTGGTGAATTTAAAGGTTGGAAAATATTCTAGATAGGGGGCATAAGTGATGAAAATTTCCTTTTATAAAGGTATCTAGAAAGGGAAATCATATGTTTTCTAAAATTTCAAAGAAGACGAGGTCATCACTCTAGAAAATTAAAAGAGGATCAAGACAGGGTGATTTATATGTCGCGAACAAGGTACTAGGATAACACATGGGTCACAAGTATGATTATAATGATGCATTTTTCATACTCATGATGTATTGAATATGATACTAAAGTCAATCTTCCATATTTGATATATTTTGAAAGTGATATTTTATTCTAATTAGGACCATGAAATAAGAAAAAAAACAACAAAGAAACAAAAGATAGTTATTTTTAGAAAACTAAAGAACACGCAATCAAAGGGAAGTTTTTATTTTAATTTATTAACTTAAGAATGGTTTGAAACAAAAAATGGATGAAAGGAGGATAAGAAAAAAATCTATTAAGGCTAGTGTCGGTAATTTAAGGATGGAGTCCCCGATACACGCAAAGGTACCTAATACAAAAAAATTGTTAGTGTCGGTACAAGGCATGGTAATGGGTCCTACCCCCCCAACTTCATGATCCCGTGGTGATAAGGTTTTCTAGTGCTTATTTGATATACCACCCACCATATTATTTATACTCGGAAAAAACATGAAGTTAGATTGTTTAGATGTAAATTTTGATTTGATATGTGATTTAGTTATGTGTAAAGGTAACTCTTTTGAATGCAATTTTTTTAAATCCTAATTAGACTATGAAAATAAGTAAAATTAGGGTTCATTATTAAGACCCAAAGGAAATGTTGATTTCGATGAGAACATATCATAAAAAGATGAAATACTGAAAGAAAATGAAAGAAAAAAAAATCCTGTCATCAAGAGTCCTTTTTTATTTGAATTTTATTTTTACATGTTTTTGAAATGACAATGAGGAACTAAAATATTTAGATTTAGATGATATTGATGATAAAATAAATAAAAAATCTAAAATCTAATAAAAAAGGTACTAAGTTTTCCATCGGGTGTGCTTTAGGATGTTTGAGTTGAATTTTGGTTTGTCAATAATATGATAAACACCAAACCTTGGAGGACAACAAGGTTTAACAATAAATGTGTTTATAATACAATGTTGAGATGAATAGATACAAAAATGATGTGGGAGACTCATCCTTCTACTTAGTAAGAAAATATTTATACAAAGTCAACTAAACAAGATGGATAATAGATAAAGATTGAATGATTTTCGTAGAAAAGGCCAACCCCAAGAACCAATGGACTTCCTTAAAGGATGTCAAATCACATTTAAAAATAAGTGATATAATAGGAAATGAGATAATAAAAATATTATTACAAATTGATATGGATTGAGAGATCCTATTCTTTTTGTAAGTGGCCCAGGCAAGGGCTATGTTGAGATTGAAGTCCAAGTAGTACTTGAACTAGGATTGTTTTTTTGCATCCCGTATTTCACGTATAACTTTAAGGTGATCCTCGATCTTCAATTTTTTTGTGAGGGAAATGACACATAGGATAAGTTCATGTGTGATATCAAACTATTCCCACATGAATGGTTATTACACAATCGAAAGATCATAGATGTTTGTAATTAGATATGAATCGCATGGGACTATCATCTAGAGGGAGACACATGTTGAGAATAGACTGATTAGATATAAATAGAGATGATATTGACTATAAATGTGCTTGTGAATGATAAATTAATAGTAATCATGCATGATTCAAGTATAATTGTTGGTGATTCAAACATAATTATTGGCGATTACGATGAAAAGATTAATTATTTAATAGAATGAAAATTTAATCCAAAGTGGTTGATTTAAATATCAATTCTAATTTATAAGTGATGCTTGGAGAATTAGAGATATGAATAAATATGGATAACATAACTTTTCTATATAAAATTGATTAACAAAGCTTAAAGGGGTATTACAATAGTTTGTAAAGCTTCTAGTGGCTTGACATGGATGTTGGGGATGTCCAAGTATTAGTATTGATGTTTCCTTGATCTTGAACACAATAGATATTTGTTGTCAATGATTCAGGATCCCCCGGAATATGTTTGGTGATATATTTATAATCACTTTGTATTCTATTACAATCATTTGTAACCCAATAAAAGTGGGAAATCCCACTCAGAAGTGGTTTTAACCACTTGTAATTAGGGTTTATGGATTTGGGTTTGTTTTTAATATGGTTGGGAGGTTTCGTGGGAGGTTATGAGGTTGAGTGATGAGGGTAAAAATGGGTTATATGGGTTAAGGGTGGTTAGGGAGGTTTAGGATGGGTAAATAGGTTTTATGGGGGTAAAACATGATTTTATGAGGGGGAAGAAATAGTTTAATGAGATAGGTTTTAGGATTTTTGAATGAGAGTGTGAGGGGTGTAGTCAAGAAACATGTGTCTACACTAAATTCCCAAAATGATATGCTTGTGTCTATACTAAATTCCCAAAATGATATGCTTGTGTCTACTTTGGAAAGTATTCCTTTCATCACTGATGAAACCTTACTACCCCTATAGATCATATCCATTATGTTCTTAGGTCAAAGCATATAAGTGTGTCCCACTTGATGCCCAAAAATATTTTAAAATCTTACTAGTAAATAAATATTTTAAAATACTATAAAAACTTTTAAAAATCAAGTAAATTCTAGATTCCATTCACCATGGTATTTATTATCTCTTTAAAATATATGTTTGGCCATGTTTTTCGTTGTCATACATACTTTTTTGAAGGTACAAAAAGTGCAAAAAGTTGGATGCCCTTATATGCTTTGAAAATGCTAATGCATGTTCACTTCATCTAATTAATAAAGATCATGTTGCACTTAGGCTTCTTTTTTATTCACTTAAAGGAAAATAGCTTCATTTCTATAGGATTTTAAGACCTGAGTCCATTAACACATGGGATGATCTTGACATAACACTTTATCAATATTTTAATGAAAAATAAGACAACATATCCCTATTATAATAGCTAACATCTCTCAAAATTCCCCCATGAACTTATGGTGTATTTCAAATTAACATATCATAGAACATGAGACGTATTTATAGTTATTTTTACACTAACTCATGGTGTTTTCCTATATTTATTAATATCTTTGAATTCTGATATAACTTAATGATAAAATCTATGTGTGTTATCCAATTACTTGATGCATACCCAATAAGCATTAGGGCTGATTTTGTTTTATACAATCTGGGACAATAGCGGTGGGATCCACCTAAAAATATTCATCCTTCTTTTTCTCTCATTCCTGAGATAAATGCCCCATCCACTACCTCTACTTCTTATCCTTCCCAAAAATAGAATGATGATGATAACCTTATAACCCTAGTTAGGAACTTTTCTAATGAAATTTTCTCTCTAAAAAGGAAACAAGACTAATCCTATAAAATTTACCCAAGTTCTAATTGAGGAAAATATTTGGGCCAAAATTTTAATCAATATCATTACCCATATAGAGCTGATATCCAAATCAGATATATTCCCAAAATCATCAAATTAATATACTACAAGGAAAAAACCCACCTACCCCTTCAAATATTTTTCCTCCATATCCAAAAAAAAAATACATCTAACCCTTCAAATAGTTGTTCCTACATAGCCACTTCCTACTTCCAACTTGTGATGCCCATTAAAACAACCCACTTAAGACCCAAGAAACAACCTAGGGTTAGTTAGCAAATTATGGAATAATTTTTTTTTATTAGAAGTGTCCACAACCAAGTTACACGACAAAAATTGACACTATCAGTCTCCGAAACAAACCTAAAATACTATAACATAATTTTCCTTCATTAACAATTATCAAAGGTCACATGGTCCAATTTTTAGGGTTAGAAGTTTCGGTTAGGTTCAGGGGGTAAAATATCATCAAACCCATTCTCAAACAGGCTCGAGTTTCAACTTGATTTTTCTCAACTTAATGAATTGAAAATTTCCTAAATCATTCCCATTAGATAGGAAATTTTCTCACCTTTCTGGTGATATAAAGAAGTCCTCCTAACTCCTTCAGAAACTCAAGATATGGGCAAGTGGACTTTAGAGGTCAAATTTTCCCCAAGGGACACATGGCGAGAGGGGAAGAAAACCCCTTTGATGGGTTGGCAAGTAGTGGGGCAGCATTAGAAATTTTTTTCCCACATGGACGCAAATTATAAAACTCTCCCGCATCTCTATGGGTCCTCCATGGATATGTGGCGGCCTCTAAGTCATTGCCAAAAAGAAGAAAGGAAGGGTGGGGCGGTGGGAGTCTTGTGGGAAATCTCACCAAAGGGAGAAAGAAAAAAATTAGCACCCACACTCCCATGGGTCCCTAGGGACATGTGGTTCTCAAAAAATTAATGCGGGGAGAAAGAGAGAGGGAAAGGTAGAGTAGCGGGGTTAATTGGCTAAATTTTCCAAAGGGAGGAAAAAGGAAGAAGATTGACGCGCGGGTCCGCGTGTCCATGGAAAGATCTTCTCCGAGGCGAGACAGAGTGCGGGGCCACAGAAAAGATAAGAAAATTTTTCAAAAGAAAAAGGGGTCATGAGGATTCCACCCCCTCTCCGCTAGCACCCCAAGCTTCCACGTGGCAACGTCTAATAGCTGGTGGCGGGAAGAAATGGAAAAGTTTTCCAAAAATTTTAAAAAGGTCTAAGGGAAAAAAAAATGATGCCGCACCTCCATCACTACCCCATGAGGACACATGGAAGCCTCTAATTGGCTCCGGGCCGGAGGAGAAAAATTCAAAAATTTTCTGAACTAAATTTTTTTAAAAAATTCCTAACGATCTTAACGGAATTTTTCGGGACGCGGCCCGCTGTGTGAAAATTTTCCCAATTTTTTCCGCCAAGGCGAAAAAAATTCATAGGGCCATAACTTGAGCTAGAAATCTTTTTTTTTTTTGGAAAATGAGGACTTTCTCTGAAATCTCTCGATGCCTTCTTTGCACAGGGAATCATAAATTTTATATTTTGATAAAGTTTAAGGGTCAATTTTACAAAAATGATCTGCAGGCTTATAATTAGTAAACTGGTAATTTCCAACTTTTAAATTTGGTTAAATTTGATCTCCTTCTTCACTCAACATGCCAAATAGACATGGAGGATTATTCCAGGAAGGATTTAGAATTTTTATGGAAGTAAATTTACTCAATTTAATCAAGTTTGAATTTTGACCAACAATTAATAGAAAATGGTTGATGAAAGGATTGGCTTGATTTTGCAATGTTCTAAATAGTTTTCTTAAGTTTTCTTTGTCAATTTGAGTTCCTTGATGTCTTAGCATGCTAAATTATATAAATTTTGAGTTGATTATTAAGTATAGGTCCGAACTCGCATTTTATCTAAATTTACTAGTTTTAAACTTTATAATAGAGATCTATTTCTTTTAAATCTGTATATCACTTTTATCATTCAAGTGTGGCATTTCATTTCTAAACTAATCCAATACATTCAGTTGTTTATAGACAAACCATTTCAAACTAACTTGCAAAGTCTGATTTCCAATTTTAATATGTTTCCAAGGATACAAAAATGCAACATTAATTCCACGTATTTTTTTCTTTTCAAAACAGAGATCTAACTATATCTTTTGCCATACAATAAAACATTGAATTCAATCCAAAAATGCATAGAGATAAGATTTTTCAATTCTTTATTAATTACAATTATATACTTTACATACTTCAATGTTTGAAATCAATAACAATATTCTATTCATTTCTTCCCAATGTACAATACAGAATATAAATGTCTTTCACAATTTGAATATGTATTTCCATAATCAATTACAACATCATTTCTTCACAAGTATACATTATATTCTCATCCACATCAAGTGGGAAAGGATTAAAAAATAGTATGTTTCATAAGGGGACTGTCTAACTATAATTTCCTTTGCTCCAGGATGGCAACATGCAAGTTTCCTTTTTCTCCAAGTTGTTCACAGCGAAAGAGGGGGAAAGGCAATGCTCTCCACCCAACCAAAACATCCAATTAAAGGAGAAGCCTTCCTTCATCATTGGCCCCCGAGCCCCAACCAAAATACAATCAAAGGTGTGATTCAATCCATGGCAACAAATGGCTTCCACAACACACAACATTCTTTCAACATGTATAAATTCATATGAAATAAATTCCACATAAAAATAGTAGTTTAAAACTACATTTGAAAAAAATCACAACAAAGCTCATGCTTGATCATGCAAGCCAAAGGAGTAAGGTCTATGAGGGAAGCTACTTATTCCTCCCAATTGGGAATTGGGCATCCACCAACAACAAACTATAAAAATAATTCATCACACACATATCCTTATGCCCCTCACAAAACCCTCCTTATGCCCCCACAAATTTCCTTATGTCCCCCACAAAGTAAAAAATGCAAGCTATTTCTTTTCCATGATGGATCCCAAACCCAAACTCCCTCCAAAAAATTCTAATTCCAATGGCATTCCCTTTACCCCCACATGGATTCCCCATAGCCTTCTCCTACACCATCCCTATGGCAGTCTACCCAACCAGCCAATAAATAAAACAAAACATGCACCATTCATCCATACACAAAAGAAAGTGACAACATAAAAGAAGAGTTAAATTCCTACCTTTCCATGGTAGCTTTTGTTTCCAAACAACAACTTCAAGGCTCAAAACACAGTCCAAAACAACAATCTCCCAAGCATGCAAAGATTTCTCCAAACTTCCTCCAAAAACAAGAGCTCCAACACAAGAAAATGCACCCCCAAGGAAGTTGCAAAATGATTCAACAACCCAAAACAAGGAAAGAGTTTGAATTATATAGAAGAGGGAAGAGAAGAGGATGATGTGGATCCATGTAGGATGCCACATCACACATCCTCAAATTTAAACACAAAAGACAAAATCCATTCTCCCAAGCACAATAAAGAGGTGGGTGAAAATATGACAAGTTACTTGCACACTCCAAAATCCCATACCCCAAAGGACTGAAAAATAAATAACATGTAAGAGAGTGCAATCCAAAACAAGAAACATGATTAATACAATTCATTATAAAAATCAAAAATCACTTCTCCAACCATAAGTATGGTTGGTAAAATAAATTTAGAGGCATGGGACAAGTTTTACTTGTCCCACAAGCCTCCAAAAACAGCCCCCAAGGACAAATTCGAATTTGTCATGGAGGTGGAGTATTTCATACTCCAAAAATGACTTACACACTCTTACAAACTCTTACACATACTTAAACATCCCTTACATATTTAATACAAACAACCAACAAATTCCATTATTACTTTCCCATATCCCAATTTGATTTATTTAAAATTTTAACCATATGATTTCTCACATTAATTCTCCACAACATAATTAAATAAAGAAAGGAACACATCACTAATAAAATACATACAACAATAATTAAAATGAAACACATTAATAAAATACACAAACCCATGGTCACATATAAGGGTGATCCCCCCATGGGAATCCCTAACAAAACAACACACATACACAAAACAAGTTGCCATGGTGACCTTGTCAAATTCACCTAGAATTCCATTGTGGTTGGTCTCCAATCCCCCGATGTTTTTTTGTGATATTTTTAACCTGCAAAATAAAAATACCTCTTTCGGTCTCGTGGCCATATTAGAACATCCAACATGATATAAATAAAATCAAAAAATCATCTAAGTATGTAAATCACAACAACATCAAGGCATTTTAACATTATAACATATAATTCATCCCAACAACTATATCATCATCACAAAATATCCAAAATACATGTCTGAACAACATCCATGTCAAATTCACCTAGAATTCCATTGTGGTTGGTCTCCAATCCCTCGATGTTTTTTTGTGATATTTTTAACCTGCAAAATAAAAATACCTCTTTCGGCCTCGTGGCCATATCAGAACATCCAACATGATATAAATAAAATCACAAAATCATCTAAGTATGTAAATCACAACAACATCAAGGCAGTTTAACATTATAACATATAATTCATCCCAACAACTATATCATCATCACAAAATATCCAAAATCATATGTCGAACAACATCCCACGAGGATCCTTGGTGCGTTGGACTTGGGTGACAGAGGTCAGCAAGTCGGGGTGAGTAGAGGCTCACACCCGGGAAGGACTCTAGAGGAGGACTTCCCCCGTCGGTGCACGCGTAGGTGACCGGCGCGGCAACTCAGGCAGACTCAT
This sequence comes from Taxus wallichiana var. yunnanensis, assembly GCA_018340775.1. Lineage (NCBI taxonomy): Eukaryota > Viridiplantae > Streptophyta > Pinopsida > Cupressales > Taxaceae > Taxus > Taxus wallichiana. The sequence goes on from CM031238.1 coordinate 486,721,598, forward strand.
GGATGGATGACAGATAGGTGCATGTGATGCTCCTCAGTGGCCTTGTGCAGAACAGTGGGATGTTCGACAGAGAGCCGGCCAGCGGCATGAAGCTGGGTCAGTGATGAGTCTTGGAGGCGTGAGTTGTGCATTCCCTCAAGTGGACTAAGAAGGCATATTAAGAGCTCCCGGCGGTTGTATGGGCAGCCGTGGTATTCGGCGAGTGGTCTTCTGGAGCAGTTGTATGGGCAGCTGTGAAGGGTGTTGGAAAGGTTCACTTGTGCATTGTGTTGCAGATGCAGTTGGGGAATGGGTTGTGGATGAGAATGGAGAAAGGCGTAGTCTGGGACTACTGGAGTAGCTTGATCCTCTAAGGCGAGCGAAAAAAGTAGTGTCTCAGTGCCGCACGTTGGCTAGTATATCATCATCCACATATGAGTGCCTCTAATAATCATCATGTATCATATCCAAATCAAGATCAACAATAATCCATGATCAAATGTCTAACAACATACTAAATCAAAGCATAACAATGTCCATAATGTGATCAACAGTATCATCATAAGCATCAAAATGTGTCAAAGGGAAGTGGGCACTACACAACTTAATAAAAACACTTGTTCTAATGTAAAATAATGTGATATAAAAAGTAGAAGGGTGTTTTCCATGTAATCATCCATACAACTAGAATAATTGTGTAAATGGATTATAATTGTAGGCCTTGATGCTTCAAAATTATTGCAAATAGCATGAACCATTAATGGAAGCACCAAGTTCTATGTTAAATGAAGAAATGTTAGACACCCCCTAAGCCTAACCTTATATTTTTTGGTCCTGCTAACTTCTACGAGATTAACCAAGTTATGGATAACTTAAACATGCCACAACTCTATGTGTCTAATCACATAAGGTTAAGGTGAAGGAATATAGAAATGGATTCTTTATCACCTCCATCACAAATTTTGCATCTTATAGACAATCAACCCAAAAACTTATGTGGAAAATGGAATCATCTAGTCATCATGAGACACTCAAAATCCATCAAAAAAACAATATCTATGGAGAAATAAAATTATGTAGAACACTATAGGTGTGCAGAATGTGCAAATTATCTCAATCAAAGAGCCTTCATGGATAGATCAGATAAGAAAGGAGAATGACACACCTCTGATGCACAAATCTGTAGGTATCCCCTTTAACATTGTCAAGAAGATGAAAAATACAAATTTGAATGTCACAATGTGGGATTCATTATCTATAGCTTCTTAAAGGTATCTCATACATGAAGATTTTTAATAGCTTCACCAATCTAAACTAGCTATTTAAATAACACATTCCATAGTCAAACTATACCAACTAAAGGAGGAAAATTATGCAAGGCTAAGAAAACTCCACCCTTTTACATGTCTATAATTGTAGGAAAACACTTGGTGCATGATTTCATGATTGACTTAGGTGCTAGAACCTATGTAATTCCTAAGAACAATATTGATATTCTAGGCCTTAAGTACAATCAATTTCTAAAGGTTTCTTGTAACTTGATGTCTCAACTATCATCATTTTAGGAGTGATCAAATATATTGAGTTAACCCTTCATGCTTGTCCAAGTCTAACCATAACTCAATATGTCTCATTTATTGACATGTCTTGTTTGGTTTCCATTTATCTATCAATATATTTTACAACCAAGGTGGGTAGTATCTGTCCTCATATTGGTCTCACATGCTCTAATAACTTGATATGGTACTAGATTTACCATCAAATTTGAGCCAAGTATTTTCTTATCATGTTGATTCTTATGACCCTACTCCTCTCCAGTCAAATTATTTGATACATGAAGATGAAGAGTATTGGTTAGTTTATATATAGTAGTCAACTCCTCCCACTTTAGTCCTTGATATTCTATTATAGGAATGTGCTAAAGAAAATTATGATTTTTACCCTTATGACACAAACTACGAAAACTAGCCTATGCACCTATTACAATCGAAAAGAGTATTTAACTACCACCATGCCACACAAATGATAAAATCATACTTCTAGATTATCAAAATGTTATTTGATGGTTCTAGAAGTAGAAATGAAGCAGGGGTGGGTGAGATTATGATTTCTCTAATGGATGATAAATTCTTCATTTTTAATAGGCTACGATTCACATTTTCAAAAATGTATCAGAATATGAGGCATTAGTTCATGGTATGCTCATTATAGAAAAGAGAAATTAAGGCCTTGAAAATATTTGGAGATACAAAATTGGTCATCCACCAAGTTAGAAGGAAATGTGTTACCAATAATAAGCTTTTGAAATATTATAGACATCAAGTATAGGATATTTTATAATTTTTTATGTCATCAATCTTCAGTGGTATTGTGAAAGATGAATAAAGAAGCAAACCAGATGAAATGTATTGGATCATAGTTCTCTTTGGATGATGATCTCATCCAAGGTAATGAACAACATGTTAAGATGATTATAAGACCATCAATTCTAGATAAAAAATTCACCTAGTGTATATTTAATAATGATGAAAAATTATTTAATTTATCTAAAATGAAGTTGAGTTCTCCTCAAAATTTTAATATGATTTACATGATGGTTATGGTGATCATGTCATTCAGCTAGGGACAAAAATATTACAAAAGGCTTGGTCACACTTGAACACATTTTCAGTCCTAATGTTCACCTCCCATGTAGAGAGAGAGGAAAAAATACAACATTTTAAACATTGATTGGCATATATAGATAAGGCACCTCTCTCATATATAGATAGGAAAGAAACCACCTACACTAGATTTTATAGGAAAATAAAAGAATAAAATGGAAAAATAAGAGGACTTCCAACAACTCACTATTACACAAGACAAGGACTATTCCTTGAAAGGTATGTGATGAATTTTAAAATCAAAATTTTATCTCCTTATGTCAAAAATATAATGATTTATTCTCATGGAATTATGAATATCTTAAGGGTTTTGACCCTAACATTTTTTAGCACAATATAGATCTTGATCCCAATGCTAAACCAACTAGATAGAAGAAACTTCTTGTCAATCCAAAATTTGATCCCCTCATGAAAAAATATATAACCAATTTCTTTGAGTAAAAAATTATATTCCATCAAGTATTCCTCTAGGGTGGCTAACCTAGTCCTTGTTAGGAAGAAAAAGGGAGAAATCAGGATATGTGTGGATTTTAGGGACTTGAACAGGTTATTATTAAAGGAGCATTATCCTTTGCCCTCTATGGAACAAATTTTGTAGACAATATCATGAGATGAAATATTTTATATGCTTGATGGATACTCAAGATTCAATCAAATCAATGTTAAATAAGAGGATCAATTAAAGATTGTGCTTACAACCAAGTAGGGAACATATGCATATGTGAAGATGCCCTTTGGTTTGTTAAATGTAGGTATCATATTTTAAAGAGAAATATATATTACTTTTAAAGGATATATAAATTATTTAATCCTCATTTAATTGGAAGATATAATTTTTTCTCAAAATATATTAAAAACATATCATCCATCTTGAAAAAACCTTTAAAAGACACAAGGAGTTTTGGGTATCTCTTAATCTCAAGAAGTGTAACCTTGCGGTTCCATGGGATAAGATATTGGGTCACATTATTTATAAGGATGGTATTTCCATTGACCCTAAGATAATCCCTTCCATTATTTTCACTCATTTCTAGCTCACAAGAAGGTACTACAGTATTTCCTAGGAAAGGATAAATTTTTTAAAAATTTATTCCTAATTTTGTAGGACTCAGTCGTCAGGCCGAGTCCACTTTGATTCTCAAAAGGATGTGGATTTTAAATATAAAGCATAAGGAAAATAAATATTCACCAAGATTAAAAAGTAAATTAATCAGGCCCCACACTCATTAACCTTAACTATTCAAAATATTTCATCCTTTATATATGTGGAATTGAGGTTAGCATTGTCGCATTTTTGACACACCAAAATGATAAGGGTATAGAGTAACTAGTGGATTTATTCACTCAAACATTAAAGGATGATGAGTTAAAATGAAATCATACAGATAAGAAGGCCTTTACCATTATGAGGTCTCTAAAGAATATTAATAACATTATTTTTGCTAACCACATCAAATATTTAGTCTCACACCCCAATGTGAGATATTTCATCATGGGAGTAGAAATCAGTGAAAATAGAGTTGGCTGGGTGACCAATATTATGGAGTATGATGTGACCATAAAGGACATAAAATATGTAAGAGAAAGATAAATATATTATTAGTTGGACTTAGATTCTCAAGACAAACACAAACCCTTTTTTATGGAGGAAGAGCAGGAACAAACCACAAAGGATCCACGTAACTTAGAGAATATTCAAGACAAAGATTCATATAGTTTCATAAATCCATGGGATGATGAATATAAATATAGAATAGAATACCCATGAGATTTTATAAGTTATTTAAATGAAGATAGTCCATGGAACAAATGAGGTTAGCTTAACCAAAGTGAAAAGGTGGCATCTATGGTTGTAATCAGTTCTTTATGCATTGATTGGAAAGATTATTTTCAAAAATAATCTTACTGGAGTTTTGTTAAGGTGAATTGATGGGAAGAAGGTGAATAATGTATTAGTATAATTCCAAAATGGTTTCTCTAGTGGAAAATTCTCATCCAAAGACATAGTAATGAAAATTATAAAGGCATGATACTTTTGGCCCACATTGTTCATGGATGCTCATCAATGGGTTAGAAAATGTAAATAATGTGCTTTCTTCACTAGTAAAAAGAAGATGGAATCCCTCCCACTTCATCTCATTTAGGATAATTAAACCTTTTCTCAATGGGGACTTGAATTTATAGGCATGATTAATCCTCCATCAAGTGTGGGTCATAAATGGGTCTTGAGAGCATCGACTACTTTATCGGGTAGAAAAAAATTGTAGCACTCAAGGAATATACTAAGTCATCCATCCTTTATTTTATTGAATAAATTATGACATCGTTTGGGGTTCCCCAACCCATTATTTATAAAAATGCAAAAGCATTTCTAGGATCTAATGTTTTTCAATATGATATTATACTTGGAATATACTTGAATACCTCTTCCAATTACTACCCTCATGCCAATGATTTAAAAGATTATAAAAATAAGAACCTGGTAATAATCAAGAATATAAAAATGGATATCAATTTAAAGGAAATGACACAACAAGGTGATAATTCATCAATGGGATGATAGGATCACATCAAATAAATAAATTATCAATTCTTCTTTCACCCTAGTCTATGGTAAAGATTTAAGTATTCCCTTATCTCTAGATTTGCCTTCATTTGAGTTGGCCCAATAGTTAGAATTTTAGGGTGAAGATCAAACAGAAATTAGAATGGGATAATTGGTTGAGCTTGAATAATAAAGGAAATCTTCCATGATAATATTAGAATATCATTAGAGGTAAACTAAGAAATTATTTGAAAGGAAATCCAAGGAACATGATTTAAAAATGGGAGATTGGGTCCTGAAATGGGATGTTGACAAAGCTAAAACAAGGTGAAACTTTAAGTTTAATGTTCTTTAAAGTGGGCCATATATCATCACTTCCTAAAAGAAGGTTAATTATTTTTAATTGTCCAAACTTGATGGGGATTTTCTTCAAATCACAATTGATGGGATTCATCTCAAATATTCTCTTTGAGTTGGTTTTGCATCGTGTATATAGTTGTTGTTTTATCTCATTTACTTTTTTGGAGGTTCCCTCATTTTTTGGGTGTTGATCACTAATTGAGTGTCCTTTATTCAATCCTTGTCTTGATCATCCTTTTTGCAATGGTTTTGTGCACACTCTACATTTTTACTTGAAGAATGTATGCTCTTCTTATTTTGTACATAAGTTTTGGAAGTATATTACAATAAATCACATGCCATATTGGTTTCCTCATTCTATGGAAGAAATCAAAATATTTTGGGGCAGTTTTCAATATTTATTTAGATCTCCAAAAGATCAACTTAAAAGGAAATTTCTAAACCAGTTTTGAGTCCATGCAGATTTAGGTACAATTATAAAGTTTTAAGGATCATATTCAAGTTTTTTTCTTTAGTCCATGCCCAATGGATGCTTCAAGGATACTGATATTTACATATGGTAGGTAGGTGTCTCCTTAGGGTCACCAAACTATTTTCCAAAATAACACCACATGCAATTATAAAAACTCATCTAAGTTGGGACTTAGACACCTTTTTCTCAAGAAATTCGTGAAACACTAAATTAGTAATTTTTGGAGTGCGTAGATGGAATGTTATATAGATTTTACTTACTTGCCAAAAAAAGGATCTTAAGATAAATTAATATGGAATATTTTAACTATGGTGTTCTTTTGTAGTAGTGAGGTGAGGTCGAGTAGCGCGAGAGCTTGCAAGTAAGAAATCAAGTTGAAAAATTAGTTAAGGATATGATCCATAGAATGAGAACATATTTGAATGTTGGAGATAGTATCTTAGTTTTTTTAATTGATTTAAAGTGTCACATTGATGTAAAAATGAGTCAATATTGTTCTTTGAGTTAGTATGAGGTCTTATGATGAGTTGTATTTTACGGAGAGGTATGAAGAATAGGTGAAATTACATTATCTTAATGCATGAGTCAAGAAAGTAGCTATTGAGTGTGGACTCAAAAGGTTACATGAAGGATGTTATGAGGTATATCATGTTTAATAATTTATGTTAGAGGAATATAAGGGTATGCATGTTGAAAATTAGATCTATTTCCATGAGTCATGTGTTGAGATAATCTATTATAGGTCTTGTTCTTGACATAGTGCAAACATAAAGAGATGGTAGCATGTGAAATAAGGTAGGGCAAACTTGTTTGAGCATGTAAGGAGTATATTAAAAGTGCATATAAGTATGGAAGGTGTATCTGGTCACCGTTAAAGCATATAATGCATGTTGAATATCCTTTGAAGAAAGTACATTAAGACAAGGTAAGGAATGCATAGGTAAGTAATGGTGGTTAGATATTTTCAGGTATGTGAATCCATAGATGAGTTTTGGACATCATAAAGGAGGTTTTTAATGCTATGGGTAAAATTTCAGGTCAAGAGGATCAAGACAAATAAATAAAATGATTTTTTTGGCTCTATTGAGCTCTTGCGAAAGCAAAAACCAACTCAACTTACAAGTTTGAATGATCACCCACACGTGCACACTTTTTCATGGGGTCTTGATCCTTACATGGAGTTAATAAGACATACCAAGTATAATGAGGTAATTTTGACATCAAAGATATATGAATGATTATTAAGATGATAAACATGTCTAAAACCCTAGTTAAACCCTAGACCTAGAGCGATAGGAGATATTTTATTGTTTAGGAACCAAATGACTTGGGAAATAAATTTTTATGTTTAAGGTATTTTATAGGAATCTTTAGAGCTCCTTTTGGTGGTGATTTCATGTTCCATTTGTTTTTGGAAAGGTACATAAAACCCTATTTTTTGTGGAAATTTATTATTTTAGAGCTAAGATGGATGTTTTATGAAAAAGATTAATTATTATAGAAATCCTGGGATTTTTGATAGATATTCATGAAAATAATCAAATCATTTTAGTGGATAAAATTCAAGAATCAAGTCCTCCAATATATCATATTGCTTTTAGCCTAGAGGGCTAAACATAGTCAAGGTTGTTTGAGATAAGTCTTGATGGTTTTCATGTTGCATCAGGTTATGATGATCATGGAGATATTTTAAGAGTATAATACGATGTTTTTAAGCCTTTGGTTTTATGTGTAAAGTTTTTTTCATGTTAATTTCAAATGCCTTAATCATCCTTATTAGGCTTTCTAAGAAAGTATGTTGAAACATGTGTTCTTGGTTGGTTTTCTCCACATGACAAATTATTTTGAATTCTTGGAGAGGTGTAGTATATTTTCCTTTATTTTTTTCACGTGGTGGAAGATTATGGAAGTTTCCTTGGAGGTGTTAGAAGTTTATTATCTGAATACGGAGTTCTTGAGACCTAAGACCTAGTTGGAGAATTTTTAGAGATGTATTCTTTATGGAGCCTTAATACATTATTTAGAGTTTAAAGTGAGTTTTTTTAGTTAATATACATAGATAAAATTCCATCTATATACTATTTTTTTATTGGTGAAGAGTTTAGAGAATTGAGTCATTTTTATTCTAAAGACCTAGTTTTAAGACCTATCTATCAGTTTGAGAAGTGTTAGAGAAGGAGTTGGTTTGGTGCCTTATGTCTTGAGATGATGATTATAATGAGTCTACTAAGATATAAAATGTCAATACCTTCCTTTTGATATGAACATGAGTCTTATTGAAGTGTTTTTCTATAATAAGTTGTTTGGTCTTGAGGAGTTATGTTTAGGTGCTAGAGACCTAGTTGGAAGTGCTTGCTTCTTGGTGTGCTTCATGGTGATGATGGATGGTGTAGAGGTTCTTGGGATCATTGAAATATGTGATAGGTTTTATGTGAGTTTTTATAGATGATGTATTTTTCCCTTAAAGTTCATAGTGCATTAATTGGAGCTAGAAGATTATGTTTTAGGCTTATTTGATAAGCTGTGAGCTAATTCATGATGGTATGACCTTTTCCTGACTTAATTTTTCCTTATAAGTGTTTTATATGATTGTGTATATGTATTTCATATTTTAGTGACTAGAATTAATGGTCTTATTGACATGTGTTTGTTTTTATGATGAAACATGTATCAAAGTGAAGTTGTATTTTCTCATTATGACTAGTGGTGATGAGAGAGATGTAAGCAAGTTAGAGGAGGTGAAAGAAGAGATTAGAGGGATAAATGGTAGAATAATAATAGGTATTATGTGTAGATAATAGTAGAGGAAAAAGTTTTCAAGGTCATTATACCTAATCAACAAATGAAGGAGCACGTTTGAGCAAGGAAGAAAGAAGATAAGTTTAAGAGAGTTTGTTTACATGGAGCTAAAATTGTGACCACAATCAGATGTAGGAGAAATAATACATAAATTATCATCATCTTCAAGTGGTTTATTTGGTTCTTTATGAATTTATGGGGTTGTATCCTCCTTTTAGGATTGGTGTCCTACTAAACTAGGGGTTAGTGTTCCTTATGGGGTTGATTCCTCACTAAAGAAATTACATGTGATGTGTAGTATTAATATGATTATTTTAGATTGAGTAATATATTAAAAATTTAGTGGTTTTTATTTTATTCGAAAAATTTCCAATTTACATTTAGTGTCCATGTGTTCTCTCTCTTATTTCATGCTTTTGAATGGATTTTGCACACCTAATAAGCTCATATTAAATATGTATGTTGTATGGTTGTTTTGAATGATGTTGTAAGCTATGGAAAATGACTTGAAATATTTTTAAGACTGATTTAACCCCCTCTCAGTCTTTGTGCTTCTAACTATTAAATGGTAGTGCTTTATGACTGGGAAAAACAATGTTATTTGGAATTTTAAAATATGAAGTTCTATAGAGATGGTTAATTCCACACAAAAAGCATGTATCCCACTCAAAATATGCCACAATGCAAGGAAGTGTGTTGTAAGGCATCCCATGGAAAATGTAATCAAGCCATAAAACAAAAACATGGTTATGGATTGAATATCCATGATACATGGAAGGATACCTCATGATATAATAAGAGAATTGAAATGACTAAGTTTATAATATTCAAAATCCATAAAACATTTAAAATATTTTGAAACATATAAAATATGTGGATGAAAGAAATGTAGACTATGGATGTTGAAAAAAGTTGTGGAGCTCATAAATAACTCCACTCATCATTCAAGGAGTGTAGAATACCATGGGAAACTATGGATTGAAGAGTGTCTGCAAGGCACATGAAAGTCACACATGTTTCTAACCCATATGTTCAACCACCTCAACAATAAGAAATTAATAAAGTATGTGTGCCATCATCATCATCCTAAAAATTTTATGGCATGTGCTTGGGGAAATACTAGGAACCTATCAGATTATTCTATGAGGATTAATGTGGAACCTTATGTGTATCAAACATAGTTACACTTCCAATGGATATGAGAACAATTCACATAATTAGAAATATCATTAATTAAAAGGAAAATCAAGTACAGAAAAGACAATGGTGTGTCATTCATGCTCATAGATAAGAAATAAGAGGTATATATAGGAGTTTTCTATAATTCCTATGCATGACATGTGTACAAAAACCTAACTAACCATGTTGACATATTACACTATGACATATTCTCACTAATTGAGATGACTAACCATCAATGGTGGACAAGGTGTATGTTGAATGATGATAAAACAAGACCTCAACGTCATTGATGTTGAGGTAGAGGTCATGGAAATTCTTAACTGAAAAAGAAATCCCCTAGACAACTAAAACATATATGTCAATGGGGCCCAACTACTAAACCTGATAAGGTAGCCATGTACAAACAACATCTCTTTATAAAATAAGAAGATGAGAAGAATAGGTCCCAAAAACTAGGCTTGATGAGGTACCCATGTACAATAAGGATCTCAAGTATTGGAGTAAAAACCGCTAAGGGAAAACATCCACTTACAAGAGATAAAATATACCCTTAAATAACCTAAGAAATATGCATCATATGAGTTCTAGAAACTAAATGTGTAATAAGGTACTCATGTACAAATTGCAATCTTTCTATAAGAAGAGAAGAGATGAAGAAATTATACCCAGGACTCCCAAGATAAAGAATGTGTCAAAGACCACCTGTATCAAGTGAAGAATAAGATCTTCATCTTCCAAGTGACAAGGTACCATTCCTATCCAAGGATCAATGCTCCATATGTGAGTTGTAAGTTCTAACTACTCCACAAAGGAATGGTGAATTTGAAGTAGTGAAAATAAGGAAGGTGGAATACCCTGTAACTATATACAAGATTTTATGATGTCTCGATGAGTCCTAAATCAAAGCACCTGCTCCTTGGAAATTATATAGAGGAACAGAGGTATGTGGATCAATAAATAACTCCTCAATATGAGATAGATGATAATAAGATGGTGGAGGTAGGTCCCCATCACTATGGAAATGAACCACACTAGAAGAGAAGTCATCATCATCAAGAGTACGCTCAAAAATATCATCAATTCTAGGTGAATCCGATGAAGAATATGGAGTAACAAAGTGAGAAAAAGATTATAGTCAAGTATGATGATCAATTGTACTAACTATAATAATATTTTCACTATGAAGCTCTCTAACATAAAAATAATCTGGAGTGAACGCAACCTATATGCCCTGACTAAGGTGAGTGATCTAATAAACTGAAAGGATATTATTTGAAAGTGAAGGAACATTAAGCACATTGTTAAAATTTCCACTATTCACTTCAATAGACCCTCTCCTAAAAACCATTGTAGAATTGTTGTCACCAAGATGAATAGAAGACATGTCACATTGATCTAATGAAGCAAACTCAATGTCTGATGAGGCCATATGATGAGATGCACCAAAATAAATCACCCATATAGGAGTAGGTGAAACAAATGTAACTAAATCTCTTTCTTTTTTTCTTTCCTTAATTGATTCTTTTTCTTTTTCTTTCACTTTCCCCTTTCCATTGTCTTTTCCTTCAAACTTTCAAGAGTTGATGATGAATATGGCTTGAGAGAATCAACAAATCCTATGTTGTTCTTCTCTAGAATATTCGTGAGGAGGTCAATATTCTTCTTCAAATATTTTATTCTTCATGTGTACCACTATAGTACCCCATTTGATATGTTTTTAGGAGATTTAGAACTAGAAGAGAAAGTGGAAAAGTTTTTTTGATAGTGGATTGGTCCTTTTTATTCTCATGAACATTATTGTTTTGCTTCTTCTCTTTTAAAATCCTTGGTTTTTCATTATTAGCAATGAGAGCATGGGATTTATTTTATCTAAGAGTTCACATCTGAATGAGATTGTCCTATTCTCAAATAATTTGGGATGAAAAACTGTCAAATGAGGGCATATTCCAAGCACTTCCAAGAGTGTCTTTTGTAGCGTGAAAAGTTGACATGAATACGGAGTATTCGTGACCTAACTTAGAAATAATCAAAAATATAAAATGAGAATATTTCTTCTCCACTTTACATTCATTTTAAAAAAATCTACTATGGATGAACTTTGAGAATAATTCATGTAGGTCTTTAAAATCACTATAATTTAATCCTAGTATTTAATTTTGCAACTCATACGCTCTCATGTCATCTTATTGTTTGAAAATACTATCTATCATTTTGCACACAACATTAGGTTTTTCAGATGAATCAATGTGGAAGAGAAAGTTAGGAGAAATAAATATACAAAGAATACCTAAGGCTTCGTCACTTCAGTTCAACCACTTAAAATTTTCAGGTTCATTGTCAAGTTCGATCACCCCCCATAATGATGTGAAATAACCCTTTACCCCTTAGTTTCATTACCATTTTTTTATCTTCATTCAAATAAGTTGAATGGCGTAAGAAAAGGAATTGAAAGTACATTAATTGTGAAGAGAGATAAATAATGATTGCAAAAATAAAAACAAGAAACACAACCACCCAGGACAATATTATAACCCCATGTTTTTGGTACTTTATAGTGTAGTGTGTTGGATATAATCAGCGTGTATGTGCATCTTGAAATAGTTTTCACTCACCTTATAATCAATGTAATAATGTGTAACAAAGGAGACCATAATAAATGTGTTTGATCACAACAAATTGACACCATAAACAAGCTAAAAATAAGAAAAGGGGCAAAATCAAGTATTATTGTGAGAAAAAGTGTCTCACATCACAAAAAACCCTCTTGTTGCAAGACTATAGAAACTACACTCACTAGTCTACAAGAAATAATAAGGGCTATTACAATGTAGAAAAGAGGCTCAAGACAAGTCCCGGTGCCCTCCAAGAAGTGGAAAATGCTCCCGGGAGGCAAAAATGCTAGAAATGATACAACACACTTCAACACATAATTAGAGAAAAACAACCAATAACCCTTTAAAATGACTTTTGGAAACATCTAATTTATCTAATTTTAGAGAAAAATGACAAAAAATTGATAATAAAACTTTAAATAAATGAAGATTTTAATCAACTAAACGAATTTTTTTTTAAAAGCTTAGAGTAAAAAAATAGAAATATTAAATTAAACTATTAATTTTATTAAAAGGGGAGCTTATTCAAAAATTAGTTAATTAATTTTAATTAAAGAATCCCTAAATTAATTACTTGAATTAACTTAACATTTTAAATGTATTAAATCCTAATGTAAAACACTAAGAATTTCATAAATTAAAGCCACCTTACTTTAATATAAAAGACACCCCTTATTTAAATTAATTGACCCCTTAAAAATCAAACCCCTTGTTTTTAAAACACACCAATCCACAAACAAAACTGACCCATGGTTTATTGAACTCACCACAATTAAAAAAGGCCACCCACTTTTTAATTTTAAAAACACCACAAACTTTTAATAAAAATTTGTTTCGAAAAAAATGGGTAAGAATTAAATAAAATAGAATATTCGGTCAAAAAAAAAAATTTTGGGCTTGAGGATTGAAAAAATAAGAGACTCGATTCAATAGGGAATTAGGTGGGATGGTTAAACCATATAGGATAATCACGCATAGATCGGAGAGTAAACGGATGGCAAGGGTAACATAAATCTCGTAATGGTTGAGCGAGTCATTTGAAATAAGCATAGAGCCCAATGTAACACAAAAGTGGAAGGTAGGTATGCAAAGAAACAAAAATACTCGTGAAATCATATCGAATCAAAGCAAGGACCAACCAAAAATAAAGGCTATAACAAAAGAGCTTCGTCAAGAGATAGAAACAATGACCACCATCACAAGTCAAGGAGAAAAAACACAAAGCAAACCATGACAATGAAAACCAACTGACCAATCCAAAGAAATATGTAGGTCTAAACAAAGTAATCTGTAAGAGAAAAACCTAGGTCCAAGGATGGGTTGAATCGGTGAATGTAGAGGTAAAAATATTAACAAAAAGGTGAGAAAATCTAAGACACCATGGAACATGTAAAAGAAGGAATGACCAAGGGTAGAAAAAAGGACTTAACCATAGTAGAAAAGACTCATTTGATGAAGGGAGGTCATCCAAGGCCAAAAACTAGCCTAATACAAAGGCACTCGACCAAAAAGAGAGAACTTGACCTTCTAGGTAATAGCTCAGCCCTTGGAAAAGGCACTCAACTCAACCTTAAGAAAAAATGGAGACATCATAATTAAACCAAACCTAAGCAATGCAATCCCACAACACAACATGCAAAGCCACCCGAGACAAAGACAAGAGTAAAATAATGCAAACAATAGGGATAGAGAGCAAGATAAACCAGAAATTCAGATTTTCTAAAAAAATATTACTTACATTTAAAAAATATGATTAAAACCCATAGATGAAGACCTAACCTCTAGATTTAGTGGTTCCTCCAAATTTTGCGACAACTTTCTAGATCTGGTTGTAATATACATGTAACCTTCACATGAAAAATCAGAAAACTAGCACAAACTCAAAAAAACCAAATTGGTAAACCTGTTAACAAGATTCCAAATAAGGTGTATGAAAACTTGCACAATAAGAAATAAACCAAAAAAGAAGTAATCAACAACTAGATTCAAACAAGTGAATTTTTACCAAACATCCACTAAGATACCATATCATATTGTTCTCATGTGAAGATCAATGTGGAACCTCATGCACATCAAATATAGTTTCACTTCCAATGGAGATGAGAATGCTTCACACAATAAGTAATAGCACAAATCATAAAAAATACAAGTACAAAAATACAACAAAGCAGTGTATCTAACATGCTCATAGATAAAAAAACATGACGTACATATAGGAATGTTATGTAACTTCTATGCATGACATGTGTACACAACCCTAACCCTATAGACCTATTCCATTATGACCTATTCTCACTAAGTGATATGACTAGCCATCAATGGTGGATAAATTGTGCATTGAATGACAACAAAACAAGTCATATACACCGACAACACCCATACCTAGTATACCAAGGGTGGTAGTTGGTTGAGTTCATTAACCATTATATGTGATCAACATCCTCTCCCTCTCTTTCTCTAAAATGCTATAAATGTAAGTTCTTTGGTACAATATACAAGTTCTTTTTTTAATTGTAATTTACTCCGTATGAATTTTTGAAACTCTTTCTTGTGGCCCTTTTAATCTAAATGTGAAGTTTTATTGCCTCACCCTTGTGTCTTAGGTCAATTAACTTATAAATGTGAGTCTACACTAAAACACCAAACTGAGGTGTTTGTTAAGGAACTTACAAATTTTCATGACATATGATGATAGCCTATCTCAAGAAGATTTTTAGACTTTCATGACATCAACATGCTAGTTACAGGATTTGATTTTGAGTAAATTCAATTTTCTTTAAATGTTTAAATGTTGATATTAATACAATTGTGACGTCATTCCTTTGAATGTTCTCCATTTAATGTGACAACTTTTGTCTTCTTGTGTGCCTTCACTCTTTTCCATTTTAATCCCTCTTGATTTTTTCACATCTTTTAGATTTTTATTTTCATGTATACATCTGTATTTGAGAGACAAAATCCATCCATTTTCAGTTTGGTGTATCGTCTCCCGTTATTTTAGTTATTTCCCTCTCTCACCCTATCTCCTTGGATTTTCTTAGTTAGTGATAGATTATGAGTTGGTTAGAGTAGTTGCAGAAAACTAGGATGATATTAATTATCCCTTTCATCTAAGGAAGTCAGCTTCTCCAAAGGGTGATCTCCTATAGTCAAGTCCCACATTGAGAGATCATCTCATTTTGCAACTAAATTTGTTAAACCCAATTTTAGTAGGGTATGAATTTTATATCTAATAGTAGCTTTAAGTCAAGGAAGATCTAAAACTCTGTCATAACGCTTGATTCTATATGCTACGAAATTCCATGAAAATAGTCGAGGCTCAACTATGATGGGAATATTTATGCACCCATAAAAAGTAGGATACTTTCACTTGATTTGAGATAATGGGAAACTAATAACATGCAAGAGGTGCTGCAAACATAGATTATTTTTGAAATTATGATTGACCATGATAATATTTATATCTTTATTATCAATGAATGAAGTAATGTGAAGCCTAGAAGATGTGAAAGAAGCATGTAAATCCACATCAGTGAAATAAATGGTAGGTGGTAGAGTAGAATTAGTACCAACAAGAAAGTATAGAGTATTATTGGTAGGTTGTAGAGGTGGAAAGAAATGTTATGCATGATTATCGGTTTCTTTAAATGAATCCTTGTTGTCCCTAGGAAGTGGGTTATTGAATATCTTATGTTTATCATTATCGTTGGTAGGATTTTATACAAGAGGTTTGTCCCATTCAATTGCATAAGAATAAATTAAGTCTTGGATCACATGTTTAAGCTTAAATAATCAATTGGTGGAGTGTCCATTGTAGTGGTGATAATCACAATATGATTTTTCATCAAAAAAAATTCCTTGAGGATGACTAGAATCTAACTCAAGAGGTGGAGGAAGAGAGATAAGGTTATTGTTAAGGATTTGTTGTAACACTTATTGAGGTGATATTAGAAATCTAGTGAAATGTCTTTGAGGAGGTTTGGTTTGGAGCTTTTTCGGGTAAAAATGACATTAAAAATGGATTTAGCCTAAATTTAGGGATCAACATGCTTACTATTGAAAGTATTTTCACTTTAGAATTTAGTATGACATTGATTAGAGGTTTGATCACCATATTTGATTTTCCCATGCAAAGTAACTTTTCTTCACGATCTTTGAGGATATGACACAAGTGATCAAAGGAAAAAAATTGTCGAAGACGATTGCTCTTAGATAGGAGGTAAAATACTTTGTAGAAATAAATATTGCAATTCAAAATCAGCTAGGATATTTTTCATTTTAGTAAGATTAGTCTTATAACATAGAACATATTCACTAAGGTAATCAATTGGTCCTTATTTCATTTTTATCCATTTTTACATAATATATTTTAGTTCCAATATTAATATAAAAATGTGCTAAAAATTGATTTTCTAATGGAATAAAATATCATGCAGAATGAATAGAATAATCATAAAACCATTTTAATACATAATCTTGTTAAATTTTAGAAAACAATTTCATTAACAATGTAATCAAAAGCATACTATAAATAAGAAACGTGAAAGGGTATAAGAAACTTTGGTGGATATTTATTACCGGTGAAAAGAGGAATCTTTGGTGGAACAAAAATGAGAGGAAGAGAATAAGAGGAAACCTCGGGTGTAATAGGACTATGTAGAAGAATTAAAGAATCTATAGAAGAAGAACAAATGGTAGTACCTTGTTGTAATTAAATAACATGGGCTTGTAGATCACACACCAAGGATTCTAAGGCATAGGTGTCAAATGAAAAACTAAGTTGAATATGAGATATGGGAGGAGAATAAAAATGAGTGGTAAACATAGGAATGGAAACAATGAGTCTATATTCCCCACGAAGGTGTAGGGAGAGGAAGCAAAGAATAAAATATGTAGGTTTTGTAGAGGTGACAAGAGTAGAAAAGGGAATAGTAGAGACTAGAATGAAGAATTTATGTGTAGAGGAAGATCCTAATTTCTTAATCATGCTTTCATGAGAAGCCTTGTCACAAGATATCCCGACAATTTAAATAACATTAAGGATAGGTTGCCCATGGCTTGGGTTATCATCCATTTGAGCATAGTAATCGATATAGATAATTAACTTAGGATTGATCAAAATTAGTGTCTTAATAATAGGAATGCTCACTATCGAATTATTTTCCTCTTATAAGTGTATGTGAGTAGCATTCAATAGAGGGTTGTCATTCATAGGTACAAATGAGGTCATGACTTCAGAATGATTTCAAGTAGGAAGTAAAATATCAAGGTATTATGGAGAACCAAAATGACCACTACATGTATTGGGCATGAAATGCAAGATGGAGGACCAACAGGGTTTGGAAGAATGGCTCAAAATAATAGAAGGGGATAGATCTGACACACAACATTCAATACTTGGGTTTACCAAATTATTTAACCTAATTTTTTAATATCTTTATAGGGGAATTAATAGATGGTGAATTATCCTATTCAATTAGTTTCCAAGGATAATTATAGTGATATCAGGAATAACCATTAAGTAATGATAAAAAATTATGAATAACAATACAAAATAAAAAAAAGTACTATAAAATAGGAGAGAGAATATGACTTAGCTAATATCCCACTCTGTGTGATAATTTGGGATAGACTGATGACTGAAATAGGTTAGAAATGATCTAATCTATCTTTGTTTTTAAAAATGTGTCCCAGACTACTACGAAGACCAAAGAGAATGGCATAGGAAAAATCATACAAATTTTATATCCCTTCTTGTGCACCCTTGTCCCTCTATGGTTTTTACTCCTAAAACTTCCTATGTTTGATTACTGGTTCTTGTTTCACTCTTATAATTTACGAATTCAATACCTTTTTATTCTCATTGTGGAACTAATTTGATCTTCAAAACCCTATATATCTAACAAGTCTTGTAAAATATACATTAGGTGGGTTTTGGGAGCCCTTATGCACCTCCAACATCACCAATACTCCAAAGAAGGATCAAACTACACATCATTCTTTCATAGCATGTGATCTATTAAATGTATATAACCAAATAAATAGTCATTAGCTTACACCAATATTATTTTACTTATACCTTTTCCTATCATGATGTGAATTGATGATGTGTCCCTTGTATTTACATATCTGAGTGAATGATTTCCCTAGAAAGAATATGCAAATTATATAGAGCTCAAGGGAGTATTGGAATGGCCTTTTTTTTACTTTATCTTAGTGTATGATCATAAATATATTTGATTTTTAGGTATATATTATATCCCTCTTTGATAATGGCCAAATAATTGGCTTATATATGTGCTATGGATCTCAAAATATCAAATAAGGCCCACTAGAAGTTTCCCAAAATAATTTGAATTAAGAAAATTTTCATTTGAGGGAAAGGGAACAAAGTAAATGGGAAGGATTGTAGCTTACAAATTATGTTATGGCCCATTTTTGGCACTGTTGTCTAGGATGTGTGTGTAAATGATTTGAAATTTGGGATTGTATCTTGTGCAAGGTTTAGCCTAATTTTATGGACTAATATGACTGTTGTGTTAATAAATGAGTTGTGTTTGCATGAGATAATGAAGGGGATATAGTTTTTGATAGCATGACTGAAAAAATTGGATAAATTTGGACTAATGTAAAGGCATTTTACAATTTTAATTATTGCAATACATTAATTACCAAAAGTAGTGTCTATAGTCATTTGGATATATTTGCTACAAGGTAGATCTTACCAATGTAGAAATGGTTAGATACCATGACATAGAAATCATTGTTAGATAGATTAGGGCCATGAGATATTATTTAGAGGATTATAGGGAGTATAGAGGGTGGTTTGAGGATGGTTTTGAGATGTGGCGATATGTCATATCATTTGGTTAGAGTACCGATTTCCCCTCCAAGGGGATTTATTTTAGTATGATCATGTGAGATGAAAATTTGGTACTACAAAGAAGGTTCCCCAACACCATATGTGTAGTGGAGGTTCACATATGTAGCACATAGAGAAGGGGCCTATCCATGAATAATGCTAGTAAAGTTATTCCCACAACTAGATGATGAGATAAATCTCACAATCATATTAAGTGACCATGATGATGCAAGTTATATTATGGTTTACGTAACAGGGTGAGTGGTGACTGGATGAGTATTATTGTTTCTAATTGTGGTAGGAGATATAGGGTATGTTGTGGTATTATTTTAATATAGGAGGTGTGGGAATACCTCCACTTGTAAGTGGAGAGGTAGAGAGAGGGGAAGATGTCCCTAGTGATGATGCAATGGTGATAGTTATAGCAAAATGTAAGTATTGTATGATATTATTATGTGTAAGACATGACGTTGTTGACTATATACTTGATATATATATTACATTGATTATAGGTGATGTGTATTAGACAATGATTGTGGATGTATCTATATGGAAATTTCTCTTCAAATTACCTATGGATGTGGTGATAGGTGGCATGCTAGAGTGAGTTGATCATATAGCAAGAAAGCATGCCTATTTATTTGATCTATTAGAAGTGGAAGCAACCACCTGCATTATTTAATAAAGTGAGCAAGATGAGAGAAAAACATAGTTATCTTGATGACCTAAACCACATTCAAGGGCCATTCTAGCATAGGACTTAGTAGCCCAATTGGTGGATTCTTAAGCACATTATGTATAGGTATTAGTATAGAATGCCACACTATGGGAGTAGCTAGCATATTATTGGGTAAGATTGCAATCAAGTGAGGTAGGGACACATAAGGAGCCTTGATCTCATGAGGACTTGTGAATTTTGATAGTAGTGAGGAGGATGAGTGATTTCACAAAGGGTTATGCCCTTGGCATATTTTGGATGGAATATTCATACAACTCTAAATTTGTGTGTGTGTGCACACATGCATGCATGCATGCGTGTGTGTGTGTGTGTGTGTGTGTGTGTGTGTGAGAGAGAGAGAGAGAGAGAGAGAGAGAGAGAGAGAGAGCATGGATCTCATGAATTTTTGGTAACAATTGTACTTAGTGTGATGAGTATTAAGGTTTTATTATGATTATACATTGATTACTTGATATTTTATTGTTATTGTGTGATTACATTGAATATGTATGTATGAGTGGTTTATAGATGATAAATATGAATTTTTTAGGTTATATATGATTGAATTGTTTGATGCTATCGTATAGACTATTTCTAGTAATTGTGAATTAGGTAATGAAAATGCAATGAATAATACATGGGAAAATGCTATTAGTAAAATGTGTGTCATTTTCATGTAAGTTTTAATGAGCATATATGGTGAGTAAACATATTATTTTTAAAGAAGGAGGGATGTTGGAAGCACAATAACTAAGAGGAGGGGTGTATAAGTCACTTAAAAACTTTTACTTAATTTATATTAACTTGCATACATAATTAAAATCATCCATTCAACATTAATTAACTAATGGAATCTTATTAAGTGTGAAACAACCATCGACAAGAACATGAAGCAAAATAGACCACATGAACACAATATATAGAGTAGGAAACCCAAAGGGGAAGAAAACCCATTGAACTTATGCATATATTACTCAACACAAAGGAATCTTATGAATATTACACATCACAAGATATTTATTTAGTGAGGAATCAACCCAAAAGGATCATTAACCCCTAGTTTAGTATGGCACCAACCCCTAGTTTAGTAGAGAAAAAAATCCACAAGGAGGATACAACCCATTAAGATAACCAAGAACCCACCTAACAACCTAAATATCAAGATAACCTAATTTCCTTATTATTCACCCAACTGATTGTGATCAATTTTTCAATTCCTTCCTCTCAAAACTCTCTCAAACAACTCTCTCTATATCAACTCTTCATACCTCTTCTCATCTCTACTATATATCCCTCTAACCTCTTCTTTCACTTCCTTTTACTCGTTCACTTATTCATCACACAAGCCCGGCTCAAATGAACTTTGAACTATGCTTTATATTTCTAACTCATACCACAAAATCATATAGGTTAGAAAATGACCAATAGACCATGAAAAGTTGGCCATAAAAACATAAATAATCATTATAAACATTAAACAAATTCTAACTTTGGACAATTTTTTAACTATAGAAAACATAAAAATAAAGGGACAAATGATTCCTAGAAGATATGTCTTATGCAAGAATGTCAAGGAGAGTGTCAATCACATCTTCTTATAACGTCCTTTCTCTAATTTACTTTCAGGACTTGTCCTTGACAATATTGGTTTGAAGTGTATATTTCCTAATCCTTTGAATGATCTTAGGACTCAACAAGTATTTTCAAAAAATGTAAAGATTTGAGTCTTCTCTAGGAATATATCCTCCCTCATATAGCTTGGGCTATCTGGAAAGAGAGGAATAATATAATTTTTGAAGAAAAAGTATTATTGTCAAAAAAATTTTCAAATAATAGTGTTGATGATTATTGAAAATTTTAAATCCTCTATCTCTCCTAACAAATATATTTTCAAGGATTCAAATAATTCATTCCTAATAAAATTGAGATTTTAGTTTTATCAGACATCTTCTCAAGAGATCATCAATACTTCCAGACAAGATACAATTTACCATCACCCTCATTAGGACTAGGTAAAACTATACTTGATGGTGCGGAAAAGGTAACCCGGGAAAAATTGGGGGTGGGGGATTAATTAGAAATAGTTTATTGGAATTAGTAGCACCCTCTATTGGGAACTTGGATACACAAACTAACATTTTTAAAGCAATGCCAACACTTTAAGGATTCAATTTAACCAATCAGGTTGGAAGTTAGAAAAATTGGACTCAAGGGAAGGTGTTTAAGAAAAATATGACATCCTTTATAATCTTGTTAATATTCCAATTTGGGTTAGTCTTCTTTGTATATTATTTATGATGTTAAGGGAATCTCCCTCAACCCAAATTTACACATAATTATAGAGAAAGTAATAATGTGGCAGACTTATGTACTAATCTAGGGGTCTCTTATTCTAGTCTCCATCATTAGGTTGGACACCCGAACACCCCTGTTGAGATAATGAATATGTTTAATCATGAAAATATTAAAAAGCATTCTTGATTTAAATTTGTATCTCATGGTGAGTACTAATTATGATACTCACATTTGGACCACTTGTGTCTACTTTTTGTTAAGTGTGTCCACATTTTAGAATATAAAGTTTTTCTTGGTTTTTACCCCTGTTTTACAGCCAAGTTTTAAAGAGAAAATTTTGGATCAAAGGACAGGAGGTGATATTTGTCAAGTGGAACATCTATTGAATAGAGGTTGGAAGGATGAAGAGAATTTGTGGAGAATTTTGGGGGCGTAGATTTCAATGTCTTCTTGGAATGGGTTTGTGGGTAAGGCCCACATATTTCCATTAAATTTGTAGATTCATAGAAATATTGGATTGTTTAATTTTGAGGGAAGAGGTGCTTAATTTAAGAAGAAATCATTACTCACATAATTGGAATGTGAAATCAAGGTACTAAATTCTACAAAAATAAATGTGATAGGAATGAGTAGGAAGCAATTTTCTTGGACAATGGAGAGAAACTTTAAAAATCCCAAGGGATTTATTTTTCATGTCCCTTCCTAGCCCATATGATGAGATTACCAGAATAATTATTAATTATTTGACTCTAAAAGTGAGGTTGCACCGTATTAACACCTACCACTTGGTGTTTTTGAACCACTTCAAAATAAATCAACTAGTAAGCCTTCCCTTCCATCTTCTCACGTCACTTGAAATTTCTATTAAATAAGTTCAGTGGGGTAAAAGAACACACCCCTTGCATCAAGTTGTTATATTGTCAATTTACATGCATTTCATCAATCAAACCCCTAAGAGGAACCCTACTCCTTCCCTTCCCTCAAATAAGAGTATGGGATATAACATCAATTCATAAGGGTTCTTCGTAGTAATACCAAGGGGAAATATATAGCCGGCCCTAGTTACGCATAGGAAAATCCACAACAAGAAATGGAAGAGGGGAATATTACTATTATTTTCTTACTTAGCCTGGGAAAAACAAAAGAGAAATACCACATTTAAACTAAAGTAGGGTATCACAAGGATATGATAAAATGGATTAGAAGGGATATTCACACCTTAAGGGGAAATGTGAAAGACATTAACAACTCTCATAATGATAAGGACAACCAGAAGTGGAAAGAGATGGATAGAAAAAGAGAAGAAGTAAATAACAAGTGCTCCTCTTAGAGAATGGGTTTTTTTCAAGATGTCATCATCAAATCCATTATGAAGGAACTTAATAATAAAGACATCAAAGAAAAAGGAAAATATGGTGAAAATACATGAAATGTATCCATGAGCTTTATACCGAATGCATAAATACAAATGATATACTAGATTTTTTAATGTTTTTTAGTTATTTTTGTGCTACAATGGAGATGTAACTTGTCGACACTTGGGCTTCTTTTATTCTAGTTTTTACAGCTATATTTTTATTATGAACTATTTTTGTTCCTTGTGATGTAAATTAGTATATCTAGATGAAATATTTTTTTATTAATAGGGATGGGTCTTGGAAAAACCCTTTTTACCCTATTATCTAATAAAACATTAAACAAAAAAATTCATGAGCCTTTTGGTTGATATAGGCATAAACAACACAATACTTCTCAAATAGGCCTAGAAACGAATCTTCACTCCAATAGTCATAATTATGAACTTTAATGGAACACAAAAACTCCATCAAGACTCCATAAAATATGCACACATAAAAACATCCTCTTAACATCATATGCATACATTAATAACTCTACATCCTCCATATTCAACATGGAACACACCATTTGGCAATCACCATCAATCAAGTCTAAGGAACCTAATTATCATCCTCAAAAATTGAATTAATTTACACCTATATACATGATTTCAAGACACATATGACATATCACTAGAAATATATCATCCTTAGGATACTAAAACAACTCATGGAAAACTTTAAATCAGGTACAAGACCTCAAAATACTTCCTTCATTGGAACAACTCAAACCTACATGTAGGACTCAAGAATCATCCTTGAGGAAATAAAAATATAACACCTCAAGGAAAACTTACAAACACTACCAAACCTTGTAAAAATTTAGTTTAATCATAATAATCCTCCTCAAACACTCACATGTATATGTCACATAAAGGAAATCACACTTGCATACTTATTTCTACAAACCTTCTTGACAAGCCTAATTGGTTTGATTAGGTCATTAGTACTTTCACATGAAAACCCATCATCTGATAAAACTATGAGCTCCAACAAATCATGTCATTCCTCTAAAAGTTATCTATGATCATAACATAGTGCTAGATCATGAAAAACATCACAAACCTTCTCGGACAAATAATCGTAGTTTTTGCCTCTTTAGGCTATTAGTGGTAGGCACATTTGGAAGACTGATTTCAAAAATTAGTTACACTGATTATCACCCAATATTATGATGGACATCTATCATACATCCCAAGATTTAGGAAACAATTTGTTTCTCTTCATGAAACTTTCAAATCATACTTGTACAAGAAAATTTCCACAAAAGAAGGATTTTTATGTACATTCTCATCACTCCTAGAACATTAAAATTCCACCAAACTAAGATCTGGTGATTTTTATACATCTATGAACCTTCACATTATCCTTACCAATTCATTTTGATACCATACCATTCATAAAATTTTTATCACTCTGAAACTAGGGTTTAAGGAGGGTTTAAACCCACTTAACTTCTTAACAATCATTCATAAAGGATACAACATCATTTTACCTCATTAAAATTGATAAATACTCTTTAATCCATTCCTAAATGTTGATGAATGGATAAATTCCCCATGCAAATATTTCACATGTGAGTGAGCACTTGAAAGTTGACCCTCAAGCTAGGAATGACTGTTTTAAGAGCTTTGTAGATCTCAAAATAACTTATCATTATTTTCCTTCAACCTTGTGACCTGAAAATTTTCTCACTCATATTTAATAACATTATCTATGATTTCCATTACCTATCCACACTTTCTAACCTCTAAAACTCACCATGCACCATGTTTTTCCCATTTATTATTTCCTTTTCTTCTTGATCTTGCCTCGAAAGGACCATGAACATACACTATACACATGAATTATGGTCGTGTATACATTATACACATGTTATGCAATGTCACAACACACATAACATGCTCATATAGGTCTACTCTTCTCTATATATCATGATACCATATCATCTACTATGCACTAGGTCTAGGATTAGGCCTAGAATGGCTTGTATCACCACATGTCTCAAGTAAACTAACATGTTCTCCATTTTACAAACTCATTAACACCTCTGACACATCAATTTGAAAAAGTTAGCGTTGGAGCGTAGTGACTCGAGAGGCGGTGGTGAATCATTCATTCAAAACTTTTACTTCATTTATCTTAGCTTGCATACATCATTCAAATAATTCATTCAACATACATAATCAATGTGAGCTTATTAAGTGTGAGAAAACAATCCATAAGAACATGATATAAGAGAGAACACTGTAACACAAGATATAAAGTGGGAAACCATTAATGGGAAGAAAATCCACTGAAATTCTACATGTATTACTGAATAAAAAGGACTCTCATGAATATTACACATCACAAGATATTTTTAGTGAGGCACCAACCCCACAAGGAGCACCGACCCCTAGTTTAGTAGCACACCAACCCTACAATGAGAAATAACCCTAGTTTATTATAGCACCAACTCTATAAGGAGGATACAAAACCACAATATTACCAAAAAAACTCATCCATATGAATATGAACATCACCTTTAAAAATTGTTTCTCAAAACTGATGATGATCACTCTTTCAGCTCCTTCCACTCAAAACCCTCTCACACTAATATATCTCCTACTTCACTCATACTTGCACCATATTTGTGTTGATTAGGTATAATGACCTTGAAACCCTTCTTCTCTACCCTTCTCATATTCTCATCCTCCTCTCTACTCTGCTCTACATCCCTCTCACCTCTTCACACATTTCTCTCTAGGTCGGTCACAACTTCATACACTCCACTCTTATAACAAGCTAAAATGAGAAAACATAACTCTCTTTCATACATGAATCTTCTCACATATCACATTAATTTTTAAAATAAAATTATTTTATGTCATTCAAAAAATTAAAACACACTCTTCTCTTTCATAAAAACCACATAAAGAGACCATATATGTCTCCATACGCCTAAAAATTCAAATTTGTATTTCTAGGCCTAGAAACAAGGTCTTCACTCCAGCGGTAGCATTATGATCTTAAAGAGAACAAGGAAGCACTATAATGACTCCATAAAATTGAGATACTTCAATGACATCCTCTCACCACCTTCAACAAGCATAAGAATTTTTTTAACCTCCATCTTCATCATGAAACACACCAAAAGACAAGCAACTCCTTTCGGTATTAAGCTCCCGATTTTCACTCTTCAAGAATGAGTTGGTTTAGACATAAAAAATCCTCATCATGACATAAGTATAATATAAGTGGAAATATATCATCCTCAAATAATTTTAAAAACACATACCATGCTCCTAATTAGGGCATAAGGTCCCAAAATGCTTCCTTCACTGAAATTTCTCAAACCTATTTTAAGGTCTCAAGAACTAGTCTTGCGTTAATAAACCTCTAACACCTCCAAGGAAACTCCTGAGCACAACCACTACATGTAACACCTCACTAAGGACCTTGTTAACATTCTCAAACACTCACATGCATATCACACTTTCAATAGCATACTTGTTTTTGCAGACCTTGTAAATCCTAATACGGCTAATTAGGCCATTAGGTATTACACAAAAATACACCTCATCTGATCACACCATGAGATCAATTACGTCATATAAGAATTTTACAATCTATCCATACCTAAATAACCCTAATATACCATGAAAAAAACAAAAAACCATTTTAGACATAAGAACATTATTGCACTCTTTAGCCCTTTAGTAGTAGGTCAACTTGGAAGAGAAGTATCACTCATTTTCTCCTCTAAACATATCCAAAACTCTTCATGAACACTTAGAAAACATCTCAAGCTTACTTAGACAATTTTTCTTTCATCGTGACACCTGCAACACATGTCTCAGTACATAGAAATATTCACAAAAATGTTTTTTTGTATCTTCTCATCACTTCTAGAACCTGCAAATACCAACAACATGAGATCTAAAGAGTCCTATACAACCATGGATCTTCACAAGATATATTTCCCAAGCCATTTCATGCCTATACTCTTCATATTATCCACTTAATATAGGGTTTAAGGAGGGTTTAAACCCACTTTCCTTCTTTGTAAATTTTCATAAAAATCTGATGACCAAATAAAATAGTTCTTCTTGTAAAACCTTCTTAGCTCCATGTTCTATCATCCAAAAAGTTAGACCCCCATGTATACTATACATGTGGGTGAGCATTTAAACTTTCCTATTGAGTTGGGAATGGTAGTTCTGAGAGATCAATAGAGATCAAAATATCTTTTCATGCTTTTCCTTCATCCTCATGACCTAAAACTTTTATCACACCTTTGTAATAACATCCATGATGATCTCAAATTTTCATTTATGCCTTATCACCTCTACAACTCTCCATACACCATGTTTTTCCCATGTTTTATTTCCTTATATTTAATGTTATTTCTTCAAATGACCTTCATCATACACTAAACACTTGAATTATGGCATTTTAAACCATTCACACCTGTTATGTAATGTCACAACACATTTCACGTGCTCATACTGATTTACCTTGGCCTTTTTCACGTCATACCTCATGTCATGAATACACTAGGTCTAGGATTAGGCATAGAATGACTTGCTTTAACCCATGCTTTAGACAAAACTACATGTTATTCACCTTGTGGACACTCAAACACCTCTTACACATCATTTTGATCATGTTAGACCTCATGGAAACCTGTTACTACCTTTGGAGCATACTCACAAGACCACAAAACACCTTTCTTATAAGAACCATGCACTAAACCATGCATACAGTCCTAGACACCATGTTACTTCACCACACTACCAATCAACCTTCACTCTTCTTGATAAATGGCACCTAATACCAATTCTTATGCCACATGGACACCCTTTTCCATCAATGTAACTTGACATCATTGGAAATAAAAATGAATCATTATGTAACAATCTCCCCTTTGTCATTGATTATAACAAACTTTAGAAACATTGATGGAAAAAAACATGTAGGTACCTTTATGACCTCAAACATATTTTTCTTAGTAAAATCTCCCCTTTGACATATATGATAATGTATCCTACAAAAATTTGACAAAAACTATTTGAAACACAAGAACTAAGAGGGGAGGGGTGAAAAATTTCTTTTTAAACTTTGAATACAATTTTAAACCTCATCCATCCATTCAATATTGAAAAACCTTGATCATGCGAAATAATGGCATTCAAACATAAGAAAATAACAAGAAAGCACACATGAAGACAATAGTTAATGTGGGAAACCCTTAAAGGAGAAAACCCCACTGAAATCAATGCACTATTGTGGACAATTGTCCCATAAAAGATTACAAATATTTTAATTTTTTGAGCACCCACTCAACTTGAAGCACCAACTCCAACAATTAAGTCAAGCACCTACTTGAAATTTTTTTCAAGCTATAACTTGCATGGAAGCGCTAACTCCCTAGTTTGCTAAGAAAAATGTTAGTCTTTGAAGGTTTTTATCACATTCATCTAACCTAGTTGCTTAAGACAAAAAAATTGTGATCTCTTATTCAACTCCTATATGTTCATCCTCCTTCTTCACTCACCTTGATTCACCTCTTTTCTCATCAGCTCATATTTCTTCTCATATAGTCTTAATATATCTTTTTACATACACATTTAGCCTCACACACAAAAGGATGAACTCAATATTATTATTATCCTAATTAATTATGCATTGCATATTAATAAATTTATTATTTATTGTTTATATGGTTATATTTAATTATAACCATCTTATTGTTTGTATTTGAACAATACGGGAGTTGTTATATTGTTTTAACAATATAATTGTTTGATTGTATTTTTATGCTTCCCGGATGTAATATTGGAAGCTTATGTATTTAGGAATATGGTTGCACCTATGCAACTTTGTTTCTTGTTTTATTTAGTTGTTCAATACCTATAATATTGTATGTATTCATTCATATGTAAATGGTTGATTGAGATTAATAAAGTTAATCAGGCTTCCACCCCTGTTTCTCAATTTACATTTGGTACCAGTGAGAATTTGGCCTGTGAAGGCTAAAGGTGTGGAAGAGAGAGCAGTAGAAGAGAGAGAGATTTGGAGAAGATTTATAGAAATTGAGAGCTCAGAGAGAGCCAGTGTGTGCCTCCTGCAACTCCCAACCCCATCCCTACCTCTCCCCACATCCTCCTCTGTTCATTCCAGGTGTTTGGAACGCAATTTTTTTTTGCCTTTAGTGCACACCCACTAGACTAGGAAAAATTTGCTCGGTATATAAAAATATTATATATATATAAATTTATATATATATTTTACCTCTAATATTAGTGGTTTTATCTGTAATAATATTAGAGATATATTTAGTCTCTTGGATAAAACTAATAGGATATGATGTAATTGGAGGAGTGCTCTTCAAGTTATAAAATTGGGATTATTTTTTATCTGGAGGCTTGTGTGTATGTGGAGCTTCTAACCGGGTTTCTTAAATCTTTGCCTTGGACCATTATTTACTGAAAGCTCTCTATTACCAAGTTGAGATCTGCATTTCTCTTTCTCCATCACCTTATCTCCCTTCAATCTTCTTCTCAAATGGTGACCTACTGTTCATACAAAAACATTGATAATCAGGTGAGATAAAAGGAGTCGTTCCACTCTCTAGCATGACCAACACATCAACAAAAAAAATATGGCTAATGGCATTTGTAGAAAACCTAAAACACAAACAAATAAATGGCTGAATTTTTAATTCCTCAAAGGAGCATACCAGGAAAAAGAATTCAAATAAAAATCAACATAGTGAGAAATCAATGTGACTCGCAAAAATCAAAAAAAAGAATCAAAAAAAAAAATGGAAAATACAAAAAAAATGAAAGGAAGAAATAAAAAAAAAGGTGGCAAAATTGGAAAATAAAGCAAAGAAAAGGAATATAAAGTCATCTTCAAAGATCTGTTTTTTGAGCTTTGAAAACCTAAAACCACCTCAACCATGCATTTCCATGTGAGATGGAACTTCAGCCAAATCACCATTTTAAAAGGTTAGTTCAAAATTTTTGATATTTTTAAATACAAGTTTGTTCATTTTATCTCACAAGTGCACAAGCGGCCAAGGTGGATAAGAAAATGACTTAGAAGTGAGGGTGTGGGGTTCAATCCCACCCACAATTTTTTTTTTGAATTTGGTGGAAAATTTAGTGGAAAACTACCAACTTTGGAGGGAACTTTAGTGTAAAATTCAAATTTAGTTATAACTAACTAAATTTAGCGAGAAAAACCCTAATTTAGGGTAAAAAAATTTCTCCCATTCAACCTATTTTTTCATTCTAGACATTTTTTGCTAAAGGAGAGCCTATCCAGAAATTGCATTTTCAGCTATATTTTTGTAATTTTTTTGGCGTAGTGGGTCATTTTGGGCTCTGGAGGCCACCAGGGCCCATGAAAAAAAAAAAAATTTTTTCCTGCCATTCAATTTTTTTTCCATATTTTTGAATGTAATTGTATGCTTCAATATATTGTACTAATTTATAGGTTTCCATAGTCAACTAAAACTTTGTAACTACTCGAAAACTAAAAATTGTAATAAAAAAATAGTAAAAAAATTGGTTTTAAAACACTCACGAGATCCTAGATCTCATTCACAGTGTTCGGTATATATACGGTGCCTCTGGGAAGCGCTTATGGGTAAAGTCATCATGACTACTACTACACTTAACACCTAATATAGCTACAACAATGTCATCTAGGCATCGACCCTTTAAATCGATGGGGAGTAATAAGGTCACAATGCACACACTATGAGCCATCCCATCCGTCTGTGAATGATTGCATGACATAAATCTAGACTGAGAAATTATCCAAGTATATAGCAAGTTACGTGCATATGAGGATATTTCTTTGATCCGGTGTCAATAATCACATAGACCCTCTCAATATTGTCTTGGTACCACGTATTGAATTCTTTCACGTACGTTAACACCTCTTTCACGTACCACTTTGGTATATAGAAAGGGTGAGCTTCTTCCACATACCACCGGGTATATCGGAAGGGCACGTATATAGAAAGGTTCGGTATATCGGACTGATGGTATATAGATTGGGAGACCTTATACCTAGAGTGATAAGAGCCAACCCTATCGTCAGTGATTTCTATAAAATGGGCACCAATGCCCCCAAATTTTTTCTTCGATTCACAACTACTCAGAGGAAACAACTATGTTGCATGGAAGACAAAAATCAAGACACAACTTGAGTTTGAAGAGATCTGGCTATTGTTGTGAATGGTACTCTGACTAGATCAACTACTGATACAACACAACAGTGAAGTTTGATAAAGTAGATCAAAGAAGGCCAAACTCATCATCTTGTTTGGAGTGTCCGATGATGTGAAACCCCACATTCGAGATGCCAAAACAACCAAAGAAGCATGGGATAAGTTGAGCACAGTATATGAGGCCAAGAACAAGAATGTTATACTAAATGTAGAGTCAGTTACACACATTGAAGTTCAAACAGAATGAGAAAATTGAAGCTTTCTTAAGAAGAGTTACAGAGTTGAGGGCTTCACTTCTAGCCCTAGGAGAAGTGGTCTCAGATGATGCTCTCATTCCCATTTTCTAGAGAGCACTCCCCTCTTCTTACCATTTTTTGTTACAACACTAAACGTGTCAGATACGACCATTAGTTTTGACAAATTGGTAAACCTATTGCAACAAGAGGAAGCCATGCACAATAAGGATGATGAAGAAGAGAAGCACTTTCTTCACATCAAAAATGGAAAGGAAAAGGTAAAGGAAAACCTAATTCCTATCAAAAGTCCCAAAATCAAAATCAGAATCAAGGGGACAGACAACAAAGAAGAAATGTCCTATCTACAAAAGAGGACATGACCTAAAATATTGTTGGTATAATACTTACAAGAAAGGTTCATCTAGAAACTCTAGACCTCAACAACAACAGTCTTACAAGGGACATTCTAACCACAATCATGGGTAGAAAAAAGGGGAACTGGAAAAGAAGACCCCATCAACAAGGAAATATTGTTGAGCAACAAGAACAGTCGAATGAAATGAAGACTACTTGTTCACTTGCTCGATCAAGTGAACCATCCACGTCATCTAGTGATGTTTGGTATGTTGATTTGGGGGCCACTCAACACATGACCAGCCACAGAGACTAGTTTATTTCAATGAGGGACACGCCATCAAAAATCATGTTTCGTTGGGAGATGATTCTTCATATACAGTTCAGGGGATTGGGAACATTTCTCTACCCCTTGGTTCACGCAACTATAGACTTTCAGATGTCTTATATGTCCCTAGGTTGACAAAGAATCTTCTTTCAGTCAGTCAACTCCTTGATCACAACCTAAAAATTGACTTTGATAGTCATTCCGACAAGAAAACATGTTTGATTCGAGATAAATCACGAGGCTCAAAATAGTTGCAAAGCCTCTAATGTGGGATGCATGTTCCAACTTGATTTTGTCCACAGAGATGATCAAAACTTGTGGCTAAGAACTCTACCTCAACATAGTTGTGGCATCAGAGACTTGGTCATGTAAGTTTCAAGTATCTCGAGACACTTCATTGGTGCAATATGGTACATGGGCTACCATCTCTTCAGAAGGATACAAACAAGTGTCCTCACTTCCTAACAGAAAACAACACAGAGCTTCATTCCAGAAGAGTACATATCAAGCTCATGGTCAACTTGATCTAGTTCATACCGATCTTTGTGGTCCGATGCAACCAAGTCATTCTAGGATTTCAGTACTTCATGCTTTGTGTTGATGACTATTCAAGAAAATGTGGATTTTTTGTCTTCACAAGAAAAGTGAAGCTTTTGAAACTTTCAAGAAGTTCAAAGTAGCAATTGAGAATGAAACTTGGTCATCACATCATAACTCTCCACTCAGATCGAGGGGGAATTCACCAATAATGAGTTCAAATACTACCTACAAACTCATGGGATTCATCGACAAATGCCTCCTCCACACACACCGCAACAAAAATGGTGTTGTTGAGAGAAGAAATCATACTATCATGGAAATGGTGCGATGCATGATCGATGACTCTGACTTGCAAAGACATTCTAGGTAGAAGTAGCAAAAATAACAGTGTATTTTTTTGAATAGAGTGCCCACATTTGCTCTTGACGGAGTAACACCACAAGAAGCATGGTCAAAGTGGAAACCATCTATTGCACACCTTAGAGTATTCGGGTGCAAAGAAAGCATGCACATACCCAAGAAGAACAGAAATAAATTGGACATGAAGTCACAAAAACTCATCTTCATTGGGTACAGTGAAGAGACTCTTGGGTACAGATTGATGGATCCTAAGACTAGAAAAGTCTACACCAACAGAGATGTTGAGTTTTTTTAGAAGAAGGAAGCAGAGTCTCCTCCTCCAGACTCACCAGATGTAGATTTTTCACCAGTTGTAAAAATTGAAGCTGATGTTCCCTCATATGATGAAAGTGATGATGGGGATGATGGTGTTGATTAGATAGAACCATGACCCATGGGAACAGTTTAACATATGCCCAAGTGGTGTACTAGCACATTACGAGATGCAAGAATGGATGCTCCACCGATACATCCACCCCTTGGACCATGACTCATAGTAAAGCAAGAGAAGAAGTTAACTTTTCTTTGATGAGTAGAGTTATTGAATCTGATGAGCCCTCTATAGTCTAAGAAGCCCTACAGTCAAAATCTTGGAAAGATGCCATGGATTCTAAATATCAATCAGTGATGAAGAATAACACTTGGCAGCTTGTCGATCTTCCACCAGGAAGAAACCCATTGATGCAGATGGATATTTAAAACAAAGTACAAAGTAGATGGGATAGTGGACAAAGTATAAAGCAAGACTAGTAGCAAAGGGGTATGCACAAAAAAGAAGGCATAGACTACGAGGAGACATTTTCTCCCACAACTAAGATCAAAACAATCAGAATGATCTTTGCTCTAGCTACACAGTTTGGTTGGAAATTCCATCAGATGGATGTAAAAAGTGCCTTCCTAAATGGATATTTACAAGAAGAAGTCTACATGACTCAACCTAAGGGATATGTAGTACCTGGTCAAGAAGAAAAGGTATGCAGACTCAGAAATCTCTGTATGGCCTTAAATAGGCACCCCGGGCATGGTACATCAAGATTGATGAGCATCTCGTACAACATGGATTTGTTAGAAATCCATACGATCCCAATATTTACCTCAAAAATCAAGGGGGAGATTGTGATTGTTGTTGTCTATGTCGATGATCTAGTCATCATTGGTAGTTCAATGAAGATGATCGATGCAATGAAGAAAGATCTTAATCGATCGTTCGACATGACCGATCTCGGGCTGATGCATTATTGTCTTGGATTGGAAGTATGGCAAAAAGAGAATCACATATTTGTTTCTCAATGAAATATACCAAGACAACACTCAAGAAATTCAGGATGATGGATTGCACACCAATTTCTACACCTATGGAGAACAGATTAGATTATCTCATTCAGATCCATCTCTTGAGGTAAATGCCACTCTCTATCGGCAGTTGATTGGGAGTCTCATTTACTTGACCTACACTAGACCAGATATCAGCTTTGTAGTGAGCTATCTATCCAGTTCATGCAGGAACCCAAAGTTTTTCATTGGAAAGTAGCAAGGTGCATTTTGAGATATCTCAAAGGATCAGTGGATCTTGGTCTAGAATACAAGAAGAATGAAAACTTCTTCTTGATTGGATATTGATTCGATCATGCAGGAAATATTGATGATAGAAAATCCACTTCAGGATTTGTATTTTTTATGGGATCTGGACCAATATCATGGGGAAGCAAGAAACAACACTTCATTTCTCACTCTTCCACAAATCCGAGTATCATTCTACAGGAGAAGTTGTCTATGAAGCGATTTGGCTACGTCACATACTAGAAGGACTTGGAATACCACAGACAAACCACCACCATGTATGTTGACAATGAAGGTGTTCTCAAACTTGTTCACAATCCAGTTTTTCATGAGAGAACAAAGCACATTGAGGTACAGGTTCATTTCATATGTGAACATGTGTTGAAGCACAACATCTAGCTTCAATTTTTCCAACAACTGAACAATGGGCATATATCTTCACAAAGTCACTTGCACGTGACAAGTTTGAGTTGTTCAGAGAGTTCCTCTCCTCATCCCTTGAGACAATGCACAATTAAGGGGGGGAATGTTAGGATAAAATATTATTATTATCCTAATTAATTATGCATTGCATATTAATAAATTTATTATTTATTGTTTATATGGTTATATTTAATTATAACCATCTTATTGTTTATATTTGAACAATATGGGAGCTGTTATATTGTTTTAACAATATAATTGTTTGATTATATTTTTATGCTTCCCGGATGTAATATTGGAAGCTTATGTATTTAGGAATATGGTTGCACTGTGCAACTCTATTTCTTATTTGTTCATTCAATACCTATAAGTATTGCATTGCGGATCATTCATATGTTCAATACCTACTTGGCATATGTAAATGGTTGATTGAGATTAATAAAGTTAATCATTCATATGTAAATGGTTGATTATAACCAATTTATCTGTCTTTTTATTAACATTAGGATTAATGTTTCCTCCTTGTAACAAGTGTTATAAAAGTGTTTTTACATTACAAAGGTTCCCTCCTTGACATCTAAATCATTGAAAAATCTTTACAACTTTCCACTTTAACACCAAGCCTCCATTAGGACTCATATGATCCATTTGAACTATGACCTTCAAAATGTAGTCTTCAACTTGGATGAATTAAACACACTTTAGGTTCATATCATGCAACAAGAACATGATATAATACTCTTCAATATTTCCAGGACATCATTGCATGTTTGGGATGCTGCGTAATCTGGGCTTAATACTTCAATACAAATTTTCTTCTTATTTGGGTGTGCATACACATCATGGCAGCTCAAAAACACAATCACAATATTTCTTCATCAACACCAATGTATGAGCTTTAAAATCTTCTTAATTCTTGGAGGATGTCTCCAATGACATCTATTTCACCTCCAACAACATTTGGTAACACTACCATCTTCAATCACACTATCAAACACTAATTATTACAAGGTCCTAATATAGTTGCATCATAGAAAAATAGTATTCATAAACTAATAAAGCTCATGCATTGAACCACTTTTTCATGGCTCTTACGACACCTTTTTGGAAATAAAAATCCTTATTCAGCTCATTAAATCCATAGTTTTCATCATTTTAATCCATATAGCTTCAATATGCATGTATTTATGAGACTGCTCATATTAGATCTTAGGTCATAAAAACCAATTTTTCTTAGATAGCTTCAAACACTCCAAACTTCACTTTCATACAAAACCAATGCATGATTCACTTAACTAGATACCTCTACTCCATATTCAAACACTCATTTTCCTAGGTAGTTTGGAGAATATCATATTTTCAACCTTATTTCTCAAGCCTTACTGGATTGTCCTAATGATTCAATTTACACAATTAGGAGCTTAGGACAAATTAAAATTTAGCTAATCACTTCTTGATCTCAAACATGTCATATTGGACATATATCGAGATATTCATGTTCACATTTCACTCTTACACCATGCTTTCACACCAAGACTATTTCAAACCATCATGACTGGTTTTTCCTCTATAGGCCTTAAGCGAGGGAAACATTTGGGAATACCAATATAATGCATAGAACATGTCTGAAACACTTCATGATCATCAATAACACTTCCCATACTTGCTTCCACATTAGGATTTTCATCATGAACTCTACTATGCATGATTGTACCATCAAATTTATTCAAAATAAGCATATTATTGTACCTTACCAGCTAACCTGGACCATGAGACCACCACCAAAATGAACTAGGAATAATTTATAATCCTTTATAATCATAAATCATCAAATTATCTTTCCCAAGTCATTTCAGGATGAGAACCTTTATTTCTTCTCCATTTCTCTCAAGGGATTATTTTAGGAGGGTTTAAAACCCATTTAATTTCTCAAGGATTATTCATAAAGAATAGGACACCATTATTTATCATTCAAATTACATATAATTGTAACTTCATGCCCCAAAATTGATGAAATAACCAGTCCCCATACAAATATTTAATGTGTGAATGAGAAAAACTTGACCCTCAAGATGGAAATGTCCATTTTACGTGTTTGATAACACATAAACTCATTTATATTGCTTCTTCTTTCGAAATTTGACTTGAAAATTTGTCCACAACATTGTATTGACCTACTTCACATATCACAATGCTCATTTCGGTATGTACCTATATGAAAGTCATCGTTCACCTTGAATTGTTCATTCTCACTTGGCTTGTCCTAAAAACATGCCTTAAAAATACCTTAAACATGCCTCTACCAGTTGAATCTTGACCGAAAAAATCTTCCACATCCTTTCTAAAATTTTACAACACATAATTCATGTTTTTACTTACCTTTCTCATTTTTTTATTCATACTCCAAGCCATGCTTACACTAGGTCTTAGAATTAGGCCTAGTTGAGCTTGTTTTAACCTTTGTTTCATGAACATGTCATGTTCTCCATCATGAAGTCACTTACACACATTTGAGAAAATATTTTTCACACCTCTACATGCCCTCATGGGCTCACTTATTTGTGCATCTCACTTTCATGCTCCATTAGACCTCCAAACACCTAGACTAAGTTTAGATGATCACCTACAAACCATGATCATGATTATACCTACACTCTAAGATTCACATGATTGTCTTAACACACTCACTTAATACTCTCCATACCTTTACCATCATTAAATATCTACTTCATGCCTTCATTCCATCATACCAAGTCATCCTACTGACTAAGCCTCATGATTAGGCCTATTGGACCAAGAAAATATCACTAATGTCACTCATGCACCCTTTTGTAAATTATGCTTACTATGTCATGTCATCAAACACCTTCTAAAATATATAGGAAATCATTATGACACTCTATCACATCACCATCATGCCTCTATAAGTCACTAGCTACTCAAGAATCCAAGCCTTACAAGGTGATCTCAATCATGACACCATGAACTCATCCATACCTTGTCCTATCATGTCACAATCACTAAAAACTTCCTCTTACACTCCTTCATCTTCCTTTGTCATTAATGATCCTTTTACATCAACGTAAACAAAATAATAACTCACATGCTAACATAAATAATACAAAGAGTGTAAGAACACATTCTTACAAGATTCCCCTTGGTTTATACCTACCTTCTTGAATTCATTTGTTGTAGATGATCTATGAACCTATGTGTATCCTTAACTACTCATTTCTCCTTGAATAGATACACACTTAATTTTGATCTTCATTAGTGTTGTAGGCATCATTTGGACTGAACTTATAAGAATCATGCACCTTTTCATCTTTACCTTGGACTAGCTTACCCCATATGGCTGAAAACATCTCCCCCTGGGATGATACACACTCTTATAGCTCAAAAACAAAATGTACAACATGTTTCATACCTCTTTTGTCATTAGTTCTAGCCATTTACTTAACTCCCCTTGGACCATGCTCTTTAGCTCTGTTTCGACCTTATGGAATGGGTTTGTCTCCTCCTTGCACAACAAAAAATAGTAATTGTTCTTGTATTCACTTTAAACATCTCATATATGTTCATCTCAATACCTTTAAACTAGTCTCCCATACTAATCAACATTGTAGTATACTTCACTTGATCTTTAACCCTACTCATTACCGAGAATTGTTATCCATTGTGTGTTTGTGTTGTCATTTATGTTAATTTTTTTATGGAAAAGGGTGTCATGAGGTCATGTGAGGATGCATGAGGTGTTATTCAAATGTAAAGTATGAAGGCTGAGTGGTAGTTTCAAGTTTGGGGAAGGTCTAAGGTGTTCTGACATGTTTCAATGTGTATGCTCATAGTATGAGTCCTCCCAAGTGATTTTATTGATTAAATGAGGTCATTCATGGTCCATGAGGTGTGTTATATGTGTTAATGAGTCTACATGAGGTCAACATGGTTAGTTCATGTGAATTCATAGCTGAGTCGAGGTAATTGCAAGCTTTGTGCTCCTAGCTCTGGAGCATGCGGAATGGTATTGAGGTATGAGTTTTGGAGTTGATAATTTCTAAAAATCATGGTATTATCATGGTGATAGTGTACATAAGGTTTATGGTGAATTTTAGGTCAGTAATCAATGGTATAATGTAGTGCCCACTCTCCTTTGACAATTTGCTTTAGATGTTGATTTTGACACTACCGATCATATTTTGGATATTATTGTGTTTTGATATAGCAGGATGTGTATATGCTAGCTCATTGGTTATTATGGACATTACTATGTTTTGTTTAGTATGATGGTTAGATACTAGATTTTGGATTACTATTGATCTGGATTTAGTCATTATGCTCGATGATATTTGAGACATCATTATTATTACTGTGTGGATGATGATATACTAGTTGACATGGACAGGTTATTGATGTTGATTTTAGACATGTGACCTTGATATTATGAATAGTTCTAGCATAGAAATCTATTGGATGATGACATAGTTACCAATTGAATTCAAAATGATAATGTTAAATTCTTTATATAGTTGTGATTTGGATTTGATATTTATATACATAAGTTGATTTTATATCTTCTTGGATGTTCGATATGACCACGAGGCCAAGGAGGTATTGTTATTTTGGGTAAAAGTCACAACAATGTCGGGGGACTGGAGACTAACCATATTGAAATTCAGTGTGAGATCAACAAGGTCACCATGGCAACTATGTTTGATTTGTGTGTTGAGTTATGTTAGGATTTCCCATGGGGGATTTCCATTATTGTGACCATGGGGCATATATGTGTTTTAATTATGTGTTTCTTTTCTTATTGTTGTGTGTTTTTATTTGTAATGTGCTTCTTATTTTTAAGTATTCAAATGTGATAGTATAATGTAGAGTCATATAATTAAATTTTAATTAAATTAATTGGGGAGTGGAATATAAGGAAATAATATTGTTGTCTTGATTAATAATTAAATTTGATTTATATTATGTGCAACCATAGGATAAATAAATAAATCTTATGTCAAAACTTGTAATAAATGGAGTCATAAACTTTAATGCATGTGTAAGAGGATGTAAGAGTTGTGTAAGTGAAATGATAGATTGTATAAATTAGATTTTGGAGTGTAGAACACTCCATCCTCTTTGAAATTTGGATTTGGTCTTGGGAGCCTAAATTGGAGGCTTGTGGGACAAGTTAAACTTGTCCCACACCTCCAAAAATCCTCCACCAACCATACCTATGGCTTGGGAGTAGATTTTATCCTTTCTTATTTAGTTTTGAAATGATTGTTGTGTAAGAATTGATTGCACTTGTCTTCTAAATTTTAATGCATTCCTTTTTTTTTTTAGTATGGGTTGAGTTTGGGTATGTAAGTAATTTTTTCATTCACATTTATTGTGATTTTATTGTAATTGATGTTGATTGATTTTGGGATGAGGAAAAATGATGTGGCATCCCACTTGGAATCCACATCATCCCCTCCCTCCCTCTCCTTTAAAAAAAAAATCCCCTCTCATTTGGAGGTTGTTGAAAACTTTGTCTTGCTTCCTTGGGTCGAACTTTTGTTGTGGGAGCTGGTTTTTGAGGAAGGAGTCTTTGGAAATATGGTGCATGCATTTACCTTGCTATTTTTGGGACTGTGTTTGAGCACCAAAGAACTACTGTGTTGGAAATCAAGTCTCCATTATGGAGAGGTAGGCTTCTTCCTTTTTAGTTGGTTATTTTTCCTTCTTCTTGCATGCATTGTTGAATGATGGTTGTGTTGCATTCTTGCTTGGATGGGTAGAATGCTTAGGGCATGGTGTAGAGAGAAGACTATGAGGTTATATCAGAGGAGGGATAAGGGATTTTCCATTAGCACTTGTCTTGAGGAGGGAGTGTTGATTTGGGATCCACCTAGGAAAAGAATATGCATGCATTTCTTACTTTGGGGGAGGTATAAGGGATAAATTTGGAGGAGGGATAAGGAGGGGTTGAGGAGGGATAAGGTTTATGGGATGGTTATGTTTCTTGGTGGTTTGTTTTAGGTGGATGCCCAATTTCAACATGGGAGGCATAAGGAGACCTCCATAGTTCTTGCTCTTGTTTGGCTTGCTTGCTCAAGCCTTTGTGATTGTATGACTGTTTTCAAATGCAGTTGAGAACTGCTACCTTGTTTTGATTTGTGTCTTCATTGATTTTTGTGATATATGAGTGTTGCTTGCATGTGAAAGAAGTCCATGTTGCCATGAGTTGAATTATCATGCTCCATTTCAATATGGTTGGGCTTAGGGGCCAATGGGGAAAGATGGATTCTCTTTTCCCATTGGGTATCTTGGTTGGGTGGAGAGTGTTGCCTTTCCCCTTCCTTGTTGTGATCAAAAGATGAAAGATGAAGAAATTAGCATGTTGTTGTTTGGAGCTTGGAGAATTTCATAGTTTGATAGTCATTCCTTTGAGCAAATGTCATTGTAACCTTTCCCACTTCTAGTGGATGATTGTAATTGATATTTAAATATGAAGTATCCACCTTGTAGTTGGAAGATGAAATTGATTTAAGAAATGTAAAGAAGAATTATACTTCTCTGTTTTATTTGGAAAAGAAAATGTGAATGATATTTTGTACTTGTATTTGAAATGTGAAATCAATTCAAATTGGGAAGGAATTCAATTGTAGAGTTATTTGAATTATCAATAAAGGATGGAATTGATTCTTTTAAACTTGTATTGTTATCAAATAATGACACTCTATTTTGAAATAGATTAAGAAATAGCATTGCCAAGAAATGTACTGTGTTTGAAATCAAATAGAAGGAGTTAGATTGTTTATTGTTATTGGAAATCAAAGAAATAATTGTGTTCTTGCTCAATGCATTGTTGTATTAGAAAATGAATGATTGTTATATCTTAGGAAATTATGTTTTGGAAAAGAGAAAT
This sequence comes from Taxus wallichiana var. yunnanensis, assembly GCA_018340775.1. Taxonomy (NCBI): domain Eukaryota; kingdom Viridiplantae; phylum Streptophyta; class Pinopsida; order Cupressales; family Taxaceae; genus Taxus; species Taxus wallichiana. Next base: position 486,764,453 of record CM031238.1, read on the forward strand.
AGTTAAAGGAAATGATAGAAAATTGATCTTTCAAAATGAGTTGTTAAAAATTAGAAACTTAACATTGTATACTGTATATATATATGTTTATTGGATCAATGGAGTGTCCGAGAAAGGAATTTGGCATGTTTTCCATACTCAAATGTTGCACATTAATTATGCAACTCGTGAAAGGAAGAATTATGTTATTTGTATAACTCGACATTTGAAAATAATGAAATTAATGTACGATTCAGATTTATGAATAAAATTAATAAGGGATACCAAGTATTTTAGATGTATTGGGTCCTATTTAACCCACATTAAACTTCACATTTAAGAAAATATCACTAAAACTCTATCAATTCCAATTTAAACTTCTCAACCCAACTCTCATCATAGGACTATTTGTAAAGTTATATCAATTCTAACTTAATCTCCAAATTGACCTTGAAAATATACTTAAACTTACCCAAGACCAATTTTCCATGCTTAATTTACATGCTCGAGGAAGAAATATCAAAATTGAATTAAATCTTATAAGTTGAAATTTGCTAGTTTTAAAATTATAAACCTTGGAGAATTTTTATTCAAAATTGACCCTCAAAACTTCATCAAAAACCAAAATTTATGATTCTTGTGAAAATATGACTCTGAGAGCTTTCTAGAAATTCCTTGTTTTCCTAAAATGGAGTTTCCTATCAAAAGTTATGGCCATTTGAAGTTTTACTTCGAAATGGCCATCCCAAACCAAAAATGAAATAATTCAACTTTAGAAAATTTAAATTTTGAACTTTAGAAAAATTTCCTAAAAATTTCCACGGCCCCGCCACCCTCTTATCCAATCAGATGATGCCACATGGCATCCTGAGGGGTGGAGCTTTTGGAAAAACTTATTTTTTTGAAAATTTGGTCTCGGGAAAATTTTCCAAATTTTCCCCACAACCCCGTGGCCCCGAACCAATCACGTGCTGACACGTGGTAGGAGGTGTGCGGGTTAAAATTGAAAACTTAACCATTTTTGGTCTTTGGGAAAATTTTCACATTTTTCCCACAGACCCACACCCCCGTAGCCAATAGGATGTCGACACGTGTCCCCTTGGAGTTATGGGCCCGCAAGTTTTTTTTTTTTTTTTTTTTTTAACCTTTTTATCCCTTTGTGAGAAAAATCCAAATCTTCTCCGCTGCTCTCCGCCCACAACTAATCACAAGGTGCCACGTGGCCATTTGAACAAGCACGGAGGCATGGAGGAAAATTTTCCTTCGGAAAATTGAATTTTTGACTTCGGGAAAAATTTTCCAAATTTTCCCCACGACCCATCGAGCCCCGTCCAACCACGTGCTGACACGTGGCACTTGGGGCATCGAGAGGGTGTGGAGATATTTTATCCCTTGGGATTTTAATCCCCAAAATCTCCTCATCCATTTTTCTCCATTGACCCACGACCCCCATGATGAATAAGAGTTTGACACGTGGCATGGGAAGTGCCACGTGGTGCGAGTTTTCTCCTTGGCGGAGGTGCGTGAGAAATTTTGCCATTTGGTTTTTCACCCAAACCTCCAAATCCTTCTTCACCCACCGGTCCATGCCACCCCGCCAATTAGGATGTGCCAAATGTCATGTTTTGTTAGCCCTGTGGGTGTGTGAAGATGTTTTGCACTTTGCGCCAATGTGAGGGAAAAATATCTTCCCCTAAGCCCGCGGACTTCCAAGGGAAAATTTTCCCCTAAAACTCCACCCGGCCATATCTTGAGATCTACAAAGTGTAGGAGGACTTCTTTATATAGTTGGAAAGGTGAAGAAATTTCCTATCCAATGAGCCTAATTTAGGAAAGTTTTTATGAATCTATATGTGAGAAAAATCTATTTGAACTTCTGGGCCTGTTTGAGAGCAAGCATGGGGGTAAATTGCTCCTTGAACCTAAACCAAACATGTAACCCTAAAATTTAAAAAAAAAACCTAGTGCACTTGTGTTAGGTTAAACCATGATAGGTCTTGTGTTTTTGGAAATTAGGTTTTGTCCCAGAGCCGGTTGTTCAAGCTAAAGCCTTGTAAACTTAGTTGTAGACAATTCTAATAAAAAAAAAATTATTCCATAATTTTTCCTAGTTTGTTTCTTGGTCTCAAGTGGTAGTTGAACGGGCATTACATATAATGCATATATGAGGTCCTTGGGAAGTAAAAAGGTGATAACATGCAAGATATCATGGGTAAATGAGATTGGTTACATATTTTTAGATATATTTTGGCTATATGGTAAGTATGATCTGATATAGGATGTTGTTATGATGCTTCATGACAAGTTTCAGATCAAAGTGAAGAAATTTTTAAAGATGTGGAGTTTTTGGCAAAACTAGGTTTTCCATAGTGTGTTTTTGAGGAAAAATTTGACCTTTTCATGCTCATTGTGAGATGTGTGATTTTCATGGATACCTTATCTCTTTGAAAAAAATTAGGTCAATTATGAAGGTTTCACAAAAATAATTAGGTGGTTTTATTGTCTTGTTTTTATGAACGATCGTTAAGAAGATAAATTACTTTGAAACCCTAGTTACAAGTGCCTTGAGAAGAATAAGTATACTTGAACCTATTTTTATTCCTTCTTATAAAGTTATTATTGGATTTTTAGAAGACTCCTTTATCTTTCTAGAAAGGTAATATAGTATTTGTGACACTTTGTGTGGGCCCCACCTCAAAATTATTATTTCTAGAGAACTCCGCTTTTAGGAGACATTTCCTAAAAAACATGAAGAATAAATTGAAATTTTGTATATCTCTATATTTTTAAAATATTTCCATGATAGTTTTATATCATGGTTAAATTCATAAATGGAAAAATGTGGCCTATTTATCAGGACTAGTTTTTGGGGCAGTTTGGAGTAGTCTGTGCTAAAATTGTATTTGCAGGAGATACATATGTATTTAGGATTTGGTTCAACTTTTTTGTGATCTTGTTTCAGAGATATTTCCAATTATATATCAATATTTTGTTTTTGATAATTTACGGAAAGTTATGATCTGATATTTAAGGGTCAAATCTAAGAGATACCTAGTTAAGAAGGGTGATAAGTAGCTTCATGATGTTGTTGATTGATTTCAGTTTCTTCATGATGGTTAAAGGTGTATTAGTGCTTATAAAACCTTTTTAATGGTTTTACAAGATTTTTTTAAGTGTGGAAGTGAGTTTTGAGGTTATGGAGCAAGTTGAGCTCAAGGTTGGTTCTTGAGTCCTAGAATCCTAAAGGATTAGTTTCAATGATGGAACTATTTGAAGGCCTTCCATTTAGATTTTGAAGGAAAATTAAGTTTTTATGGAAAGAGGACTCTGAGGGATGTCCAATGGTATAATTTTTGTATCATTATGATGATATTTGATGATTCATCTAGCTCGGTTTATGAGAAATAAGGTTGTTGGTTTTCAAGATAGGATTCCTATGGCTGAAATATTGAGTTAGATGATGCATTAAATGGATTTTTGATTATTTATATTAGCTGGATAGTGAATAAAGATGATTTTTTTACTATTTAAGTCATTTTAATGTATTAAAAGTGACATAAAGGGTGAAAACCAGTTTAGTTTGTAAAAATACTTTCGGGTAGTTCAATTTAGTAAAGATGAAATTTTGTGTAGTTTTCACAAATGTATGTTTACTGATATATAGAAATCATGGAAGTTATATATAGGTCCATGAGATTCCAATTATTGGTTACATACCATATTTGATATGTTCTTAGATGGTCTTGAGGCCCAAAGGTGAAGATAGGGTCTAGAAAATAGCTATTATGAGAAGTTTATGAGCCTTATTAGTTGTGTTATGTGAAATTTGATTAGTAAAAGATAATTAATGACCATATATTGTGTTTTAATTTCATATTTTACATGTGTGGTGAAATTTGGATCATTTCTAATAATGTTTATGGTGTTTGTGGTTTTTTCTCATCCATATAATGGGGTTTTGAGCTTGTTTTGAGCATGTTTGGTGCATTTGAGCATGGTTGTCCTAAATGGGTCAACTTTAAGAATATTTATAAGTATGTGCTTATATTTTATGGTTTAATGGTTAAGATAATGTTTTAGGAATGACCTTTCTTAATTTTTTGAGTTAGAATAGGTATAGAAGTGAATTTTTAGTTCAAATTTGAGTTAGTGCTCTTACAGGGAAAAGTGTGACCCAATTAAAAGTGTAAATTAGGTATGAAGAAATAATTTCATAGTTGAGGAAGAGTTTGAAAAGTTGAGGAATCATGAAGATATTTTTTTTGAGTGTTTGAAGTGAAAACAATTCCATGAAAGAAGAGGAAAAGTGAGTTAAAGGAATGAAGGTTCGAAGGTTTATGTGTGAGCGGAAATTATGATCTCCATCAGTTGTGGCAGTAAAAAAACTAGATACTTCATCTACAGGTGGTTGAGTTTTTTCTTGATCATCTTATGGGGTTTTAGCCTCCTTGTGGAGTGGGTGTGTCACTAAAATAGTGAGGCAGTTCTCCTTGTAGGATTAATGCTCTACTAAACTAGGGATTGGTGCTCTCCTAAACTAGGGGTTGATTCTCCTTATGGGGTTGGTTCCTTACTAAATCAGGTATTATTTTTCCTTGTATGGTTGAAACTCTACTAAACTAAGCTTTGGTTCTCTTTCTAGGTTGGCACCTCACTAAATTTAAAACATGGATATATAAAGTTTTTGATTCAATGAGTTTTCTTCCCCTCGAGGGTTTCCCACTTAAATCTGGTGTTTTTATGTACTCTCTTTCCATTTATCATGGTTATAGTTGATTCAATGTTTAAGTTAACACACATATGGATAATGTATGATTGAATGGTTGAATGAATGATAATGAGTGGTGAATGTAAAAATTAAATGATGAATGAATGGTTTGGTTTATGAAGTGAATTTTTTTGTAGGATTGATTCACCCCCTCTCATTCCATTTTTCTACCAACAATTAGTATCAAGAAGGTCCTTGTGAAGAAATTTTAATAGCTTTGAGGACATTCTATAAGCACCTATATGGTGATTTAGTGAAGGCCAAGTTGAAATGAATCCATAGGTCAGGATGAGAGCATGTTTGAAACCATTGAGGTTTGACATTTGGCATAATGTTCTTGGTATGTTCTCTGCCATTTCTAATCCAGCGAATAAAAATACTAATAAATTTGACAAAGTAGAAATTTTCTGATTTTGAAGCATGTAGCCTAACTAAAGATAAATAAGAAGGTGAAGAGTCCCTATAATAAGATCTTGAAAGTGTTCCTAGCTCTACAAAGGAAGAAATTGAAATCGTGTTTATAATTAACCTAAAAGAGTTGAAAATCCAAAGAAATAAGATAAAGGAAATGAATTCATTGGTGGATTCCTTGATGGATCAGTTAAGTATTTTAAGCAATTACATGTGTATTATCAAGGACCATATTGAAGATCAGGTGACCAAGTTAGTTCCCTTGAAGGATGAGTATGATATTTCTATTATCAAGACCTCCAACTTTGAGAAAGAATGTGAGAGATCTAATCCCATTGGAGGTTAAAAGGTTGATCATATTGTAAAACTCAATAGTTATGGTTTCTCAAGACCATACAAGTGGTATTATTTATCTGAATTATTTTTCATAGTGTATATATTGTGTAATGGATTCAATATAGCTCAAATGGTGATAAACATGACCTCTTAGCTCATGTTGCTATTCGAATAGTAGTGAAGGGTTTAGATCAACAAATTCTATCTATGATGAGATTATGGTTTAATGATGGCTAGTATGGTTTAAGTAATTCAATTCAACACTTTTCATGTATTCTAAAAGGAATATGAGCATAGGTATGAAGATATGTGGAGAAAGTAACAAGAAAGAAACATAAAGAGAGCATTTTGTTTCTACATGTAGGTCATATGAAGGATTGGGAATGGTATCTCAAGAGTTGTTGAAGTTGTAAAGGTGTTATAAGGAGTTTTACAAATTCAAATTCTAGTATGTATATGGTCATGAAAGTCATTTTTTTGTTTTGTATCTAATTTTTCTTTGTACACATTGTCTTGTTCTCTTATAATTAATTTTATCATAACTTGTAAGAAAAGGTGATATCTTTCAGGTCAAGTTTGAATTCATTTCAATGTCTGTAAATTTTTTTATCCGACTATAGTGCCTTGGTAGCCTCAGTCAAAATTCTTGGTATTATTATAAGTATTTCCTTGAGGTCCACATCAGTGTGATGGATCTTTTGGGTCTTGTAAGAAAAAGGGGTATTTTAAATAATTGAATTTTTTAATTAAGTGATGGAAAATATTTGTGTCTCTAGTTGTAAATAATAATATGGTTCATTCAAAATGCCCATAAGAATATAGAGGTTTGTGTTTGGATAAAGTTGTTCTATGAATCCCTTTACTTGATCAAGTGTATATGTCAAAGGTTTGAAACATTAATAGTATGCATCAAAAGTGTACGATCCCATTAGAATCATGTTTATTCAGTTTCATGTCTAAATTTTTTTCCAAATGTGTCAAAACATGATATTTATTTATAAGTTGAAGTTGAAGGCAAGTATGAAATCTACACAAAATTTAGTGTTACTAAGGAAGTAGTAATGTTAGAGTAAGACACAATGTTAGTAGTTTATTTAATGTCCGTGAAGATGTTATTTTAAATATTTTAAAAAGGATCGATTAAGAGACCTCTACCATGTTTTGGAACTAGTTTGATGCTCTGAGGTCTACATGAAGAACTATTTAACTAGGATCTTTAGAATGAAGTCTAGGAGAATTTTTTTACAATGGGTCTAGTGGATGTTCCCTATGTTTTCTCCATTAGTGTTGAAATTTTAGTATCTTCAATTCAATACATTCCATGATTTATGTGTAAGGGCTAAAGAAACCAAGGAGATATGTATCTTTGTTTGAAATAGATATGGTCTATTTTATATATTCTGGTAGAGGTATTTTCATGTGTCTTTGGTACTTACAAGGTTATTGTTATCCAAAATGTGCCCCTTGCTCATTTTTGTGGCTAACTCCCTTCATTTTTCCTCTCTTGTTCCTCAGTCATATTTTTTTTCTTTTCAAGCCCTCAAAACCTTCTGGAAATGGCACCATTGGATAGAGCTCCTTCTCAAATTTCCAGAAAGGTAAATTTTTCCTCCTAACTCCATGTATTTTTGAAGTTATGGTCCAGTGGAGTGTTTGTGGGAAATTTTCCCCTGGAAGGCCCACAACCAATCAGATTATGCCACATGTCCAAGGAAGTGGCAGGGGTCAGAGGAAAACTTGGATTTTTTACCAAGTGTTTGGAAAATTTTTCAAAAGGAATAATCTTTCCCGCAGGCCCACCGGTGAATCAGATTATGCCACGTGTCCAAGGGGAAAAATTGGAAAAATCGACTAAGTGTTAGCGCCATGAAAAATTTCAAAGGGATGCCCGTGCCCAATCATGCTATGACACGTGTCCTTTGGCATCGAACCTTCGAGGGTGGGGGAAAGATTGGAATTTTGGTGAAGTGTTTTGGTAAAAGGGAATGGAGAATTTTTTGGCCCGCCGCCCTACCGACCAGTGAGAGTATGCCATGTGTCCCCTGGGGTCGAGTTTCGGAGCGCGGGAGGAGATTGTGAATTTTTCCCAAAGGGATTGTGAAAAAGGAAAAATGTTTGCCCAAGGCCCATGGAAAATTATATGATGCCACGTGTCTCAGATTGGCGGAATGGCGGGAAAATTTAGGAAATTTTCCCGAAGGAAAAAATAATCCCCTTGAATGTGAACCAATCATATTTTTGCCACGTGTCCGTGGCGGAAAAAATACGGGACATGCACGTGGGAAAATTTGAAGGATAGAGCCTACAATAAATGAGGTTTTTCCATGTGTCTGAGTCAAAAATAGGATCAAACAGTGATGGAAAATTTAAAAGGAGAGGCCCGTGCCCAATAACATTGTGCCACGTGTCCTCAGATCATTGGCCCGGCAGGATTTTTTGGGAAAATGTTTCAAAGGGGAAAACGATGGAAAATGAAGCATTGAAGGCTTGCACCCAATCAAAACATGCCACATGGCACCCAAAATGGTGGAGCATGGGGAATTTTGGAAAATTTCCCAAATGACCAAAAAGTGGAAAATTTAAAAAAATTGCCCGCTAATCTGATTTGGCCCTGTTTTGCCCTAAAATTTCAAACGGCCATATCTTTCGATCCAGAGCTTGGTTTTTCACGTTCTTTATATCAATGGAAAGATGGTGAAATTATCTACAAGATTCCAGGGTCATTTTTGTATTTTGATGGATTTTGGAGAGATAAAATTGAAAAATACCTCTGGCACATGGTCATGGACAGAAATGACATTTCAACCACCATTTTTAATGAAGAATGGCTCGTATTCTCTCCCAGCATGGTGAAAAACATTAGGGGATGGGTCTGTAAGGATGCCCATGCTATTTTACTACATTTTTGGTTGGTGGTTGAAACTCTCCCATGTTTTCCCATGTTTCTCTCTCCTGGGTCATGGCTTGCACTGTAAAAGCTAGAATGGGCTCATTTTTGAAAAAAGGAGACACTTTTTCAGCTTACAAATTTCCTTTTTCTTCCTCTTTAGCATAATTTGTGAAAAATTTTACCTTTCCATGTACTAAAGTACCCCTTTTTTTTCTCTTGATCACTGTAATGCATTGTTTTGGATCTGAAATGTTAATATATGCTCTGTGATTAAAACCCCTCAATCCTTTCATATATCTACCATTGTTTTCCTAATATTTCATTACATTTTGAGAAATTTGTGCATGCTTTGTGTTGTATTCTCTTGTGGATTATGTATGTATTGCAATATCAGGTGTCTACAACTCCTTTGGTGCATCACTTCCTTAGCATTAGCTTCATTTTCTTGCATTCCCTATCTTTGTCCCCTTAGAATTTAGAGTAGGAACTAGGAATTCAAACCTCTGCAACTTGTAAGTGATATATCTGATCAGAGGAGTTGAGGAACCAGCCTCTAATCTAGAGATTCCTCTCCCATTTTTACAAGTCCCACACTTGGGGAGAGGATTCAATGTTGTGCAATCACACTGGATGTCCAAGATGATCAAACTAGAAGTTTGATCAACATCTAGGGGTGCTACTGATTTGCAACAACAGTTTTGGCATGCCTAGTGGGACCTTAGAGGTCTTCATCTTCATTGAAAAAAATTGATGTGCATTTTTTGTAAGTTTCTTGCTTAAAAGAGCCCTAAATTACACATCTGGCAACTCCAAGGAAGAAGAATCAGCTGGTTTTAGCAGTGTAGACCTGAAAACTCATGAGAAGAATCACCACAAGGTCAAGAGTTGGGGAAGAAGAAGTGTTGTTTGAGTATCTACAGTTATCTCCAAGAAGAAGGCAAAGAGGGAGGAGAATTCAAAGGCCTCCATCTCCAAAAACAAAACTCCCTCAACTCCTCCACCTGGTAGGCCTTTCATTCAATCCACAAGGTCCTAAGGCCAATCAAAATGGCACAAAACAACCCCTATGTCAATTTCATTGGCAGCAACCCACTTGCTCTCAATGCACAAAATCCAATCCCAGTTGTAGCATTTAAGAACATTCCATACTTTACTTGGAGAGAATCGGACCACTCCCAGTGGTGATCATGTCAAGGATATTGCCAATATTTGTGCAATCCATGAGATTAATGAGATGCAAGTTGTCACAACTATTGGCATCTTCATTAAAAGGGAAAGCTTTGCAATGGTCCAGAGTCTTGCCTCAAGTTCTATATAGAATTGGAACCACCTATGTATATCCCTCCATGAGTAGTTTGGAGAAAAGGGGGATAACTTATCCCTTTTGGAACAGTGAAAACCATCAAGAGAGCTCCCAATGATCAATTGGTGACCGACTTCAACTTCATATTTCAAATGACTTGGGAGATAATTCCAGTGCGATAAGACCAGCAGCGAAGGTGCTTTTCTATACTATCTTAAAGCTTTAAATTATGATATTTCTATGTTAATTCAATCCATGGGAGGCACAACTATCCCTGTTGCTTATATCATTGCCATTAGAGCTGAAAATTGTTTGATTCAAGATGGAAAGCTAGCTCCTAGGCCTATAATGCCATTGTTTCCAAGTTTAGAGAGCCCAAATGCTAGTCAAGTGCCTATTTTACCCCCTATTCCCACTTCAAGGAATCAGAATTCAAGTGAAGCTTCTACTTCATCTTCTAGTGCCTCAAATGAACTTCAAGAAGTCATGAAGCAATTGTAAAATCTAGGCAATGAGTTAGCTTACACTTAAGAGCCAACAAGCCCAAGGTTTTAGACCTCCTTTCTAGCCTCAAGCTTAGCCTAACAGGTAGCCATACAAGCCTCAAAGACCACCCAATCTAGCTGCAAATCTAAACCAAGAAATTCCTCCTTCCAACAGACCATTTCAGCCCTATAATTCCAATGCTATATTTGCCTCTAAGGCATTAGTGCCAGTGCAAAACAACATAGCTCAAGAGTATGAGTGGTGTTTCCCATGCAATGAACCTCACAACTGACCATCTATGTGTTTCAATGGTGCCTTAAATCAAGAATTAATGGTAACTACAACTACTGGTGTGGAGGGTGAAGGGAGTCAAGGAAATAACCAAAAACAAGAAACCTTCTAGCAAAGAATCACCTCCAAATGATACCACACTTGTAAACTGGCAGGTAGAAGATTTTTGTGGCATGAATCAAATAATTCCCCAAAGTGTTGCAGCCAACACAAGGTCAAAAAGGAGAAATTTGGGAGAAGAATAGCCGTTGGCTCAAAGTAATCCACAATCTTCTATCACTCCACAAATTATTGGCAAACAAAATTCAGTTCCAAACACACAAGGGCTGCCTAAAACAACTCTTAGGCCAACTCAAATGCCAGTTGTTGCTGCCCATATGCAAGGGATGAATGTGTAGGCCAAGGGACAGCAAAGAGATGCTTCATCTCCATTCAACATCATTGATCAGATGAAGAAGAAAAATGTAAACATATCAATGTGGGAATCACTATCTATCCCAGGCCAAAGAGATTTGCTACAAGCTGCCATGAAGGACTAGTCAACTTCAAATCAGCAAGTCCAAATGTAAGAGAAGGTGCTCACAAATGCTACCCAGCCTGAAGGGAATCATGGAGGATAGAAAGGTAAAATGTTGAAGCCCCCTCCATTCTATGTTTCATTGATCATTGGAAACCAATTAGTACACAATTGCATGATTGATTCCAGGGCAAGTAGTTCAGTAATGCCCAAGAAAATAGCTGATCAGTTGGGAATTCAATATGAAGTCATATCCAAAGGGGTAGTGAAATTGGATGGGACAGTAGTAACAATAGTTGGAGTGATAAAAACTTGAGTCTTACTTTGCATGCATGCCCCAACGTTGTTGTTTTGCAAGATGTCTCAGTAATAGACCTTCCACCACTCTTTGCCCTATGTTTGTCAAGGGATTTCACAGCCAAGATTGGAGGTTACTTATCTACTGATTGGTCACACATGTTGTTCAAAACAAGATATGGAACCAAGGCCACAATCAGATCTAAACCTATTACAAACTTTCACATTGAGCCTTACACTCCAAGTCAGATCAATACCAATTGTTCAATGTTTGATCAAGAGGATTATCCAAGCACTGATGAAACTGACACCAAGGTAGGAAGCATCCCAGATCTAACTCTTGATGAATGGGCAAATAAGGTGCATGCTTTTGATCCTTATCAAGAAATAGAAGAATATGAGCTAGGAGTCTATTGCATGCAAGAAGAAAATCAGCCTATCCCTAACATCACCAAGCCATACCACAAGGATGACAATGAGGTATGGCAGTTTTTTTTTTATGGATCAAGGAGTAGACAAGGTGTAGGAGGTAGAGCTATGCTTGTTTCACCTCAAGCAGTCAAGTATTATTCAGCTTTTAGATTCTAGTTTGCATGCTCTAATAACACTGCTGAATATGAATCTTTGATACAAGGATTGCATTGGTCTATCAAGAGAGGAATAAATAACTTGAAAGTCTTTAGCAATAGTGAGTTGATTGTCAACCAAGTTAAGGACAACATGATGTCAAGAATGATCTACTCAAGTGCTACAAAAATAGGGTGTGGGACCTCATTGAATATTTTGAGGGCTTTGGCATCAAATCCATTCCTATAAAAGAGAACTGAGTCATTGTTGTTGACAGGCTTGCAGCAATACGGGAAGAATTTGACGTTGTTGAAAGCATTCAAAGGGACAAGGTATAGCCAAACATCCATGTGATTGTCAGTCTTCAAAGGTGCCAGATAATAATGTAAGTTGGCAAGTGTTTGAAAATGGTAAGAAAATCATCCATTTCTTGCAAGAAGAGGCTGAGTTCTTAGCTATAAATTAGGAAAAGTTGGAGCAGCAATATGGTGATCAAGTGGTACAGCTAAGAACCAACAAACTACCAAAGGGACTTATTACTTTGGAGTCCATTTTCAATCCTAATGATTAGTTTAGGAAGGAGAAAGCAAACATCCAAGTCGGGGAGAATATTCGGTGTCCATCTGGTTGGAAGAAGGCAAATCACTCCGAGTTGGTAAAGTGACAACTGAGCAAGAAAGGTATGAGTTCATACAGCTTTGTCAAGAATTCCCTGATGTTTTTACTTGGAGCTATGAAGATTTGAAAGGTTTCAATCCCGAGTTAGCTCAACACACCATTGAATTGGATACAAGTACTAAACCCATCACGCAAAAAAAAAAAAGGCCACCAATCCTCACATGGAGCCTCTCATGAGAAAAGAATTGAATAAGTTGGTATAATCAAGAATCATATTCCCTATCAAGCATTCTAGTTGGGTGGCCAACTTGGTTCCAGTTAGAAAGAAGAGTGGGGAAATCAGATTGTGTGTTGACTTCAGAGATTTGAATAGAGCATCTCTCAAGGATCATTATCCACTTCCTTCCATGGAGCAGATTTTACAAGTTATTGCTAGCTCCGAGAGGTTTTCACTACTTGATGGCTATTCGGGTATAATCAGATTATGGTGAAAGAAGAGGATCAGTTCAAGACATCCTTTACAACCAAATGGGGAACTTATGCATACAGGAAAATGCCATTTGGGCTGTCCAACGCTGGAGCTACTTTCCAAAGGGCAATGTACATGGCATTCAAGGATTTGATTAACAACATGGTGCCTATATATATTAATGATATCATTGTTTTTTCAAAAATGTAGTAGACCATCTTTTTCATTTGAGACAAGTGTTCCAAAGGTATAGAAGATTTGGAGTATCCCTGAATCCTAAAAAGTGTATTTTTCTAGCTCACGAGGGAAAGATCCTTGGCCACATTGTCTCCGAAGAAGAATTAGCAATTAATCCAGAAAGAGTTGAAGCCATAAGATCACTACCATTGCCAAGCCACAAGAAGGCCCTTCAAATTTTCTTGGGGAGAATAAATTTTTTTGGAGGTTTGTCCCAAATTTTGCAGCCCTAGTCAAGCCTATCACCAATATGTTAAAGAAAAGCATGGCTTTTAAATGGACATGCAGAGAAGGTAAAGAAAGTTTTGAAGCAATCAAAGAGGCCATCTCTCAAGCCCCAACTCTCATTAACCCGGATTTCTCCAAGGATTTCATCCTCTATGCATTTGGGGGTGATGATACTATTTCTGTAATTTTGGTATAGCAGAACAAAGACAATGAGGAGCAACCAATTGCTTTCTTCAGCCAAATCCTGGAGGACTATGAGGTGAATTATTCCTTTATTGAGAGGCATGTTCTTGTAGTGATCGGGAGCTTGAAGGAATTCAAGCATCTAGTCTCAAACAACAAGGTTCAATTGCTGGTTTCTCATGTGGGAGTTAAAGAATTCCTCCTCAACAAAGACTTGAATGAAAAGAGAGAAGGCTAGGTTACTCGTGTCATGGAGTATGACATTGAAATCAAAGTCACCAAGTTGGTCGAGGAAAATGATTGTGTGAGCAGATGATTTTGAGAAAAAAAAAGGAGGAATGCAATGAGAAGGAGGTTGTTTTGCGTTGCAAGACAAGACGTTGAGCAAGGATGTACTCCAAAGGAAAATAATGATTTTCTCACTCCTTGCTAGACCCAAGACATAATGCACTTCCTAAGCACAGGTCTATGCCCTCCAGAGATGAACAAGACCAAAAGAAGACACTTCAAATTGCAGGTTGTCCCATATGCCCTTGTTGATGGTGTTTTGTTCAAAAGGGATGTGAATGGAGTGATTCTGAGATGCATTATCACAAATTAGATTCATAGGATGTTGGAAGAGTTCCATGGTGGATCAGCCGGTGGTCATTTTGCACTAAGAGTGATAGCTCTAAAGATCATGAGGGCTGGCTATTATTGGCCCAATATTTTCAAAGTGATCATTATGTATGGATCAAAAGGTGCAAGAATTGTGCATTCTTCTCAAGTAAAGAGAGGCTAGCTTCCCTCCCATTGCATCCAATTTCAGTTGACCAGTCATTCATGCAATGGGGTTTGGATTTCATTGGATTCATTAATCCCAATTCAAGCCAAGGACACAAATGGATTCTAATAGCAACATATTACTTCACCAAGTGGATCAAGCGAGCACTCAAGGAAGCAAATGAATCTAGCATCCTAGATTTCTATGAGGGAATAGCAACCAGATTTGGCATACTTGCTACAATAATATCAGATAATGCATTGGCCTTCATTGGGTCCAAGGTGACCAAATGGGCTGTCAAGAACAATATCTACCTAAGCACTTCATCAAATTATTACCCCCAAGGTAATGGTCAGGAAGAATCTACAAAAAAGAACTTGTTGAGGATCATTAGGAGGACTCTTGATGAAAATTAGAGGTCTTGGCATACCAAATTGAAATTAGCCTTATGGACTGATAGGATAACTCCTAACGATCTACGGGTAACTCCCCATTTAAGATTTTTATGGAAGAGAGGCAATTTTGCCCATGTCACTTGAGTTGCCAACATTGGAACTCATGAAACAATTGGAGTTATTGGAGTTCGATCCCATGGAGGTTAGATATACAAAGTTGCTTGGAGCTCTAAGAAATCAGAAATCAGGTATCCCAAGCAATGGAGAAGGATTAAGCTTTGATCAAGAAGACCTTTGATAGGAAGACCAAGGATAGATCTTTCCAAGTTGGAGATCTAGTGTTAAAATGGGATGTAGACAGAGAAAAACCGGGAAGGAATTCAAAATTTGATGCCATTTGGAGTGGCCCATACATGGTCACAAAGTGTAAGGACAACAATGCTTTCCAATTGTCCTCATTGGATGGCAAAGAACTACAGGTTCTAGTCAATGGAATCCATCTAAAGCATTGCTACTGAAGGGAATTCCCACCTTGTACATATTAGCCTAGGTTTTCATTCCTCCAAGTGCTTGTGCACATTGTTTTGCTATAGATTATTTTTTCTTTCCCTAAGTGCTTTGGCACAAGCTTATTGTTCCTAGAAGTGTGTCTTGTAGGCCTTGCTCCATTAGATGATGTTCCACCCTCCATCTTCCTCCTTGCAGTGTTCTAGTTAGTTGGGGTACCAAGTAGAGAATTTAATGACTCCATGCCCAATGGATTGCTTCAAGCAACTGGTAACTTCATCCAGTAGGTAGATGACCCCTTTGAGTCAGTAAGAGGGTAGATGACCCCTTTGAGTCACCAAAATTGTTATCCAAAATGTGCCCCTTGCTCATTTTTGTGGCTGACTCCCTTCATTTTTCCTCTCTTGTGCCTCAGTCATAATTTTTGCTGTTTAAGCACTCAAAACATTTTGGAAATGGCACCATTGGATAGAGCTCCTTCTTAGCTTTCCGTAAAGGTAATGTTTTCCTCCTAACTCCATGTATTTTTGAAGTTATGGCCCGGTGGAGTTTTTGTGGGAAATTTTCCCTGAACGCCCGTAACCAATTAGATTATGCCACGTGTCCAAGGAAGTGGCGGGGTCGAGGAAAACTTGGATTTTTACCAAGTGTTTGGAAAAATTTCAAAAGGAATATTTTTCTTGCATGCCGCCGGTGAATCGATTATGCCACATGTCCAAGGGAAAAATTTGGAAAACTCGACTAAGTGTTAGCACCATGAAAAATTTCGAAGGATGCCCACGCCCAATCATGCTATAACACATGTCCTTTGGAATCGACCTTCGAGAGGGCGGTAGAAAGATTGGAATTTTGGTGAAGTGTTTTGGTAAAAGGGAATGGAGAAGTTTTGGCTCGCTTCCTGCCGACTCAGTGAGAGTATGCCACGTGTCCCCGGGGGTCGGAGTTTTGGAGCCCGGGAGGAGATTGGGAATTTTTCCCAAAGGGATTGTACAAAAGGAAAAATGTTTGCCCAGGCCCGTGGTGAATGATATGCTCCCATGTGTCCTAGACCGGTGGAAGGTGGGGAAAATTTAGGAAATTTTCCCAAAGGAAAAAGAAGGAAATTTCAAGGAAAAATCATCCCCTCAAACATGAACCAATCACATCTTGCCACGTGTCCGGTGGTGGAAAAAAATACAACACATGCACGTGGGAAAATTCAAAGGGTAGAGCCCACAACAAATGAGGTTTTTCCATGTGTCTGAGTCAAGAATAGAATCAAACAACGATGGAAAATTAAAAAGGAGAGGCCTGCACCTAATCAACATTGTGCCATGTGTCCTCGTGATCATCGGCCATGGTGGGATTTTTGGGAAAATTTTCTAAAGGGGAAAATGATGGAAAACGAAGTATTGAAGGCCCACACCCAATCAAAACATGCCACAAGGCACACGAATGGAAGAGCATGGGGAATTTTGGAAAATTTCCCAAATGACCAAAAAGTGGAATTTTTTTTAAAAAATTCCCACCAATCCGATTTGGCCATGTTTTGCCCTAAAATTTCAAGCGGCCATATCTTTCGATCTAGAGCTCAATTTTTCACATTCTTTATATCAATGGAAAGCTGGTGAAATTATCTACAAGATTCCAAGGTTATTTTTGTATTTTGATGGAGTTTGGAGAGAGAAAATTGAAAAACACCTTTGGCACGTGGTCATGGATAGAAATGACGTTTCAACCACCATTTTTAATGAAGAATGGCTCGCATTCTCTCCCAGCATGGCGAAAAATGTTAGGGGATGGGTCTGTAAGGATGCCCATGCTATTTTACTACATTTTTAGTTGGTGGTTGAAAATATCCCATGTTTTCCCATGTTTCTCTCTCTTGGGGTTGTGGCTTGCACTGTAAAATCCAGAATGGGCTCATTTTTGAAAAAAGGAGACACTTTTTCAGCTCTGCAACTTTCCTTTTTCTTCCTCTTTGGCAAAATTTGTGAAAATTTTTACCTTTCCATGTAATACAACACCCCTTTTTGCCTCTTGATCACTGTAATGCATTGTATTGGATCTGAAATGTTAATATATGCTCTATGATTAAAACCCCTCAATCCTTTCATATATCTACCATTGTTTTCCTGATCTTTCATTACATTTTGAGAAATTTGTGCATACTTTGTCTTTGTGTTCTCTTATGTATTGTGTATGTATTACACTATCGTGTGTCTGTAACTCCTTTGGTGCATCACTTCATTAGCATTAGCTTCATTTTATTGCATTCCCTATCTTTTCCCCTTAGAATTTAGAGTAGAACTAGGAATTCAAACCTCTACAACTTGTAAGTGATATATCTGATCGGAGGAGTTGAGGAACCAACCTCTAATCTAGAGATTCCTCTCCCATTTTTACAAGTCCCACACTTGGGGAGAGGATTCAATGTTGTGTAATCACATTGATGTCCAAGATGATCAAACTAGAAGTCCGATCAACATCCAGGGTGTCTTCTGATTTGCAACAACGGTTATTTCATGTTTCTTATATCAAACGAGAAGTGATTTAAGAGATAATTTCTATCTTAAAGAGAGGTGTGAATAAGAACATATATATTTAGACTTGTGGAAGTGAAAAAGAAAAGTCTTTCAGTTGATAGGGTAATGTGTCATGTCGTATATATGATCATTTAGACTCTAAGTTATTGCTTTCAAGTAGAAGTGAAAAAATGGTACATATGTGAGATGTTGAAAAGTGTTAACAGAGTTATATAATGGTCTTTTTTGGTAAAAAATTCATGGAGAATAGGGGTGAATAAGGAAAAATGAATATTTCTGTGAAATTGAGAAAAGGATGAGTCACAAGCATGAGAATCCATGTAGAGGTTTTTTTTTTTATTAAGGAGGAGTATGTGTCTCCCAACTTATAGAATATGTAAGTAAATATTGCATCCTAACAAGTATGGTGAATGATTTTTTTTCACCAAATAGATATGCTACATGTTTTAGAATACTTCTTGGATCAGGTGAAGTAATTTTTTTCCATTAAAACATGAATATAGTGGTAAGAGAGTTGTATAAGACAAGAGCATATCAGTTTTTAAAAGGTTTTGGAATACTATATATTTACATGTAGGTGTATGAGACTTCATGAAAGTAGAATGTGAATAGTGATCCTTTAATAGATGTTTCAAGTATCCACCAAGAGGTATATGATAGAGTTTAGTATGTATAAATTTTTAAATGACATATTCATTAAACTTTGAATGTACAATAGGACTATGATTTCATACTACAAAAAGTGTGAAGCCTCCATGAGGTCGAGTATAAGATTTTTAGCTTTCAAATGAGTTGTTAAGGTTTCCTTCACAATAATTTGATAGTTTTGGAGAATATTTGATAGGGTAGTTGTAAAAGAAGTCATCTTTTTGTCCCAACAAGGCACTATCTAACTATAATGTGCTCAATAAGCTTGATATACGTTTATGATTGATCCTTAAGATAGGGTAAGTATATATTGATCATCAATCAAATCAAGAAGTCGAGGTCATTTTTTCATGACAATGTGCTAAGGTCTATGAAAATTAGAAAATGTTATGCATGAAGAGTTGGATAGGTCTATGAAACCCTTTTGAGGAAGGGGGCATGTTTAGAAATTTGTGAAGATGTTATGGTATAAAATAAATTAAAGGATATTTCCTATACAAATTGATTTGATATTCTTGTATGGTTGATGATTTGCAAGAATTGTCAAGTGAAGGCTCCAAGAAAATATGTATCAAAATAGAAGTTAAAATAGCTTGTGAAGAAGGTCTGCAACAAAGGGTGTCCTTATTATGATCTTGAGTCGGATATGTATGGGTTCCTTTAGTATTTGATCCATGTTTATGATCATTCTATCATGGTTAGGCACTATGATGGAAGCATGAATACATCAGCGATGACCTTTCAAGGTAAGGAGAGTCTAGTTTGATCTCAACCATGTGTAAAGAGGATATCTAGAGGTCTATATAAGATAATAGAGACAAGGGGAGATTTATTTGATTAGTTTTAAGGTGAGTTAGATGTGCTAAGTGTAACAATCACCTTTTAACACTTAAATTCAAGGGATTTTTTTAAATCATATCTTAATGCTTCTTTTATCTAAATTAACATAATTTAGAACCAACATTAATCTAAATCAATCCATCCTATAAAAATTAACATGGATGTGTATCCATTTGAGTCGTATTAATTTCGATCCCTTGTGTATTAATACTTTGTTGAGTATGCGTACAACGTATACTATAGGTTTCCTTTTTAGGCATTGATAATAAAGTTACACTTTCTAAGTGTATACATGGGTATGTGTTTTTGAAACCCATATGGTATCCTATAACTTAGGTCCGGGATGAAATTAAGGTGGTGTAATCAACATCTTACACTCGCTTGACCAAAGTTTGAAAGACATGTTTTTCAAGCTCGGTTTCGTGATGACACACTCATCAATTAGAACTTATATTTCACCATAAAAATTAATTTTTTTATCTAGATTAGGAATAGATAGTGGATTTATAACCGCCACAATTTTCATTCAAGGTAAAAAGTTGGATCAGCCTGTAAGGATAAGTACCACTATGTCAACTTAGGATGAATATGGGATATTAAGCATCTTTGTATTGATTTTCATCATTATGATTTTTCTTCATTTCCCAAAGTCATCATAAGATGACATCAGGTACATAACCGTGTAGTAAAATCTTTATTTATACCTTTAACAAACCTTAAATCTTAAGGTACTACGATTGTCGCAATTATTGAAGATTGATAGGATAACTCAAGATATCGATTATACCACAAAAGAGCCAACTAATTACCTAAGTCATTAAATGGGTACTATGATATAGAGGCCATAATGAGTTGGCTCGCCAAGTTTCACTAATTGAAACATTGTATCTTATTTGACTTAAAAAAAATAATTGAATTACGATAGGTCAATTCCCGTGTCTCAACGATACTCTCTTCACGATTGCATTTGTACCTAAGGTTATAAGTTGTGGAATTTATGTAAATCAATTACATGTTTAAGTCATTCCATCATGTTCATTATACATACTAGTCTTAGAATGAAATCGCTTATTGTCTTAAATCCGTAGTTCATATTTTTTCTATTTACACTAGTATTATATTAGGATTAGAATAGTACTTAATATAATAATTTTTAAAATGATTTAAGCATTAATCCATAAAACACATAAGTCATTCATATGCAATTGTAACTACACATATACCATTTATTACATATATTATATTCAATTACTAATCAAAATAACATATTCATCCACATAAGTTCCCAAACATTGAATTAGATAACTTGATTTACCTTTTTCCATGAAATTCAGATTCATAAAAAGACATGAATATATAATGGTTACAACATATTTATTCCCCTTCGAACAATTACAAACAAAATAGGATAATCTATCCTCTTAATCAATTAAACAAAACAATAACAATTCACTTAATTATAAATTCACTATTCAATACATTACATCATTTAATCAATCAAATTGAAAAAATAATTTCTTTCAACATCACTCGCCTTATAGACTTAAATTATGCCATCTGCAAAATGTTAGAAAAGGTTGATTTGATTGAACTCGGCATAATAAGTTCTCTTTCCCAATTAAAGGTTTATACCATTTAATATTTACATAAATGAAATGTTGCAATAATTTAAATCATATAATTGACTTACTTACTAGAACACAATATCATCATTGTAACTTCCTAGGATAAATACTTTGTATTCAAATTACTATTCACTACTAATCTACTTACTCAAGGATGGAATTGCATGTGGTAGATTTCATATTGGCTTACCATCAACAATGCATTATCAACATACAATCATAAGTATAATAATTTTATCGATACTACATAACTCCCACATAATGTATATAAGTATAAAAAAATATTTAATCACTTAATTATATTCAAACTATTTATTATAATAATTATTATACCTAATGACAATGTAAACAAGCCACTTATAGAAATCCTTAAGTTTTCACATCATAAACTATAATCGATCAATCTCATAATGATAATAATACAACAGTCTCTAATCCAAGAAAAGGGTTTTAGTCAAGTACAAATCACGACTCCACATCCTACAATGAAGACCATTAAAGTAGCTTTGACCAACACAAGTGTGATCTCGCACATAATAATAGAACATCGATAACACTTAACAGAGGTTACTATGTTTGACAAGATTAAGGTAAATTTACTTACCTTAATCATTACAAAAGGTGTTAAAGCCCACAAACTTCCTTACAAAAATCCAAGCAAACACATATCAGCTCGAAATTCCTAAGGTAAATTTTACCTACCTTTACCAAGTCAAGGCCCATATTACCTATAGCTTATTACCTAAATGACATCCATACATAAGCAATTTGGTACAAAAATACAATTCCAAATCATATTATACATTTAATAGATAAACACATATTATCACAAAAATTGTTTTCAATAAACAGAGACTCAGGATCATACAACATAAGCTCGTAGATTCACCTATGAATCCATATCTAGCATACTTATGTAAGATGTCTTAAACACCATACCCAAGAAAATTAATTATCAACTGTTCTACTAGCGAGTTTCATTCTTATCAAACAAGGGTTCAAAATAAAATTAGTTTGATAAACCAGAATAACAATACTAGAGACATAACGTCTCGTTTATAAAAAAAAAAAAGTAGCAAACCAAAATGGATTTTTAAATTTTTAAACAAGACTCCATTATAAATAGGAGTTGATATAAAACATGTCAAATGATGATATCGAATAGATTTCGTGAAACGATAACCACAAGAATACATGAATACTTTATCACAAAGCTTAATATAATTGTTTCACTAATAAGTTGTGTACATATGATAAAAATAGATAAGGTAAAGGTGAGGAGGAATACATGTGAAATGAAGGTGGAAGGTAGATTGTGCACGTTCAAATTTATCAATCCAATGCTGATTGCGATAACTTCCTTTTTACTAAGAGGAACTACTTATGAATGTAAAACAAGACCACAAGAATAATATTAAACAATATATGTCAGTGGACTACCTAGCGTATGTTAGATCCGAGAAGTGTGATACTCCCAGATGGTTGTTAATCCACTATTTAATATAATTTAATGCAATAAATAACATAAAAAAGTAACATTATACTATAGTTGATATTATTTAGGTATCTCATTAAATAAGCAAATTTAATCTAACAGGTTGGGTTATGATCCTATATGGAGGTTAGGAAGGTGACCAAGGTGATTAGAATAGGTCAGGATCAAATTTTGGGTGGTTTTTGGTTATATGGGTGAAGGTTATTAGATTACTATTACAGGAAGGATTACCAATTACAAAGACCGACATCAATCTGGTATGACTGATTCCAGTTGAGAGGGAAATCGATGATGGTTTACGTTAATCGTGTCGGTAGAGGCGGAATGGTAGAAACTCCATAAAATTTGGATTTTGGAAATTCTTTGTGATTGCATAGAGAATTTAAGAAGAATGGATAGGTTGGTAAAGGTACTGAGAATTCTTAGAGATGTCCGGGGTTGAATATGGGGAGCCAAAATGTTATGGGTGGTTAGATGGGTTGATTGACAAGAAGGCGAGAATGATAGGATGCAAAAGAGAATAGGATTTAAATGAGAAAGTTAAAGAAATGATTATCTAAATAAGTATGGAATGATGCAGATCAAAATGCACTTACTTGTATTTGCAAACCTGATGGTTGGATAAAGGAAATGGTTAATCTATGAAACTAGTTATGAGTGTCATGGCAGTGCTTCCCGAAATGCTACGGTGAATGCCAATTTCTTCAGATCAGTCTTTATGCTGAATAGAATATGTATGGATGTGTGAGAGGGCTCTAGTTCATGCTTGTATGCAGATCTCTCTCTCTCTCTCCAAATTTGAATCATTCTTCCAAACTCCGAACAAGGTTACCAAATTGAATATATGGTAACCAATGATGGTTTAGGTTAACTAGTGTCAATTTAGGTTTATCTAGCATTGGTTAAGGTGGGAAATCCTAGGTTTGATAAAATAATATATCTTGGCCATATTTTTGGAAATTTCTTCCCATTGTTCATGGTCCAAAATGGTATTTTCTTCTTAAGTGGGCATGTTGTTAGAGAAATGATAGGCATATAATGTTAGGTTTAGACTAAGTCTCAGTTAGTTATGGTAAGTGGATATTGAGTCCTAGTTAGAATGAACATGCTAAGAATAGGTCCATGATGAGGTGTCTAGGTGATATGGCTAGGTGAGGTGGTCAAGTGAGGACATTAATTAAAGTAATTAATTTAATTAATCATGTGCACTATGGGATATGAATATGTAAGGTATGGTTTATTTAATTAATGGGGCTATAAGGGTGGTATGACCTAATTTTGGTGTCTAAATTTTGCCCCTTTTTGTCACGTAGCTTATATTGGTAAGCAACGCCGACAAAATAGGAAGTGATTGCCCTAGGTGTGGGAGAAGGTGATCCCCCTCAAACCAAGAACTCATGAGGTGTTATATGGAATCAGTGAGTGGTTTGATAAATGTGTAGTTGGTGGAAGTTAAGGTAGGTGGGGAAGGGTATGAGTACTATGGGAAAGGCTGAATGGGTAATGGTCATAAGAGGTAATAGGTAATGGGTTGGGGTCAAATTGGGTAATGGGTAATGGAAATCAAACACACACACACACACACACACACACACACACACACACACAT
Source organism: Taxus wallichiana var. yunnanensis (assembly GCA_018340775.1). Classification (NCBI taxonomy): domain Eukaryota; kingdom Viridiplantae; phylum Streptophyta; class Pinopsida; order Cupressales; family Taxaceae; genus Taxus; species Taxus wallichiana. Next base: position 486,788,440 of record CM031238.1, read on the forward strand.
AGACTACAACACATTACCATGTTGAAGATATTGTAAACTCTACATTGTCCAAGGTTTATAGGTTTATCCAAACAATATTGAAGTGATTCGGGCATCCAAGGCATAGGATATGGTCCGAAAACACAACGTAAGTCGGTGTGCAGGGAATGTTTTGGTATGTTCCAATACACCAAAGGTTTAGTTGGGATAAACAACACGAAAATAGGAAAGGTATGTTTGTTAGGATAAAACGACATGGTTAATAGAATAACAAGGTATAACAAGTACACAATGTCAATGGTCACACCAAGAAGGTCAGTCCATGTAAATAGGTCATGACACATATAAGACCAAGGTATAGGTAAAATAAAAATTCCCTAGATGAAAATAAGGAAATGTAGGGGTAGTTTTTGCATGTAGGAAACGTTGCAATAAGTGTGGGTAAGGTCAAAAGGTATCTAGAAATAATTTTTGAGGTTAAAATGGGAAAAATGGGGTGAAAATGGTAATGAAAGGTGAATGATGCTAATTTAAAGTAATTGACATCAGTCACGTCGGGTTAGGGTTAATAAAAATGAAAAATCCATATTTTACGGATTCATTTTAACGTGTTGCTATTTTGGAAAATGACCGAGCGATGGAGTGGAGTAACAGTGGAAAGCGATGATATGAGGGCTTTGAGCTGAGTTAGCGAGTGACTAGCACAAGATTGGAATTTGGTAGGTGGGTCCATGAGATCGATTGGAGCTATTTGATTGGTGGCAAGGTGAGAGGTTGATTTGTGGCATGGAAAAGGTAGGAGAGGGTTTGGGTGGGCCACTGGCATGGAGGCCAGATGTACCACCACATAGATGACACTAAGATGAGGTAGGATTCAATCCACTTTTGTCTTTGGGTTGAAAATAATGTTTTGAATTGGTTTGGGTTAAAGGGGTTTCATGGAAAAAAATTGAATTTATGGGTAAATGAAGTAAATGAGGGAGGGGGAAGGTCTAATGTAGCTTAAATAGGGTTGGAAATGAAGTTAGGTGAGGTTTAGGTAGGGTAGAGTAGGTGTTTAGGTCATTTTTAGGGATTTTGGTAAACAAGGGGGTGATACAACCTATAATTTACTAGAAATAACCCAATCCCACTAACACATCACTCATCCTAAACCGAGTGCTCACTCAAAGTGCAAAAAGATATCAGGCCCCTCTTTAGAATTACTTTTGCAGGATGTTAGCAAGATGAAGATTTAATGCATTCAGATCCATAATTTGTATAAATATTCTACATTGCATATTCCAGATCTAGATATACAAAGTAATGTATTCAAGAAATAACCATATGAATTCTACCATGTAAGATCTAGTAATATTCATGTTTAACACCTTGAATTAGGCAATACACTCCATTATATTAAACACGAAATATGCATAAGCTTCTTATAATCTTCAAGATCACAAACTTATGCACGCATCGGATCCGTAGCATAACTTCACAATAGTTCATACATAGTCCTCCTATACTATGCAGATCACTAAAAATTTATAAGGGTGGGGACTTTCCTTCACCACTTACATGATTCCCAGAATAGGTCGCATGTTGAAAATATCCATGTGCCTTTACAATAATAGACACACATGCAAGTGTGCTAATAATAGATCTCTTCTAGTTAACTGCAAAGTAATAATTCTATTATTAAATTGAACCCATGCAAAGTGCTTAGTAGACGCTCTTCTAAAAATATCCTATCCGTGTAAGACAAGTCTTTATCTGGTTTGTGTGCTCTGCACACTATCTCCAAAAATAGCCCGCAATCCTAAAAATGGATAAGTCCTAAATCTATCTTTGTATTTTGTGTGTTTCCTTCCCTAACCTTCTGCACCTTTGAACATTCCCTATTCCCACACGTGAACCATATGTGTGCCTTATTTTAAGTATCATACTTTTTCTACTCAACATTACCCCACACAAAATTGCATTGCCACCCTAACAATGGTTGCCTCTTGATATCTAAAGAATAAAGTATAAGGAATGGAATGAATGTAAATTAAATAATTACTTGTACAAAGAATGAATTTTCACCCTACAATGTCCTCTATTTCAACTAGAAGAATTAACTCCAGATATTCCTCTTTGATTTCAGCCTCTAAGGTTTGTCAATCACTTAGCACGGATTCGACTTTTTGGAATATATGATGCAATAGAATCTAACTCCTCTTGTGTAATATCTTCCTTCTCATTTTTCAATACTATAACAATACTAGACATTACAATTACCCTTCCTTCCAAAAGATCCATCTTCTGTGCTATAAACTTTCCAATTTCATCCAAACTTTCTATACGGGGGTCTTTAGTTGCTACAAGGGCCTTGCACTTTTACTTTACTAGTGTTAAAAATTCTGCACACCCAAAATTCTCATCGTTCATGGCCTTCAAGACTTCATTGTCTTATACCATGGTCTTGATTCTTATTATTTCCTCTAAAGATGCACATATATTCAGTGCCTGGTCTACTTTCTTCAGCTCTTCCTACAAGGTCTAGAGTAATGCTTCATAAGATGAAATATTTCTAACCACTGAAGCCCTTTCTCTTTCTGCTTCCTTCTCAGGGTCCTTTGGTGTTGGCATTCAAACCAGTCCATCCTCAAGAACCAAATCAAATAATGTCGGTACATAATGCATAACCAAAGAGAACTTTTTAGGTACCTTGAGCTCCAAGTGTGGTATTTTTTGGAGGACATGATCACCGATCTCCTCTACCATGGTGATGAGAACCCCATTCTTCTTTTTCTCTAGGTCCTTTTCTCCTTTTAGATACATTATTTCTACATCTTTAGCTTTGATATCTTCTCTTAGCACTCTAATAGTTGCAGCTTTATCCACATTCCTATGTGCCACCTCTATAGATACCTTCACCAAGGCATTACTCACCTGTTCATCAGTCATAATTGTGGGTTTGATGGTTATGTTCCTATTTTGTGGTGCCTTTCTCATTCTTCTTGACACACATGACTCTTCACATACATCAAAATCAGGCTCATCCATGTGAGTTTGCATGGACCATGACAATTGTTTCCTTGTGTGTGTGGTTTCCATGTCAAGTTCCATCAACTCCCATCCATACAAGTCCTTGAGGCCCACTATATTCGGAATTGGGTGCAAAAAATTTTACATGTGTCCTCTTCATAGCCCATGATCGGTGTAGCATACTCCCCACTTTCCCTCTTTGTTCTTAGCCCCTTAAGAACTTGAGCACCAAGGTTTGGAGTTAGATCATCTATGTCCTAAGTAGTATCTTGTTCTGTTTCACCTACCTCCTTTACTCCTTCTTCATCCTTCATTTCTTTGTCCTTGGGTTCTTCCACATCCTTTGGTGGTACAGAGTTCCAAGTGCACTCTCTTGACGCATCCGCTTCCTCATCTAGCTGTAACTTTCTCCTTTTTACAACTACCTCTTTCTATGGAGAGATTCATGGTGATCTTCGTGCGAATGTTTATTTCCGTGCCTTGTGTTCTTGTTCTTCTAAACACTCTCTTGAAATGGTGCTCTCCTTGGACTGTCTCCAAGTCCTCTTCTTCTTCTTGTACCTATGGTGGGGTACTTGTGTGCTCAGTCTCCATTTTTTCTATAGGCTGCCTCTAGCCTCTATGTACCAAGCCACCACTATCTTCATGCCCTTCTTCCTCTTCATCCACTACTATGGTTTCTGCAGGTTGTGGGGTTGGCACGTTCTCCACCGTATGCTTACCTTTTGGTGGCCTTGGGAGCATGAACTCATTTTCTACATACTTGTTACCCTCCAACTTAGGCTTAAGTTGAAGGTATACAAGTGCAGCTCCACTATCCCCAATAACCAAGCTTATAGGCTTCATGTTTATAACGTCTGATATGAGCCTTTCAATATATGTTGTCCAACCTGGATGTACATATGTTTTTCTTAAAGTGTGGTAGTCGCAATCTACCTTATCCACATTAAAATTCAGTCGACGCACATCAGTGAAATGGTGGACTGATGCCTAGAAGTAGCACATTGTGAAGGCATATGGTAGTTTGCACCATGGGCTCCAAGTCCCATCCCTCATAGAAAATCGTGTGATGTAGAAGTGTTGGTACACCATGAATTGTATTACCTTTCCCACCACTGATGGTAATTCCTTAGGAATGTGCCACTCCTCTTCAAATGCCATGCAGAGCCTATCATACCACATCTTTACCCTCTGTTTGAATGGCCCACTCATTGAACCTTCACATAAATACTTTGTGAACCTCTCCATGAGGGACTTATTCTCCAAGGGGTACTCCTAAATCTTTTCTTTTGGCCCATCGGGCACTCCAATCTCCATAAATACTAGTGACAACAAGATAGCACCAAAATTGATTCTTTCACAGGTGCGTGCTTCCTTGACGATGGTCTCTGTAATGTAGCCTGCTATGTTATAGACTACCCCCTATGACATCTTCCTTGTGACATGGAGCCACATTGTATTCACCTGCGACCATCTCTCCTGATCATTCAACTTGGTCACCAGATGTACAACTGCTTGTACCACTAGGTACTTCTTCATTTTATTGATGTCCATTCCATGTATACATTTTGTATACCCTAGTTCCTTTCATGTTTCCAAAATTGTTTCCTTATTAGTTAGGTCACTATTAAGATCCGTCCTTGTCCCCTTTAACCTTGTTAGTGTTGAGATTAGCAACCGATATAATCCTTATCCTTCTTTTGGAAAAATAGAAGAAGTCCTCATAGAATCTACTCATTAGACACCGGTAAATAGGTTTATATTTTCCAAAGTATTGGAGCTCATATAATTGGTACACTCCTAATTATTTTAAAAGTTTCTCCCCGACATCATCATATACCAAAGATATCCTCCGCCGTGCACTTATTGGTCTTTGAAATCAACAACATGTCTAATTATTTCTTATTATTAGAGGTGCGGAAGTTGTAATCACTCACCTTATAGCTGCGTGTGTGGGAATATCACTCTTTTCAATTATCACACCTTCCAGATACTATATCTCTGAGAAACTACTCTCAAGATAAATTTCAACCTCTACCTCCACTTTCTTCTTTCCTTTAGCTCTTGCAATGGTGCTTTCTTTAGTGCCATCATCAAATATCAAGTTTCTATCTTCTGTAGTGAACAAATCCAAACCCTAGCTTGATTTTGCATGCCCTAGTTCAAAACCACATGCCCTAGCTCTCTTTCAGTGCATCTTCTTCACTCAAACCCTTCACCAATGGGGACACAAGCTTCTTCACGTGCACAAATTTTCTCTCCACATCTAGTTTCACACTCTTCGCACCTCAATACTCTTTTCTCATCTCAGTTGCACTTAGCTCATTCAAATTCTTATGATCACAATGGTAAAAATGAACTCGCATCACGTCCTTATATAGATTTTTGAAAAATTGGTGCATTTATTACTCCTTCACCTACCAATAATCCTCTCATTAATTGACCATTTTCAAAATTTGTGCACGTTACATCTTCGCACCTTAGCTATAACCTTGTAGTGTGCCTTCCTACCTTCTAGCTATAGACTTCTCTTTAGCATGCTTCCATGTGCTAGAGTACCTCACTCACGCACCTTCTCCTAGTAGTCTCCACGGCCACTACTTACCTCATGTTATATTGTTCCTTTATTTATCTCCATCTATGGTCCTTATTCGGAAGCAATATTCTCTCCACCACCTCTCCAAACTTGAATAACACATGTAGCAATTTGTTCTTTTTATGTGTACCCATTTTTCAATAGACACCCCACACAAATGGTATGTGCAGTCCTCTGCGCATAAATTTTTTTCAAATGGTAATTAGGTTCCAGTGCATAAATGTGCTTATTACATAAAACACCAACTAAATTGACAAAGCATAGCGATGAAGAAGGAAATACATTAAAGTAATACATAATTGAAAACCTAATCTAAATGGAAACACTACCTTATTACAAACACCAAGAAGACTTATTTATAGTAGGGATTCAACCTACTCCCATTGAAGTAACTAGGTAACCATATTCCATCAAGTGCCTCTAACTAAAAAGCTCCTATTTAAAGTATGTAAGTGATAACATATGGTCCTAACCAATGTACTTTAATTTTTCCTAGATGGCGCAGAAACTTAGAATCATAAAGAAGCACCATCTGTCCTATCTCAAACTTCTTGTCCCTAATGTGCCTATTATGACATGCTTTCTTCCTATATTTTTCATGCTTCCGACTCCATTGTGTTATTTCTCACCGTTCATCCAACTTCATCAAATTTTCAATTCTTTCTTCTAATGCTTGTTCATCAGCTATACCTCCAGCATGCGCAATACGTAAAGAAGGTAACATGAATTCCATAGGAAGAAATAATTCTACATGAAATACCAATTAAAAGGGTGTGGCCTTGTTTAACCATTTGTATGTTATTCTATATTGCCAAAGCACAACATAAATTTTATCATCACAATCTTTTCTTCCAACATCAAAATTTTTTGTCAATGTCTGTGCTCAAAATATTGTTGAAAGCCTCAGTAGTCCCATTTTCTTGAGGATGATATGGTGTAGTCTTATGGTGTGCAATCATGAACTCATCCAATAGAATTTTGATTGTCTCATTCAAAAAATGTGTTCCCCTATCACTGGTCAAACTCAACGGGCATCCATACCTTGTAATAATATTTTCCCATAGAAACTTGGCTATTGTAGTTATTATACAATCCTTTGTAGGTGTTGCTTCTACCCACCTTGTTAGATAATCTATGCAAGTGATGATATAGCGTGATCCAGTCCTACGCACGACTGGTGAAATAGGACCCAAAAATCTATAGCCCATTTCTCAAATGGTTTTGCACTAGGAATAGGTCTTAAAGGCATTTCATCTCTTTGTCCTAGTTTTTCAAGGTGCTAATAGTGATCGTAGGCCTTGCAATATGCCTTACAATCCTTATACAAGGTCTCCCACCATAATCCAGTGAGTATAATCTTGCACGTAGTGGCATCACCTACATAGTTCCCACCTGCAATACCACCATGAGCCTTTTTCATGATATCTCTGCACTCATGTTCTAGTACACATGGGTGAAATACTTCATCTCAGCCTAACTTGTGCAAGTCACTTTGCTAATGAACATAAACGGTGTCATATGAATGGAAATTTGTTTCTTCTTTAAGGATTTCATTCCTTATAGTGTCATACATGTACATAAAAATATGAAAATTTCCTCTAATTCTGATGGCATGCGTTGTAATCCTGATAACTGCGTGCATTGGGCACAAAAGATATCTTCAATTTTGCGCATCTTCTACCGACTATATTCTAGATAAATGGTCCGGTTTAGAATTACTCTTCATTGGTTTTACCACAACTATAAAATCATATTCTTGGAATAATATTACCCATCGGCATATGTGCCCCTTTAAAATGGGCTTATTTACCAAATACTTCAATGCCATGTGATCAGTATAGAATATAAATGGTGTTGTTAGCAGGTACTGTCTGAATTTATGTAGTAGATATATCATTACCAAAGCTTCACGATCTATCGTTGTATACTTATAATCTACATGATTAAACTTTCTACAATAAAAATAGATAGGATGATCTATAATGCCTTTTCCGGGCTGATCCAACACCGTGCCAATCGCCATGCTAGAAGCGTCTACATGTACATGAAACAGTTTGTCCCACGAGGGAAAACACATAATAGGCATTGTAGTAAGTTTTTCCTTTAATTTCTGAAATGTGTGTTGTTGTTGTTCCCCAATAGAATGTCCATTTTCCTTTTAGTATCTCCTCCAAGGGTGTAGAAACCTTAGCATACCCTTTAATAAATTTTCTATAATACCTAGTGTGACCTAATAATCTATGCACCTCACTTTGACTAGTAGGCTCTTCTAGGATGATAATAATTACAACCTTAGCTGGATCAACCAACAAACCTTCCTTACAGATGATGTTCCCTAACAATGCGCAAAATGGTGTAGTAAATACACACTTTTTAATTCTCAAAGAGATGCTTAACTATCAATATCTTTCAAACATTAAGCATAAATTTTCACAATGATCCTTAACAAGTCCATACATTATCTAGTCATATAAATAAACTTGAAATAAGTTATGAATAAAATCCTTGAACGCTTGGACAAATATGCATGAGAATATAGTAGGTGTGTTTTTCAGACCAAAAGTCATCACAATATAGGTAAAACTTCCCCATTCAATGGTAAAAGTAGTCTTTTCCTAATCCTCCTGTGCAATCCCAGCCTGAGATACCCAAAGAATCCATCTATAAAGGAATAGATCTCATGCCATATAATGCCTTCTAATATTTCCTCTATGAATGGAATAGGGAAAGGATGAGTAACACATCTAGCATTCAGCTCCCTGTAGTCCACACAGATTCTAATCCAACCATCTTTATTTATATTGATCACCATTGGGCTAACCCATTATGACTCATCAAGGTCTTGATGATTCTATACTTCAAAATTTTGTCAATTTCTTCCTTGACCTTTTCACGTAAGTTAGGGTTCATCCTGTAGGGTCTCTTATTGACCAGAACACACCTTCCTTAAGATTTATCTTCATTTATCCTAATGATTCATGCACACCTTTTAGTTCATGGTATCCCCTAGAAATAAGTCCTGATAATCTCATAATAACTCAATTATTTTTTCCACTTCAGAGTCAAACCAATAATCCACAATTATGGCCTTCTTAGGCTCAACATCCGATCTAATATTAACTTTTTTTTTTTTTCAAAGGTTCATGATAGGCACGTGTGGTCTTATTTACACTGTCCAAATCCTCACACCTACCTATTGAATGATCTACATCCATATTTTACACTTCTTCATCATCTACTAAGTAGAACATATTTTATTTTATTTTCTCAAGGCAAGCACACTTAAGTAGGGTGGCATTTTTCTCTGTTTCTTTAGCAAAACGTGCTCCTGAGTCATTTCCATCAAATAAATCCTAAATGAGTTCTTCCACATTTTCACTATCTCCCATAGTTAACTACTTTATAACCCTTAATGCCTCTTCTAATAGAGGTTTAGTAGAGAAATAGTCATAATCTTGGATCATTCCTATAATCAAATCCTATCAATTTACAGTCTCTCTATGGATTTCTGCATATACATACCAAGCACGTGCACAGCCTTGTAAAATGGAATAAAATTTGTGCACCCAGAGTGAAGGTGGTAAAGCTTCCTACCCCTCTATCTAGAGTCTCTCACACTTTGAAGGTGGTGCTTTGAATAGGTTGTTTACCATGATAAGTGCATATTTGAGTAGGTGCATTGCTCCTAGAAAATTAAATAGAAAAATCAATCCCGATTTCATTCCATCCTACAAGATTATCCTTGTAAACCACCCACCACCATGCTATTTTTTGACATAGGGTATATTCTAGCATATTCCATCTCTCCAACTGGTATATCAATTTTTCCTCCATGGCATGTAGAAATACCATATTTGTTACCTATTCTTCTAATACAAAAAGGTATATTGTTCCACACAAATGAGCTTCTTACTTCATGCCCCATCAACTCATAAGTACCATGTGCCCCATCCTCACAAGCAATACTTGTAGTGTCACTAATAGACTATGCATCTTCCAATTGACCTTCTTTATATGGCTCGAGCACTTCTAGTTCCTAGATTGTGCGTACATAAATCCTATTTAGATCTTCCTCATTCAAAGGCTCAACATAGGGTGTAGATTTCCCATCAATTAAAGGGATAATAAACCTTTCCTCCTTGTTCTCAAAACTGAAATAACCCTTCTTGAATCAAATATCAATATTGTTTGCATAACACCAAGGGCACCTAAGTAGAGTGGGAAGTTGTCTCGCTTCATAAGTTCCAAAACCTCAAATTCCTTTATGAACTTGTCCCCTATATAGTAATGGATGTATATTTTAAAACTCCAATATATTCTGATTAGCCATAAAAATCACATTAGAATATGGCTATAATGGGGGTCTTCCCATCTATACCCATGTTTCTAAAGTAAGTACATTAACTTTTGTGTCTCAGTATCAATCAATATATTCCTCAAAATCCATCCATCCACAACAACATTCAGAGTGATTTCCTTGTCATAGTCCAAGCTATGGGGGGGAATATTTGCATGTAGGATCTGTCATCTAGTCTCAATACTTATGCGTGGAGTGTTTCCCTTTAGCCAATTCCCTAACAATGGAATGATATTATTCTGGCACAACATTTTTCACACCTCATTCAAGTCATCAATATCAGATTCGACCATCTCTACTACTTTCTTTTACTCCATCTTCCATGATTTCTCCTTTAAAAACTGTATTTCACCCTGAATATTTTTTAGTACCTCCATGGTTTCCTAATAAACCTCCTTCTAATGGACAAGATCTGGGTATCGTGCATGTAGAACCTCCTCCTTAGTGATGGTAGGCTTCTACTGTAATGCTTCTTTGGCACATTCCACTTCAGCGTGGGTAGTGATCTTTACAAGAAATACCTTAGGTTCCGGTTCCAACTTGGGCATCCACTGATTTTCCACATTGCCATGTATCCTAACCATCCCTACACCCTTGTTTTCTTATTTATGTTGTTTACTAAGATTATTTCCACATAAAGAACATGTAATATTCTAAGGACATTCATGCCTATAGTGGTCAGGAGATCCGCATGTATAACATGTTCCATGAGGAAACTCACCTCATCCACCACCACGGCCTTGGCCTCCAAATCCACCACAGTATCCTCGACCTCTACCACAACCTCCTAAAAATGCCCTTCATTCCGATCATAGCATGCTTGATTGTGATCCCGATCCTGATGCTCACCCTTACCCTTAGAGTTATATGATACTCCCATCTATTGTACACCAATATCTATAGTATCATGGATCTGACCAATCAGCATCGAGTATTTTGTATCATGATTCATGGACCTAAAAATTTTACAATAGCAAGAGACATTCTTCCTTATTGCGCATTGTAATAATGGGTAGTGACTAGCATCATGGTTCAAATGACATATCTCACAGTCTAGTAGTAGTGAACGTACTGATCTGCGGGGACAACTATCCTTGGTGTGACCTTCCACTTCATAATCTATACACCAAATCCCTATGCACGTCTCATGTGTTGAGTTCACCAATAGTTACTTTAACTACTTTTCTATAACCGTAATTTGTGCTTCCAATAATGGGCTGACTCAAGTGTCTATACTTCTAACTACCTCATTATGTAAATCTACTTCAAGTGCTTCGTGTAGATCAATATATGTCTTATGTGATAACACCCTTCTAAAAGGTGTAATTAGACCTCTAATGAACCATTACACATGTTGGCTTGTGTGAATATCATAAGAAAACTTAGATATAAGTGGTTTGAAATGGGCATCATACTCCCTTACACTCTCAGTAGTGCCTTGCTTAATATCCTTGAGCACACTTATACTCTTCTCGCTCAAACTTAGGGATATGAAACTCTTTCAGAAAGCATATTAATGTTGCATAGTCCACGTGCAAGTTTGATCGTGGTTAAACTTCATGTACTAGTTACATGCGTGTCCTTATAATGTAGTGGAAGATTGAATTTCCCATGCTCGGAAGTTGTGATCCCTTTTTCATGCCACAAGATTTTCACACATGTGCATGTGTTTAGTAGAATCTTCTATGCCCCTGTATTTTGGTAGATGAAGAGACATCTCCATGTAAATATTATGGGGTTGGTACGGACCTTGCCCACCGAACGAGAACTTCCCGTGTTTCCTTTACCTCCAAAACCACCAAATCCACTAGAAATAAAACCATCTATACCTCTTGATCCTCCACCGTAACCAAAAGGGGAACATAAGATGTACTTCCTTATGTCCCAACAAAGAGTAATCTTGAACTAAACCCCTACCATCTGTGAAGTGTTACCACTCCCAGAAGTGAGTCCAAAATTCTACGCGCTTGAATTCTTTGTAGATGATGCAATCAGAAGGTACGTCCAAAAAAATGAAGACATTTTCCCTACTATCGATGTACTTTATATGTGACTCACTCCTCTCCTAATGCCTAAATTATCTTTTTGACTATTTTTCATACTAGATATTGGAAAACCAAGCGCAAGGGGTAGGTTTTCAGGTATATTGAGATGCACACTGTGGCCCAGTGTTGTCTCTACTAGAAGGCTTCCATGTGAGGCCGAGGAGGGTTCCCTATCATGCTTTCTCAAATGGGGAGTTCTTGATGCTCTGGATCCATGCCTTCTGTGAGTTCAAAATCCTTCATGATCCATATCTCGTCCTCAATGTCATTCACTCAGTAACATCCCGCTAGTTCTCTATCTCCCTCTTTTGCACCTCATTATAATTAAGTTTCCTTTCTTCTCTCTTCCTTTCTGTCACTAGTTCTTCCATCTTTCACTAAACCTACTCCCACCCCCATACATGGTAGGGTTTAGTTAGCCATCGATTTGCTTTCCAATTTCAGGGTCACCATCAAGATTTTGATCACCCACGGTATGCCTTGTAAGTAGGTTCCCTAGGATAATGTAAAAATGGAATTTTACTACCTCTGGAAAGAATAAGTGGAAATTAAGTACTCGAATATAGATTTTCAGACACCATGAAACCAAGTATCCATAGTGTGTGTCCAAATCGATCAAATCATAAAGGTCCTAAAATTATTCCTACATCAAAATAAGTGTGTGATACCTCCAATCCCTTCTAGACTCATAAGCAACCAACCACTCAAATGCATAGCTTATACCAAAAATAATGAATAAGATCTCATACAAATTTTCATATAGATTTTGTTCCACCCATGCACATGCATTAAACTCATATCCGATGTTGAACCTCCATGTGTATTCTTCTTCTAGATCTTGTATCCACTCCTCAACACTTTCTAGGGTCAACTATTATGACTTCATCGCAAACCATCCTAAATATAACTAAAAAAGAGGTCCTGGAAATGGAACCAATGATGCACCCCGGAATTTACTAGAAATAACCTAGGCACGTTGGCATATCACTCACCCTAGATTGAGAAGTGACCCAAAGCGTGCAAAGGTACCAAGCCCCTCTTTAGGGTTGCTTATGCAGGATGTTAGCAAGATGAAGAGTTAATGCATTCAGATCCATAATTGGTATAAACATTCTACAGAGCATATTCTAGATCTAGATCTAAGGAGTAATGGATTCAAGCAATAACCATATGAATTCTACCATGTAAGATCTAGTTATATTCATGCTTAAAACCTTAAATCAACTAATACACTCCATTATATTAAACACATTAAATACGCATTATCTTCTTATAATCTTAAGTATCACAAACTTATGCACGCATAAGATCCGACAAAGCATAACTTCACAATAGATCATACATAGTCCTCATATACTACATAGATCACTACATATTTATAAGGGTGGCAAATTTCCCTTCACCACTTACATGATTCCCTAAGTATATGGCATGCTTAAAATAGCTAGCACCTTTACAATAATAGACAAACATACAAGTGCACTAATAATAGATCTCTTCTAGTTAACTGGCAGTAATAATTATATTATTAACTCAAACCCATGCAAAGAGCTTAGTAGACGCTCTTCCAAAAATAGCCTATTTTGGTCACATAAGTCCTTTTCTGGTTTGTGTACTCTACACGCTATCTCCAAAAATAGCCCATAATCCTCAAAATGGCTAAGCCCGAATCTATCCTTTTCTTTCATGTGTATTTCCTTCCCTAACCTTAAACGCCTTTGAATGTGCCCTATTCCCACACGTGATCCTTCTATGTGCCTTCTGCTAAGTATCATACTTTTTCTGCTCAACAAGGGGGTTTTTAATTTGAGCACCGTGATAAAGACCGATGTCGGTCTAAGGGTGGTCAACATTGGTTTTCTTTAGCCAACGTCGGTCCTGATCTTAGTGACCGACATCGGTTTAAGTGAACTGATGTTGGTTACGAGATAGCTAGTGATGGTCAAGGTGTATGAAAATTAGGGGTTAAAAAGGCTAAGTGGGCAAGAAAAAGCAGGTGAGAGGGGGAGGGAGGATACATATAGAGTGATGTGGGTAGAAGTTTGGTGTTGGCCTAAAGGATAGTTGAGTAGGTGAAATGATGTTTTCAGGATGGTGAGTTTAATTATAATAGGTTAGGAGGTTGGTAGGTGAATTAGGTAAAATGGGGTGAGAAGGATTGGTGTGGTTGGGTATGGTTTGAGGGGTTAATAGATAAGTGTAGGTTATCATGTTTGTAATAATGTTGTGGTTGTGTTAGATGCAGCCAAGGGATGAGCTATGAATGCGGGATAGAGTACCAAATTTTTTCTAGCAATATAACGAGAATGACCACATAGAAGTGGAGGCACATGACTTATGTTGGCCTAAGTGGGATCTCGACGCTACAGCGTGTAGCTTGAGATTTGATTTTCATGGTCACACTCATCAACAGATGGGACTTAGCAACCAACATGTTCTACTTATCGATGGGTGATATCATGGTCACCCTAGAGGATGTATACAAGATCCTGCGGCTACCGATAGCTAGGGCGCAGGTATAATATATTACATTAGATGTGTTATAGGAGCCGATAGTGGCTGTTTTTGGGGCGGCGATGGTAGAGCTGAGGTAGCATAGAAAAAGTCTGAGCTATGGAGATATGTACGCAGCTCAGCCTCGGGAGATGCAAAGTTAGTGGTTTTCCGATGGAGGTAGTATGTTGTTTTTCCTTGCTAGATACGAGAGGGTGGGAGATTACCATGAGAACCGAAAGGGGTTCTCTAGGAAATTATGGAGGATCGGGTCTATTTTTCCTTTGCACCATCATTCTTGGTGTATTTTTATAGAGAGATGTGGGCCTATGGGAGGCTATGGAGATTCAGTTTATGTTTTACCTTTCTTCTACACTATTGGGCATATAAGCACATTGCATACATACGTCAATTTGGATTGCCTTGATAGGATTGGTTTGGGTTGGTTTAGTCAAGGTTGGTTATAGGAAAAGGGTACCACTTGGTTGGCAATGAGGGCCACCCATTATGTAGCATATTATAGGTGAGTGTTGGAGGGGTTATCTAGGGTTGATATTGTTTGGAGGCCATATTTTGTCTTTCCTTCATACAGGGTGCATGGTTAAGGAGTTAAATGAGCTACATTTTCTCAAGTGGATAAAGGAGCATCATATCGGCGAGCATGAGATGATAAAAGTTGATAGGGTTAGGTAGAATTTTGGGCTACCCTAATATGTGCCTCCACCATTCCCATAGTACATGAGAGATGACATGGAGAGGCCAATGCCTCTACATCAACCAACTATACTAACAAGGAAGGAAGAGAAGGTAGTGGATAGGTGAATTGATGACACTACGGTCACGTAAAATATACAAGTAGTGGTGGGCGGTGTAGTTATGGGTGACACCGCTAAGGCCAGAGTATCATGACTTAGCTACTATCACGGTACAATGAGATACCTTGTATGGCCAAGTGGCCACCCTTTTGACATAGCTTGGATTATTTCAGGGGTATCTCATAGGATCGAGGCATAGGTTGCCACTTTATAGGCACAAGTGGTAGCTCTACAGCCCGTGTTGTAGGGGGACATGTACCCACACAGGGGTGGTGATGGTGATGGGGGATAGGTAGCCACCTTACAGGCACAAGTATCAGATTTGTAGGGATAGTTGGCCACTAAAAGGCTCTTATTTTGTCCCTACAAGCCTAGGTTACAGTGTAGGAACCTCTATAGGCATTAGTGGGATAGGGTCCCATAGTACAGGGAGGAGGATAGGGTACACAAGTATAGGGTTTGAGGCCAACCCTAGCAGAATAGAGCTCATAGGTTGGTATGAGACCTATGGCACCTATCTAGATGGTTCTGATGGTGAGGTTCAGGGATGCCCTAAACAAGGTACAATATTACCAGGATCACCTAATGACCATCGAGATAGATGTCCCCTCTTATGTAGAGTACAGGGCACAAGCAGCCTCGAGTGAGAGGATGAGATCCTACACTCATAGTGCAGAGAGTACAGGGGAAAAGTGAGCCCAAAGATAAGGTTAGGGTGAGGCTATTATTTCATCGAGGATAGACCACTGTGGGCCAAGTAGAGATTATACCGAGACCCATGGAGGGTGGAGAGATGCTGGTAGGGTGCCAGACAAGCATAGAGGAGGAGACAGATGAGACTGGCCCCAAGGGTCTCAGGTGGGGTGATGATTAGTCACTTGGTATGGTTATTTATTTATTTTTCGATATTTTGATATATATACTAGCCTACGAGTCAAATATGGTGAGGATGTACATGAGATTTTTTGATATTTATTATCATATAACAACCTATGTGCCAAAGATGGTGAGGTTTATATGAGAGTTTCTAATATTTTTATCATATACTAGCTCAAGCGTACAATATGGTGAGGTTGTATATGAGATTTTTGAGATACTTGTTTGTATTTGTATCTGTGTATATGTGTAGTGATACAAAGACTTTTCCTAGTAATATAGATGATGATATTTATGGTATGGATGATGTACTTATGTTGTAATTTCCTTTGTTATTTTTTTATGGATAAAACTAGGTGAATTAGACATGGTGGATTTGATGTTTTGTAGGCATGGATGAGTCTAGGTTTTTAGATATGGTTGAGATTAGGTTAGTTAGGCATGGTTGAGTTTAGGTCAGTTAGGCATGGTTGAGTTTTTAGGTCAGTTAGGCATGGTGGAGTTCGTGTTTGTTGGTTTTAATTTAATTACCAAGTTATTGGTAAGATGGGAAATAAATGATGATGTATATGTATGTTATGGTGTAGATTTCATAGATATTTTATATCATGTAAATGTGAAATGATGGATGTATGATATGATGTTGTAAGAAAATGGTAGGTATTTATGTTTGTTAATTGTTTAATTTCTAAGTGTTGTAAAAAAATGGAAACTAACTATTATAAAATGTTAATTGAAAATAATGGGGGATTGGTTAGGGTAAAGAGTTTCCAAGCTAACCTTCAAGTTCCCATGACCTTGAGTGCTACCTACATAGCCCCAACAAAAAGGGGCCTCACGTTTAATGTAGTTCTCTCATAAGCTAGGAAAGAATATGGTGAAGCAGGTGACTGGGTTAATAGATTTTAAGTATGATTGGGTTTAGGTCATTTAGGCATGGTTGAGTTTAGGTGATTGAGGCATGGTTGAGTTTAAGGTCAATTTAGCATGGTGATGTTGGTGAAATGGGATCCTTAAAACGTAGGTATCGGTGGTCTAGTCTTGTATAGGGTAATCAATAAGTAATGAAGAAGGTGAATGTAAAGAGGTGATAAAAATAGTTACTTAATTGATAAGAACCATAATGAGGTTACCATACCAAATATTGGATTATGAATGTAAGACCCTAAAGACATTGCACGATTGACTATTCTAAGGGTGAATAAATTCACATGAACACGAAATTTCATTTTTGCAGAAAGTCCCTTGAGAAGATAGGAAATTAGGGTGAAAAGGAAATGAGGTGAAAATGGGTGGTTTTAGCATAACTTAGTGTAAGACAACATGTTTACTTGGCAAGAAACCCATGATCAAAATAGGAAATTCCATGATGAAAAAGTTATCATTTTCACTTTTTGATTTTTTGTTTGATAGACTGATCGATGCGGGAAGTCTACATGGGATGAGTATATTATCTCCTTGAGGTCTTCATGAAGCTGATCGATGTGGGAAGCTTCTAAATATTTTATTTTGTTTTTACAAGGATAGTCCCTTTTTATGATAGACTATGTGTAGTATGGATAGATTTGTATAGTTTTCCTTTGAGGGAGTAGTCTATTTATAGCGGTGAGATAGAGAGAAGAGATGTCCCTTTTGAGGGAGTCATCTCTTTGCTGGAAGTTTGACTCAAGGAGTTGAATCCCATTTTTCTTTTGAAATTTTTTTCTTTTTAGATGTTTTAAGTCATGGACAAGACTATAGTGGAATAATCCCTCACATAATCATAACAAGAGAAACTAATATGCATAAAATATTACATATCTCAAATAAAAGTGTAGAATAAAATAACACAACAAAGAGAAACAATATTTAACGTGGTTCACCCAATTTGGGCTACATCCACCAAGAATCACTTGCTCGATTTTATTACAAGCCACCACTCTCTTAATACAATACCTGATCCATTTGGAGCTATGCTCAACAAAATCTACAAAATTCACATCCGAATTCAAAGCACATCTATAATGTATTTCATACATCTATCATATGCATAAAACCATATAAATAGAAAATCGCTGCTTAAGCTTTTACAAAAACGTGGGTATCAAAACAATGGGAAAAAAACAAAATTGTTCCATAAACCTATGGGTAGCTAAATAGGTAGTTTTACAAAACAATGGGTACCGAAAAACCATGGGCCCAAAAACAGCCCATAATGGTTACCCATTACCCATGGGTTAATAAACCGCCATAAAAAAATAGTCAAGTGTAACACATAGAAGGTGTACCAAAATCTAACTTGAAAACAGGCTCCACAAACATAACAAGATTGGGATCTTGTTTAGAAGAAAAAAACCATAGCATGTAGAGGTTAACTATGAAAGAGATGGTTTCAAATAATGAACGACCATGGGATTCCATATTTAAAAAGAATAAAAGTATCAATGAAAACCATGCCATGAGTAGAGCCGTGGTACTCATAATTAAGATAAGGCTGAAATGTGACGGGTAATCACATGATTTTTTTCATTGACTGCAAGAATAGGTAATATGAAAACATAAAGGGTGCTGAAGGGACAAGCTTAAAAATACATGAGGTGATACAAGATTTGATTCAACAATAAAATGGTCATAGATGCAAGGTGTTTAGGGGTTTAGGTTTGGGTTTACCTTCAAGTGAAGACAAACAATAAGCACCTGATCCATGGGTATGAGTAACGAAATAAGGTCTAAGACAATTACGAGAAAATTTTCCCCGTTTACTTTTCTCTTCTTTGGTTACATGTTTATTTTACTTCAGACAAGGTCGCCAACCCGGAAGTTTCACTCATGGACTCATTTTTCACACACATGTTTGATACATTTTTGGTATATTTGGATATGATCAAGAGTATTGAGATGATGTTCATCTAATAACTCAAGTTGTGTCAAACGATCCTAGAGAAATTCATCATCGTTGAGCATGTCTTGGAGTGAGATGTGAAGAGATGGAATATGTACTTTGAGAGGCAAGATATCCTTGGTACTATAGACCGAGAGAGAAAGGTGTGGTAGGATTCAAAGTGTGAATACTAGTGCGATAAGCCCACAAGGTGAAAGGAATGTGCGTATGCCAATCCTTCCCAGTATCATCCACTATTTTCATAAGAATTTTGTTCAAGATTTTATTATTTTATTATACTTGGCCATTTTTGTGGGTAGTAAGGTGAATAGAAACCGAGTTGAATGCCAAAATTCTCACAAAGCTTTCATAGGCTTTTATTTTTGAATTGCTTTCCATTATCAATGATGAGGCGTTGAGGGACACCAAAACAACAAATAATGTGATGGTTGATGAATTCACAAATTTTATCGACTTTTGTAGAAATGAGTGGGATGGATTCTAATCATTTAGGGTAGTATTTAGTAGCGTTTATAATCCATTGATGGCATTGTTAAGAATGTGGATTGATCTCTCCGACAAGATCCAAACCCCATTGAGAGAAACGCCAAAGGTCTTATGTGACCATGTAAGGCATGATTAGGTGTGTGATGAAGATTAGCATTTTGTTGGAATTTCACACAACGCTTTGGCGTAGTCACAGAGTCATGGTTTAGGTTGGCCAATAATATCCTAGGAAAGAATGTATTTAGTGACATCTAAGCCACTAAATCAACCTCCAAAATTTCTCGTGAACTTCCTTGATGGTGTAGGGAATTTTATAACTTGTAAGACATCGTAATAAAAAAGCACAAAGCCATGTTTATAAAGAAGACCGCCCATGATGAGATAGTGGGAGACACCTTTAAGAAAGGCACGTTGTCTATTACGAGTAAGATCGAGAGGTAGAATGGAAAGGGAAAGGTAGTCTGCTAATTGTTTATACCAAAGATCATGTAGGTCAGGTGCAATGGTTCCGACAGAGTTGACATCTCGAGATAAATAATAGGTATTTCCAACCTTTTTATTATGACAGAGATATTTTAGATTTGGCGGTGAAGTGGGTATCTGGGAATCTAGACAGGCCATTGTATCTACAAATTTATTAGTAGAATGTGAGGTGGTTTAAAGTTCATAACGGTCAAAGGTAGTCAAAAGTATGTTGACATGGTATTTTTACTTTTGGAGTATTTCATTACGACACTGGTATATACCATTGACTTGGTTTACCACCGATTGAGAGTCCCCAAAGATATTAATTGATTTGACATCTAGGGTGATGGCGGTTTGAAGGGATAATATGAGTGCTTCATATTTAGCAATGTTGTTAGTGCAATTGAAATATAGTTTGAAAGATAAAGGCATATGTTCACAATCAAGAGGAATTAAGATAACACCCGCATCACCTCCATGCGACATTCGTAACCATTGAAGAATAAGATCATCTCGGTAAGTGGTACCATCCAAAGAGAGGGTAACAATGGATTCATTTGAGAAATAAAAGTTAGAGGTTTGATTTCTAGAAAGGGGTGTGTCTATGAGTTGGTCAGCGATGGTTTGTCCCTTGATAGATTTTTGATGGATGAATTTGAGATTGAGGTCTACAAAAAGCATGAGCCAATGTATAGCACATTAATACTAGTAGGGTTTGGCATACATGGAATGTAAGGGGTCAGTGTTAGTGATAAAAAAGGTTTTGTGGCTAAGTAGGTAATGATGAAGTTTAGTGGTAACAAAAACTAAAGCTAAAAAAGTTTTTCAACATGAGTGTACATAGATTTATAGTCTAAAAGTGTACAGATTATGTAATAAACCATTTTCTCTAAGTGTTTCTCGTCACGATGAGCAAGCATGGCACCTAAGGAACGATCAATAGCAGAAATGTATAGGTAAAAGGGTTGGTCATCTTTAGGAGGAATGAGCATTGGTGGTTGGAGAAGGTATTTTTTTAAGGCATCAAAAGCTTTATGGAATTCATCATCTCATGTGAAGAAGACATCATTTTTATGAGATGATGAAATGGTTTGAAGTGATCAAAAATTTATGAAATAAATTGCTGAATAGATTGTAGTTTACCTTATAAACTTTGAATTTGGAAGATATTAGTAGGTGGAGGAATTTCAAGAATAGCCTTTACTTTAGCAAGATCGACTTCTATTCCACACAAATAAATAATGAAACCAAGGAGCTTTCCTAAAAGAACAGTGAAGACACACTTCTTGGGCTGAAGGAGAACACAATACTTGATGAGATGGTCAAAGATGACCTTCAATACTGTGAGATGTTTGGCCTGACATTTGGATTTGGCAAGAATATCATCTACTTAGTCTTCCAATATGTGACACATTATGTCATGGATGATATAATTCATAACCTATTGATATGTAGCACCAGAGTTTTTAAGGCTAAAAGGCATGACTCGATAGCAAAAGATCCCCCAAGAAGTGATGAAGGTGGTTTTGTGTTTATCTTTTTTGGGGAAGTAATATTTGATTATAACCCAAGAAACTTTCCATGAGTGATAACATCTCATGACCAGCAGTGAGATCAACCAACTAGTCAATACCTGGTAGAGGAAAGTTTTCTTTGGGGCAAGCTAAGTTGAGGTCACAGAAATCCGTTAAAATTAGAAGTGCCTCTATTTATTTTGTGACAGGAATGATGTTAGAAATCCATTGGGGATATTCAATGGGTAGGATAAAGGAAACCAAGAGAAGGTTTTGAAGTTCCTCATTGTCAAGAAGGGAAATGCGAGGATGCATTTTCCACAGCTTCTATTTTACGAGTTTGGATTCGGAATGGTTATGATATTATGGACCACAATTTTTGGTCAATACTAGGTATATAATCATAATACCAAGAAAAGGCATTGTTATGATCCTAGAGGAAAGAAGTAAAAGCTTCATGTTCGGAGACATTTAAAGATTGGCCTATCTTTAGAATTGGCGGGTCATCCTAAGTGTTAATATTGATTGTGATGGTCAATTCATTCAACATGGTTTGTGTCTCGAAGGCAATGAACATTGAATAATAGAATCTTCCACACCAAGTTAAGTGAGGATACACTCATCATATTGACATTAAACAATGTTAATATAAGGTGTATCATCATCATCATGTAGGATATAGGAAGGGAATAGAAGAGGGAGCCTCATAATCACGTTGATAAGTCAGAGGTTCTAAGGAAATTATGTTCACAAAAAGAAAAAATTAGGAGGAATAGATTCAGGATCTATGGACTCTGTGGGTAAAGGTGGTGACATTGGTGAACGTGGTGAAGAAGGTTTTTTGTCCTCAACAAGGTCGATGCGGGTCTTCTTGGAAGATGGTTTGGAAAAGACAATTCTACTGCAATATTTGTGTTTATGAGTGGTACACGGATGATGGTATGATTGCCTTGTTCATAAAAACCAAATCCAAAGCCTTTCCATGCACAATGGTGAAGGAAAGTGTGGGAAAAGTGGTGGTTAGTGAGAGATTGGAGGTCAGATGAAAATGGTCATGTTTGGGATGGTAGTTCAGGTGAATAGGTGGAAGTATCAAGTCCCCCATATGTTAAGTTAGTGCAAAGGTGGGGAGGACCATAAGGGAAAACCTCTCCTATGTGATAGTCATAACGAGGATGTTGGCGTAGGTTTCCATACTCTTGCGAAGTGAAGAATGTGTTGATATTGTAGAGGTGGTATTCCCCTAGAGTGAGGTGTTGAAAAACACCTTCTAAGGGTTAGTAGTAGATATGTGGGTAGTAGGGATATATAAATTACTAGGAGATTGGGAAGGAGGGGTATCGGTTAGTTGGGAAGTAGAGTGGCCAACAACGAGAGGTTGTGGCAACAATATGACTAGAAGAGTCATGTGTGGGAGAGGTGGCGAAGCATTGGTGGATAAGGTTATGGGTGGAGAAGTGGGGTTGGTAGTAGATTATTTAATTGGTACAAGGACATCATTAGGTCAAGATAACATGTTACTATTTTTGAATGTTGATGGCTCAGTTGGGATGGTATAGTTATGTCCTTCATGTTCAAATTTTACACAACAGTGTAAAGTTTAAGAAACAAAACCCATGACACGAATCCAAGGTTGACCAAGAAAAAGGTTTTACTAGAAATCCCCTCTAAGACGTAGAACAATTCTAGACACCGCAAGGGCCTACGCGGATGTGAATAATAATGGTGCCAAGGTTGGAAGTGATGGCATCATTGAAGGAGCGTAGCATAATAATGTTATTATGCATGTAATTTGAAGGAATTCACATTTGATTATACTTGTGGGAGGAGATGATGTTGATGCTATCTCTGTCATCGATCATAATGCATCTTACATGTATATTATCAATATAGATAGAGATAAAAAGGGTGGGATCGGGGTCTTCGATTGGAGAGGTATGATCTCTTCATCATAAAAATTCAGGTGACTACTTGATTAGTGGGCATGGGGATAGAAGATGGAGATGATTTGGTAAGAGAGGACATGTGATGATGGATGAGGATGGAGGCTCTGATGTGGGGTCATTAGGTAAAACTTTGATGGATTGTAAAACCTCCATAAGGGCTTGTCGATGAGATTTAGAGGTTTGGACGAGATCATACAAAGAATTTTTTAGAGGGGATGGATGTAATTTTTTTATCATTGTACGATGGGTGACCCCATTAGAAATAGGGTATACGGGTCCTTGAATGGTGATTTTGGGTCGATTCAAATGATATATTGGGCATGAAATTAGTTGATGGACCAGTTTATTTTTATTTTCCTTTGTCCTTTTGGGCGTGAGTGGAAGCTTAGATCATGTTAATCTAAGGGAAGGAGGTAGATGGAGAAGGTATGTCATGAGTATTGTAATAACATGATGGAAAAAAACCTAATGCCGGGTAAGAGCCTTGCGAAATGATTAGGGAACATTGGCATTTAGGTGGTGATTTTGCCAACTCTCTTATACGGACCATGTTTATCTAAAATTTTGGAGGTGGATGAAAGGATTTTGGAGGTGGTGATATAGTTCACTAAATAAGTAAGGGATGAGGGCATGTGGTGATAGGTGAAGGTGGAACAGGGTCCTCATAAAGAAGATCATCACCGTCAAAATTTTCTTCATGAGGACATAACTTAAGGAGAATGGTTTTGAGAGACTTACAACCCTCTACATCATATCCTAGAACGCGATGGTAGGAACAAATTTTATTTTCATCAAACCCTTTTTGTTTGGGTTTGAGGAGTTCATAAAACCTAAGTGGTGGTAAAGTGATGGATGAGGTCTCTAAGAGGTTGGCTAGAATGTTATCATAGGACCCTACTAATGGATCATAGTGGGAAGTGAGAGTGGTTTTAGTTCAAGGTGTGGATTATTATGGGGAAAGAGGCATTATAGGATGGGGAATGGGTTATACCACTAGTTTGGTAGGTGTTATTGTCTTAGTTTTTGATGGTATCTCGCTTGGGTAAAGTTGTGGTAGAAGAACTAGCAATGGAAGGTGTTGTTGGTTTAACTACCCCGTTGGAGGGTAGTGGGTTCTTATCTTTGGATTACACCTTCTTGGGTAAAGGTGAGATGGGAGTACATGATGCAAAAGGGAAATTAGATGGTGGAAGAGGATGGGTTACCCATGGGGACAATAGAGTTGTGGTGGAGGTGGTTGGTAGAGGCTAGGTGGAAGGTATGATTTGAAGTTGCATAGGAAAAGTTGGGGTTATAGTAGTTGGTGAAGGTATAGGTGGTAAGAAATGTACAGTGAGGGTGAGGGTGTTTGTTGTGCAAGTAAATTGGATGTAACAAAGGATTGTGATGATGAGGTAGGTTTCTTAGCTTTTGATTGGCCTTGGGTAGGGGGTGGTTTGGCCAAGGTTGATGGGTGAGGTCCTAGGATGGACGGAATGGGTGAATGTAACAAAATGTCTGGTGGGTAAGATTGGTGTATGTGGCCTAGAAGGTTGGGTCTTAGTTTTAGGTGGAGGAGAAATTTTGGTACAGGTTTGGGAAGACGTGTTTAAATCCAATTTGACAGGTGGATGGGTAAGGCTTGACATCGACATGAAACCTAAGGTAGTGATGGGTTTAGATATGGATGAAGATGTAGGTGTGGTAGGTTTTTAGGCATAGGAATGGTTTTAGTCATGGGTGAAGGTTCCTATGTAGGTAAAGGTAAAGAATAATAATTTGTTTCGATAGGCATGGTTAGGGTCAATCTGGTTGCTGAAAATACCTTTATATAGATCATGGAGGTATTTGTAGGCAACATTTGCATTTGAGTTGAAAAGGGGAGTTGAAAATCTCCCCAAAGTATGGAATTATTGAAATAATCCAAGTGATTGGCTAGCCGTGAAAATGGGACCATTGTAAGAGGAGATCTAGTTGGTTTAGTGGAAATACCTCTTAAATATGTCTCAGAGACAGGGAATTTGTTAGCCTCATACTTTTTGGGTAGAAGAGTAAAGACCGCATCAATGGAATCTGGAATGCTAATGGAGAATTTTCCCCAATAGTAGTGGCATGTCTCAAGGATCTCCCATGGGTATGATATATGGTAGGTGGGGTGAGATATCTTTCTATTTTGGTAGAGGCGAAAGCAATGATGATTCTCCTATGAGTAGGAGATTTAATACCATTGATTGTTTGGTAGGTTGTGAGGTAGACAGTGAAACGACATCAAAAAAAAATTTGGATTCCTCCATGGGTGAAGGAGGAGATGAATTGGACTCCTCTAAGGGTGAATGCATGGAAGAGGTATGATCCTCCATGGGTAGAGGAGCTCATGCCGAATTTCCTCAATAGATGGAATAGTTGGAATTCAAGGAATGGTTGGTACAATATCAAAAACAACATGGACTTCATAGACATTATTTTCATTGGTTGAAGGTTGACTATTTTGATTAGATTATGGTGTATGGTTAGGGAAAAATTCTTAAAGATATGAAAGTTTTGATTTTTGGTGCATTTAGGTTGTCCAGATGACATCTCCATTATCTGAAATTTCCTAGACAATGTTCTTACAAGTTATCCAATTATTGTCACTATGGCCTTTGACACGATGATAATCACAATAATCATGTCCCTTATACCATGCAGGCACAGGATGAGTGGGATCAAAACTAGTATGAGGTTTTACAGGGGGTAGTGCAATGGCTCTAGCTTTAAGAAGCTTTTCCAAGATTGAAGAATAGGGCTCTCCAATTCGAGTGTACTTTCATTGTTCTCATCGGAACTAAAAATACTTTGAATAAGGGAAAGATTGGAGGAAGGTTTGGATTGATTAGATGGATGAGATGGACCGTATTTGAGAACTACCACATTGGCAGATCCTTTGGCTTTTGAATAATTTTTTTGGGTTTTAAAGATGAAGAAGAATCATTTAATTTGAACATGGCATTTTTTTCGCAATAGGATTTTCTTTTCTTCAATGGTACATATTTCCAGCTTTCATGCCATGGTAAATTATTCGTCAAAGGTATAGAAGGTTTGTACCTACAGATTTGGTGAGATGTGTATAGCAAAATCTCTAGTGAACAACTCTATAAGTTCAGCTTGAGGTAACTGAAACATTAATTGGTTGATAAGACTTTGTCAACGAGCAACGAAATCTGCGACAAATTTTTCATCATACTTTCATGTCGAATATAGGTCATTCATGGTGAATTTTTTGACTACATTGATTAAGAAGTTGTCCAAGAATGCTTGAGCCACTTGGTTAAAGGAGTAGATGGAATGTCTGGGTAAATTATTGTACCCATCTAAGGCAGGTCCTGTCAGGGACATGGGGAATGTTTGTAGGAGTAAATAATGGTCATGGGAAATTAGATAGCACCCATGTTTGAATGACCACAATTGTTTTTGTGGGTCTTAGTTACTATTGAAACAATTGAACTTGGGAATTTCCCAATGCATGAGGTATGGAAAAATAGTAATATATGGATGAATAGGCTCATTATAGATTTCTTCATAAGTTAAGGAGTTATGAGAGCCGAAACTGATGCTTCTAGTGTCTACATATTTCCCATCATCATCCTAATGAGGTCATTGGTGGGTTATGAGAAATGGGTGACTCCTACAGTAAAGGGAGGTTGATGATGGGTGTATTATGTGGATGACATCCTGATATATGGGGGTGCCAAATATGAAAACTGTGAAGGGGGAATAGATGTGGGTGAAGGGTATCCTGTATAAGCAATAAAAATGATTAGGGGTTAATGGTGATGCGTGTAGACAAGTGGATTAGCTGTAATGACTGTCGTAGTAATTGGTGGTAGAGACTGTGGGATGGAAAGGATGAGATTTTGGAAGGGAGTGTGGGTTTCTGACACCATGGGTGGTTGTGATGCAAATGGTACATACGAGATAAAGGGGGAAGATGGGGCCATGTTTAAGATGGTTGGTGAAGGGATGGTTGACCCCACAGTGTGATAGATGCCATTGGTGCGTATTTATAGTTGATGTGGGGTCCAGGTTGAGATACCATAGTGGGTAAGGTGGATGAAGGAAATGTTGAGCTAGTGGTAGATGATGCGGAAGTGGGGGTAAGGGTAGGAGGATTAGATATGGGCATGTCATATACTAGTTTTCCTAAGGATTCTCAGGTAGATGAGTGGGAAAGATAGTATTGTAAGGCCACGTGATTCTGGTCAAGGAGTATTGCGAACTCCTTCTCACCAAGAGTAATGGGGATGGGCTAAGTTGGATCTAAAGGTGACATGATGGAAGGTAGTGATGGGATAGGTGGGATTTGTTGAAGATTAGTGTGAAATATAAGGGCATTGATTTGGTTGCGATTCAACAACATGTTAATTAGCATTGACGTGGTAAAACCGTATTCAGTAGATGATATAGAAAACAATAGGAATGGAGAAGGATGAATTCCGGGGGTAAATCGATGAGTGTTTTAAGTAGAAATCAAACATAAAAATTGAGGATGGTCGATTGACTATTAATAGTTATAGGGGAATTGATGACAATTATGATAATTGATACAGTCAGTTTGTGGGGAATCAATAGTTCTCGCAAATGAGGAAAACCGATGAAAATAAATAGTGGAAACTACACTAGGCTGTGTGATATCAAAGTTCGGGGATATAATGATGTTTTGAGAACTTCAGATAGAACAAAGTAGATTTAGTGAATGTTATCCGTAGGTGAAATAACCAAAAAGATCTAGAACCAACACCAATTAGATAAACCAATGACATTCGAGATATAAACCAATGACAATCGTTGGACCGATGATGGTTACTATGAAATTAGAAGAAGTGGAGAAAAATAGATTTTGTGAATTAAATTGGATGAAAAACTAACCCAAAAATATGAGAATGATGTTATTATACGGTGACACACTCAAAGCTTGCTTAGAATGATCCAACTATGATGGCAGAGTGTAACAAGAAGAGGAAAGTGGAGAATGTAACCTCACAACTCAAAATGTAACTCAGGAAAAAGCTAAGAAAAACATGCAAATCCTATTAAGTGAATTTTATGTGTTCATCTTATGTTATTTAAGACTGACTTGTGAATTCATAATATAATTTTTTGTTGGGAAGGTGTCCTATGAAGAGGAAAATTCTAAAGGGTGGTTTCAGGTTATGTTTTGGTGGGGGTGGTCCTTTCTCTAAGATAATGACTAGATAGAGAAACCAGCTGGGCACCCACTATCAATCCTCTGATCGTGTGATCATTGAAAACTTCTTCCGGGTAAGGTCTTGTTTAAGAAGATGTATGAATTTTGTATTTTTACGCTTGGAAAAAAAGAGAAGAGAAATTGCTTTCTATGGTTCAATTATGCCAACCATCAGCTAGGCATGAGTTCTAGCATATATGTTGCCCTCGCTTTTAAATGTGAGCTAATAATGTAACATACGAGGATGAAATGCAACAAATTTTATAACCCAAATCGACAATTATATTCGATGTAGAAAGTGATGAATAGGTCAAGAATGTTATCTTTCACTACTATGAAAATTTTGGAAGAAAGAAATGATTCATTTTAAACACAAAATCAAAAATGTCGTTTAGATAATTAGAAGAAAAGAATGTTACCAAGGGAGAAGATTAAATGTGTATTTTTCAAAAAGAGAAAGAAACACACAAGATTTCCCTATATGAAGAAAATGCAAATAACCCAAGAGAGGGTCCCACCAAGCGTGCCAAAAATTTTCACCAATAAGTTGTGTACGTATAAGAAAAATAGATAAGGTAAAGGTGAAGAGGAATACCTTTGAAATGAAGGTGGAAGATAGAATGCGCGCATTCTGATTTCCCGATCCAGTGCTAATTACAAGAAATTCCTTTTGCTAGGAGAAACTACCAATGAATTTTTAAAAATACCACAACAAGAATATTAAAAATATATGTCGGTGGACTACCTAGCGTATGCTAGATCCGAAGTGTGATACTCCCTAGATGGCTATCAATCCACTATTTAATATAATTTAATGCAAGAAATAACGTAAAAAAATAACATCCTATTGTAGTTGATATGATTTAGGTATCTCATTCAAATAAAATAAGAAAATTTAATCTAACAGGTTGGGTTATGATCAAATCTGGAGGTTGGGTAGGTGGCCAAGGTGATTAGAACAGGTCAGGATCAGATTTTGGGTGGTTTTGGGTTATTTGGGTGAAGGTTATTAGATTGTTGTTATAGACAATATTACTAATTATAGATATTGACATCAGATCTAGTATGACTGATGTCGTTGAGAGGGAACCGACACTGGTTTAGGTTAACCGACATTGGTAGAGGCAAAATGGTAGAAAATCAATAAAATTTTGCTTTTGGAGATTCTCTGTGATTGCACAGAGAATTGAAGAAGGATGGATAGGTTGGTAAAGGTGTTGAGAATTCTTAGAGACAATTGGGGGTTGAATATGGGGAGCCAAAATGTTATGCGTGGTTAGATGGGTAGATTGATAGGAAGGCGAGAATGATAGGATGTAAAAGAGAATAGGATTTAAAGGATAAAGTTAAAGAAATGATGATCTAAATAAGTATGGAATGATGCGATCAAAATGCACTTACTTATATTTGTAGACCTAATGGTTGGATGAAGGTGATGGTTGATTTGTGAAATTGGTGATTAGTTTCATGATAGTGCTTCCTAGAATGTTACCGTGAATGTCGATTTTTTCGGATCGGTCTTGGTTCTTACTAGAATGTGTTTGGATGTGTGAGAGGGCTCTAGTTTTTAATTGCATGTAAATCTCTCTCTCTCTCTCTAAATTAAAATCATTCTTCCAACCTTTGGAACAAGGTTACCAAAGTTAATATATGGTAACCAACGACAGCTTTAGGTTAACCGGACTCGGTTATGGGTAATCCTAGATCTTCTAAAATAGCAGATCTTTGCCATCTTTTTTCGCCATTTCTTCCCATTGGTCATGATCCAAAATGGTACTTTCTACTGAATTAAGTGGGCATGTTTTTATATAAAGGATAGGCATCTAATGTTATGGTTAGACTAAGTCTCAGTTAATTATGGTAAGTAGAGATTGAGTCCTAGTTAGAACGAACATTCTTAGAATAGGTCCATGATGAGGTGTTTAGGTGATGTGGCTAGGTGAGTTGGTCATGTGAGGAAATTAATTAAATTAATTAAAGTAATTAATTAAATTAATTAAAGTAATTAATTCAATTAATCATGTGGACTATGGGATATTAATATGTAATGTATGGTTTATTTAATTAATGGGGTTATAAGGGTGGTACGACCTAATTTTTGTGTCTACAATAATAATAGTAATTAAAACCCAAAATTTTATTGGGTTCTCAAAATTCATACAAGCCTTAGATTTCTCATAAGGAAAAATAAAAAAAAATACATCCATAACCACTATCAACAAGAATTGCAGTTGATACTTGAAATATTCCGGAAAATATTCAAACCTAGTCTCCATTACTAATTAAAAATGACATTACCTGAAATTCAATATTACCTTAAAAACCTAGGCCAACAAATCATTCCATAGAACCTTTTCCAAGATTCAATTCATGAAAATAATAAATAGAATAATCCATTAGGGAAGAAATAGAACAAATCATGCATGTAATAGAAATCCCACTTCCTCTTATTCTTTACCAATATTTTTCTATTACACGAACAAACCCAAAATTTATTCAACAAAGAAAGAAAAACTTCTAACATTCTCATTCGATATTTATTGAAACAAATATTAATGCTTCCCACATATATCTCCATTTATAGTTAAAATCACATGCAAGATCAAATAGATAGAGAATCCTTAAAAATAGGGTGAGCTTAGACCATGCAAAGATCAATAAAACCTCCATCAAAGAAAAACAAAACTAACAAAAGAACACAACCTTTAATCCCCAAAAACTGCATCAAACACTTCCCAATCTTGTGGGGAGAGTTTTGAGGAATTCAATGCATGGTAGGGCAAGTGTCAGGATCCCCTTATCTAC
Organism: Taxus wallichiana var. yunnanensis; assembly: GCA_018340775.1. Classification (NCBI taxonomy): domain Eukaryota; kingdom Viridiplantae; phylum Streptophyta; class Pinopsida; order Cupressales; family Taxaceae; genus Taxus; species Taxus wallichiana. Next base: position 486,819,913 of record CM031238.1, read on the forward strand.
CTTTTAAAATTTAGCGGTGACTCTTAGCTTTAATAAATAATTATATGCTAATAATTAACCATCGATATAGTCAAGACCTCAAAACTTAGTTGGTCCCCTTTTGATTAGTTGGTGGTGGTCATTAAATGCCCCCATAAATATTTACAGTTTGTACAAGCCTCGTAGGGAGGATTTTCCCCTATGCTTATCAACATAAGATTAGACCATGATGAGGTCGAATAAACATCACCTTAGCTTTGAATTAGTTTAGGGTCCTATTGTATTTATTCCCACGTTTATAAAGTAGGATTCAGGGGTGATAAACCTTAGACCCTTCAACATAGCTTAGAACATTAAGGATTCAAATACCAACAACTTAGCTTTGCCTTATTTAGGCCTTACATATTAGTGCCCAATATTTTATAAAGTTTGCATTAAGGGTGGTCAAATATTATACCCTTCAATGTAGATTACAATCTACACATTATTGTTTAGCTCCTGCATTTTGATAAACAAGATCATATTGCCAATGCACATGTAGTCCAATTTGCATATTGTGATATTATCATCCAGACCCAAGGTAAGTAGTAGTAATAATATAATATTGTTCCACATACCATATTCCATTCAAATCATTCACATGTTCATAGTTATTGGATAAATCGGGTATAGCTATATTATGTGGGCATTATACTCGTGTAGGTTAAGATTTAGTATCAGCTAACTAAGTTTATCAATCTTATTTACATTAGAAAGACATTAATATAAACTTAGCAATGCTATAGAGAATGATCAAAGTTAATACAACTAATCCATTATTTCGAAAACACTTTTATAATCATAAGATTCAGATCAAGTATTGTAATGGAGATTAAGATATAGGCAACATCCACACATATGTTGTTAATACATTACTTTATCACAACAAGGTAATAAAATAGTGGGGTGTTACATACCTCTCCCCCTTAAAAGGATCATCATCCCGATGATTCATTCCATCATAACAGATTATAAACAAGTAATATAATAGCATAGTTACTCAAACACCAAATAATCCATAAGGTATAATCGTAACTTGTAAAAAGTCAAGTTTTCAGAATTTCAAAACATCATAATGTTTGCTAAAAAACACTTTTTCCAAGTCTGAATTAAATTTTATTGGTTGAAAAACCTCTCAATAAGAAAGAATTTTCACACACCAAAAATGTGAATTTTTTTATCATTACAAATGACCACCATAACATGCACTTTTACTAAACATATCACACAGTTAGTCAAAAATAAGTTATATAATGTAGAAACAAGGAAAACATTGTTTTCATCCTCACCCTGTCTTCCCAAACAGTGTTGTTTCATTCTTACACTTGTATTTTCAGAATTTTCCTTGTGTAATTCCCAAATTTCTTTACAATGTGCACAACAATTTTCTTTTTTAAAGCAATGATCAAAAAACATCATGAGGTGATCTTTACCTTAGATAGTTATAGTCATTCATCCTATTACAACTAAGTAAACCTTATTTAGTAACATCTCATAAACATTTAATTCATATAAGAATCAAATCATTCCTTATTGAATTTTGAAGGATCAAACATCCTTACTATCAATGTAGTTTTGAAATCACTTTTCCAAATAACAATGATCTCTTACAATATCTTCAATATAACTTATTACCCAAGCCAAACATCTCTAGATAACTTGCATTCAAATCCTAAAGGGATTTTATATTCATTAAGTCACCTTTCTCCTGTTAGGTGATCTTAATTTCCTTCCATTTCTTAATGGTACTTTATTTTATATAAAATGCTTCCATATATGGATAGCATTCATGGTTTTATTCTAAATAGATGTTGATCTTAATGCTTAAGTTTTTCAACATCATAAACCAATTTATCAAAAGGATTACCATCTGGAAAATTAGAACTGCATTCATCATTCAACAATGCCTTTTCAACATCTAGTACTCCTAACCAATCCAAGGTCTTACATATTAGATTTATGTACCTGAGTACAATTATTTGATTCATCTTTGGTCAGTAACATTCAACAGGTAAACTAGAACATCTATGGAATGAAAACTTCGTATATTCATAAACTCATACTGTAGCTTCCTTAACTATTTATTTTCAAGTCCAAACAAGTGATCCCAATGCTCTCTCAGCTGATTTCTTTTTCCTCCCATAAAAATAGAACAACACATATTTTTTCCTAAGAAGACACAAGTAATTGTAGAAAAAGAGATCCTCTACTTCTACGGAGGAAAGACTTGTTAGATCATCCCAACCCTTCCTAACAAGCACAACTTTAACTGGGAAGTCTCTACTAGTTTTTTCAGCCCCATTATCCCCATCCTAAGTTGTAAGGTGATACACAGTGGTGTGAAACTCAGACCACATCCACTATTTAAGGAGTAAATATTTTAGATGCAAGGATCCCATACTTATCTCACGGTCCCCATCAATTCAAATGAGTTTTCTCCACCAGAAAACATTACTCCCTATACTTATCAATCCTTTATTAAGATTATGCAATATTAATGCCAATGTTACACTTCTGTAATCTTGCTATCCATTCCACAAATTATCATCAATGATACACACTATTGTTAGGTTCAAAAATGTATACAAGCCATGTTGCAACAAGGATTTCCTTAATTATTATATGCAATAATTAATATATATTGGCTTATATTGATAATCATCTCAAAATAGAGATGAAAATTCACCTTTTAGATAAAGGTAGAATAATAACATCTTGGCTGATTTAAGGTACATACCAGAAACTTTAACGATACAAAATACCTTAATCTTTACAACCTATACTATACTATTTTCTTACCATAAGAAAAATTAATTGTTCATACCACTAAACTTATTTGAATACATAGTGAGTTACTATATCTTCACACAGTTAATCTTGTTATCAACAATATTAGTTCATAAAGTCATAGGATTGATTCCTAGATCTTATCAATAAAATATGTGCCATATAAGGCTCACAACAATAGATCACGATGTGTCTTCCCTTCTAACTTAGAAATCCAAATAAGCATATATATATATATATATATATATATATATATATTATCAGCCATAATCTTCTCACATAACAGGTAGTATATAATTAATATCAAATACTTTCTTTTATTGGGTATTCGAAGCACCTATCCCAAAACTCAGAAATATTTACATCACAACTCCAAAATGCACCCCCAAGGTGATATCCCTTTTATGGCTAGTTTTATCCAATTACAACCATGGTTTTACTCTACGGATATCTTCATCATAAATTCATGGTTAATGATTACTTAAATCATCCAAACTATTCCTCTCTTTTGATTTTAGGTTTGTTGTTTTGTATTCTTCTAGGTGTTGGTTATCTTCCATGTCATTAAAAACATTGATTTATGTCAAAACAATCAAAGTTAATCAATGTGTCTTAAGTATTTTAATAACTCATTTCTAACTCCAAATTCTATAATGAATCTAAGAAAGCGTCCAATGTCATTGTTTCATTGTGCGACATAATTTTACAATTTCTCTTCATATGTAAAGGATAATTCATATTTATAATTCTTTTTAAAAGATAATCACTAGATACCAAAAACTCATTTGTAATAGTACCAAAATAAATAGTAACAATAAGTTCTACTTAACTTACATGATGTCACATTAGGAAATCTTGTTCTTCATCTTAGCTTATTAGTTACAGAGCATTGTTCCTTTGTTTGCTAGAAATGGCAGAAAGTCTTTCTTTTTCAACTCATTATGGAAATACATCTGCTTCATCATGTTTCCACCACTTTTCCTAAAGTTACAGGTGGATAAGAGCTAATTATATCATACACTTTTTCTCATTTCGAGTCATAATTTCTTGAAGATCTCATTTTATCTCAATTGGCCTTTCACATTATTGTTACTACAACATATATTCCTCTCCTATATACTTCATCTCCCCTTTTCAGGATTTTAATTCATGTTGGATTCAAGTTCCAAAAACTACCATCATGAAATTTCAACAATCGAGTAACCCTCTGTTGATTGTTATCAATCAGTTTAAGTTGTTTACCTTGGTTGATCATGTACTAGTTACTCTAGTATCCCTATGGTTTTGTGTGTCACAAAGAACTATTAGAGTGTCATCCAATTTATTTACTATTGAAATTGAAGCATAATTTGGTCTAGTTCATTCTCCACTCTTCATACTTCATTATTCATTGTTCTCACTCAACAAATTATGTGTATGGTATCATTAGGTCCAAGGGCTGCAACCTTCACTTTGATGCCAATATGTAACAACCACCTTTTAACACTTCAATTCAAGGGAATTATTTTTTAAATCATATCTCAATACTTCTTTGTTCTAAATAAACATAATTTAGAAACAACATCAATCTAAATCAATTCATCATATAACAGTTAACCATGTGTAGTTGTTTGAGTCAAATTAATTTTGATCCCTCATGTATTACTCTTTGAGAGTGTGTATACATGGTATGCTATTGGTTTCCTTTTTTAGGAATTGATAATCAAGTGAATATTTCCATGTCTATACATGGGTATTCATTTCTGAAACCCATCCTATATCCTAAAAATTAGATCTAGATGAAATCGATAAGATAATCGTAAAAAACTTACACTACTTCAAACAAAGTTTCAAAATATGTTTGTCATGCTCAGTTTTATGATGGAAAGCTCATGAATTGGAAATCATATTTCACCATAATATTTAATTTTTGTTATCTATATTAGGACTAGATAGTGGAGTTATAACTAGTTAAAAGTTATGTTCAAGGAATAAATTTGGATCAAACTGCAAGGATAAGTTCCACTATGTCACTTCAGATGACTATGGGAGATTAAGCATCTTTTTATTGATTTGTATCATTACAAGTCTACTTCCTTTCCCGTATTCATCATAAGATGACATTAGGTACATAACCATGCAATATAATCTGCATTTGTACCGTTAATGATACTTAAATCTTAATGTATTATGATCGTCACAGCTTAGTGAAGCTTGATGAGATATCTCAAGATATAACAGCTTATACCACAATAGCCAAATAATGACCAAAGTCATTAAATGGGTACTATGATATATCATCCATAATGAGTTAGCTCACTGAGTTCCACTAATTGAAACATAATATCTTATTTGACTTAAGGAAATTTAATTGAATTATGATGGTTCAATTCCAAGGTCTCAATGATACTATCTTCATGGTAGCATTCATACCGAAGGTTCTAAGTCATGGAATTTTAGTAAATCAATTACATTTTTAAGTCATTCCAACATGTTCATTATACATAATAGTCACAGATTTAAATCTTCTTACTGCATTAAATCCACAGTTCATATTTTATCTATTTACACTAGTATTGTATTAGGACTAAAATAGTACTTAATAGAATTATTTTTAAAATTATCTAAGTATCATTACATAAAACACATAATTCATTCATATGTAGTTACAACTACACATATACCATTTATTACATATATTATATTCAATTACTAATCAGAATAGCATATTCATCCACATAAGTTCCCAAACATTGAATTAGATAACTTGAGTAGCCTTTTTCCATAAAATTCAAATTCACAACAAGACATAAATATGTAATGATTACAACATCTTTATTCCCTTCAAAATTTTACAAACAAAATAGGCTAATCTAGCCTCTTAATTAGTTAAACAGAACAACGATATTTCACTTAATTACAAATTCACTATTCAATACATTGCAACATTTAATCAATCAAATTGAAAAAATAATTCCTTTCAACATCACTCACCTTGCAGACTTAAATTACACCATCTACAAAATGTTAGAAAATGTTAGCTCGATTGAATTGGCATGATAAGTTCTCTTTCCCACTTAAAGATTTATGCCATTTAATATTTACATAAATAAAATTTTGAAATAATTTAAATCATATAATTGACTTACTAGAACACAAGATTATGATTGTAACTTCCTAAAATAAACACTTTGCATTCACATTATTGTTCACTCCTTCTAATCTACTTACTCAAGGATAGAATTGCAAGTGACACATTTCATATCATCTTACCATCAACCATGCATTATAACATACGATCATAATTACAATAATTATATTGATACTCTTATATTCCAAGAGATTATCTTCATCTAAATAATATGGGGGATGAATTTTTTGAATGGCTCAATTGAATTTGAATTTTTCAGAATATAAGAGGGTTGAATGGGAGCTCTAAACAAAGAATACTTAAAGAGTTAAGACTTTCAAGTAGACCTAATATTTTGATTTTACAGGAAACTAAAATGAAATCAAATATCCTTGAAAATTGTAAAAATATTTTCTGGGATAACTTGGAAATTGTTGTTGTTGATTCTCAAGGAGCTTCAGGTGGTTTGGCTATTTTCTGGGATAAAAATATTCTTACTAGTATGGTGATTTCTGACACCAACACCCATCTTGTTGTTAAGTTTCATGTTATTGATAATAATTTTACTTGGATCCTTTCAAACATCTATGCACCTAATACTATAAATGGAAGAAGGAAGCTTTGGAATGATTTAAAGATCTTTAGAATTCATCATAAAAATGACAATTGGCTTATTATGGGAGACTTCAACTCCCCTTTAAATCCTGGAGAAAAGCAAGGGGGAAATTCTGGATATTCCAATGGCATGGATGAATTTTCTGATTTTTTCTCTAATTCAAATCTCATGGATGTGGAACTTCATGGTAATCAATTCACTTGGACAACAAAGAATGGGTAGTGACATGATTCAGGTTAGACTTGATAGAGAATTTATCTCTAGCTAATTGGATCCTGCATCAAGACTTTCATCTATCCTCTTTACCAAGAATTGGATCAAATCATAATCCGATTGTTTTAAATCTTTTCAATTGGGCTAAACCAACGTAGTGCTCATTTAAATTTGAAAATATGTGGATGGAGCATGATGACATCTCTGATCGATTAAAGAATGGTGGAATTGGGATGGAGGAGGAACTACTCAATACAAATTAATTCAGAAATTAAAAAATGTTAAAAAGCAAGTTAGAATCTGGAATAAAGAAGTTTTTGGAAATATATTTGAAAGGAAAAAGGAGTTAAAGAAAAAACTACAGGAACTGGAATCTCAAATAAATACAAAGGGCATGTCATTGGAGGATCAGTTAGTGGAAAAAATATTTTATCTGAGCTGCATATGGTCTGTAGTAGGGAAGAAACTTTTTGGAGGCTTAAGTCCAAGGAAATTTGGCTGAAAGAGGGAGATAGAAACACAAATTTCTTTCATATGACCACTATGAAACATAGAGCTTGCAATAGGATAATGGAAGTTTCAAAAGGAAATGGTATTGTCATCAAATATCCTAAGGATATAAAGGTTGAAGCTCTCAAATTTTATGAAAATATGCTCAAGGAGAATAGTGTGGATAATGAAGAGGTTGCCTCTTTTATTTTAGAGGCCATTCTAAATGACATAATAGATGAGAAAAGATTCAAAACCTTTCTAAAATAGTCACTTTGGAGGAGCTGCAAAAATCTGTTTTTTCTCTTGAAGGGGATAAGGCACCAGGTCCTGATGGTTTTTCTGCTAATTTTTTCAATTTTTTTGGGAAATATGCTCAGATGACTTATTAAGGGTAGTGAATGAGTTCTATAGAATAGGTGATCTCCTAAAAGAGCTGAATAACACCCACATTGTGCTTGCTCCTAAAAAAATGGATGCTAAATATTTTAAGGACTTCCACCCCATTAGTCTGGTTAATGTTATCTATAGAATCTTTACTAAGATTATTGCAACAAGACTCTAGACTATTCTTGGTAATATGATCTCAAAGCAACAAAGTGGATTCATAAAAGGGAGGATTATTCAAGATGGGGTGATCATGGTGCATGAAATTATTCATTCAATGGATAATAACAAAAAATCTAGCATGGTAATGAAACTTGATATGAACAAGGCATTTGACAAAGTCTCTTGGCATTTTCTTGACAATGTTCTGGCTAAATTTGGTTTTCACAATAAATTCAGAAAAATTATTAAGGCTTGCATTTCTACAACTAGATTTTCTATGGTGGTTAATGGGGATCAGTGGGCTTCTTTGCTAGCAGTAGGGGATTAAGATAGGGTGATCCTATATCCCCTTTACTCTTCATTCTAATGGTTGATAGTCTTAGCAGATCCATTACCAAAGTTGTTAATGAAGGGATTTTAAAAGGAATTAGGCCTACTTCTACAAACCAAATAGCTTCACATCAGCAATTTGCTGATGACACAATTCTACTTTTGATGGCCTCTATCCTTGAAGCTAAGGCTATTAAATCTATTCTGAAATTTTATGAGGTTTCCTCAGGGAAAGAGATAAATTTTGATAAGAGTTCCATCTTCTTCTTTAATACTCCACTGGAAAGACAAAAAAATTCTCAAATTTTGGGGTGCAAAATCAATTCTCTACCCACAACATATCTGGGTCTTCCTCTTGGAACAAAAAAATTTCTACCACAATTTGGAATGGTTTACTTGAAAGATTTCAAAATAAAATGGTTGGGTGGAAAGGGGCCATACTATCCAGTGTTAGAAAATGTCTTCTAATCAAAATCACTCTACAGAATTTACCTATTTACATTATGTCTCTATATAACATTCTTGTTGTTTTTAGGGACAAAATTGAAAGGATTCATAAGCACTTTTATGGAAGGGAATAGAGGAAAGATTTAGATATCACTTGGTGGCATGGGATCAAGTATGTACACCTAAAATAATAGGTGGGCTAGGCATAAAGGATATCAGAAAAATGAATATGGCCTTAATTGCAAAAATGGGTTGGAGAATGCTTACTGAGGAGAAACCTTGGATTGATTTAATTAAGGCCAAATATCTAGCTCAGCAAAAAGTAACTTCTTTCCTTTATGATGGTCAACTACCTCAAGGTTCTATTTTTTGGAATAATTTGATACAAATCAGGGATTTCATCAATCAAGGTTGTAAATGGAAAGTGGGAAATGGCAGGGATATTCAATTTTGGAGTGATAACTGGACTAGCTTCAGTTTAAATGATAAATTTGGTTCTGTCAAAGATATTTTAGAACACAAGTATGGAACTAAAGTCAAAGACTACATTGAAATGGAGGGTAATAGAAAAATATGGAAGCAACTTAAGGTGGAGAGGAATGATCTAAATTTCATAATATCCTCACTTCAAGAGCAGCTAGATAACATACCCCTGAATCAAATTGATGTCAAGGATGAACTTGTTTGGAACAACTCATGTGATGGAGAATACACTATCAAATTAGGATACAATTCCTATTTTGAAAACATCCATTGTGATTTCAAATGGAGTAGGATTTGGATGCCTGAACTTACTCCCAAAGTAAATTTATTTTTCTAGATTTTTCTTAGAGGAAGAATACTCACAAATGACAACCTAATCAAGAGAGGCTTTATAATTCCAAACATGTGTTGCCTATGCAAAAAAGAGGTTGAGGACATTAAGCATCTTTTTTTACATTGTGAGTTTGCTTCAAAGATTTGGAGTTATGCTTTCTCAAAGTTCAATGTTTGTTGGACAGTGCCAAAGGAATTTATTCAAACTTGGATACAGTGGGATCCTCCTTATAAGCACTATATTGTTAGGAGATTATGGAAACTAGTTATGCCCCATATTATATGGAGGATTTGGAAAGACAAAAATGATATAATATTTAGAAACAATAGGTAGACATGCAAGACAAGCTGTACTAAGATTGGTAATGCAGTTAAAGATAATATTGAAATATTTAAACCACCAAAGAAAAATAAATATCATAAAGATGAAGAGTTTATACTTTCAAATTAGAAGATTGACATTTAAAATGTCAAAAATGGATAACTCCAACCATTGACAGATCTTCAATTCATTGGATCCCTCCTCCTAATTCTTGGTATAAACTCAATTTTGATGGAGCCTCTAAGGGCAACCCAAGGGAAGCTACTAGTGGAGGAATAATTTGGGATCATAAAGGTTGTTTAGTTACTGCTTATGCTAGTAGAATGGGAAATCAAACCAATCACTATGCTGAAGCTTTATCAGCTTTATGGGGTCTAAGACTTGCTAAGGATTGCAACATTTAGAACATTATTGTTGAAGGGGATTCCTTGAATGTTATAAATCATCTTAATCAGATGCATCCTCCAAGTTGGACTATTAAAGATTTCATTCAGAATCTATTAATATATGTCACACCTTCAAAAGTATTAAAATTGGCCATACATATAGAGAGGGAAACAGGGTGGCAGACACCTTAGCTAATTATGGTACCAATAATAACTTCATCACTTGGAATAATGAGAAAAACACCCCTATTGAAGTACATAATTCTATTACCAAGGATAAATATGAGCATCTACATCTTATGTAGAATCACTAATGATATTTCATGGGATTTAATGGAAAATAAAGTTAGCACATGTGAGAGGAGTAATTATATTTATAGTCATCAAAATTTGCATGCTCCTCGGACTTGTAGTTGGATGATTAAAAACCGGTCTAGGAAAGATAAAAACAGCTTATTTACGGGTGGTTTTAAGTAGGATAATCACAAAAATCACAAAGGAAGGAAAATGGGGGAGCTCCATGTCGGTAGATCCCAACTGTGATCTTGCTTAGATGTATATCACTGAGCTATGGAATTATCTTCAAATGGGGGTGTCACTAGTTTTATCGAGAAAATCCAAGGTCACGACCAGAACATTTTGGTGCATTTTGCTACATATTGGAAAGAAAGGAAGGTTAAGTATGGAGGAAAAAGAGTGTTGGTGAATGAGGAGCTAATTTTTGAGGTTATGGGTCTAGCTTTGGATGGAATCAGGTTTTCAACAAAAGGGTAGACAAAAATGTTGAAGCAAAGAAGTTTACTAAAATAGGGAGGAGCTCCTCTTTGTTATGGTTGGCATTAAGGTAAGTTCCATACTAGAACCCTTTGATGAAATTACTAGAATGATGGTTCAATTTATCTCCCTTGAAGGTCGGTACATCACTGTCCCCACAAAACACTTGATCTTTCTTAATCATTTTAGGAGAAATTTTGTTGTTTACTTCCCGCACTATCTCCTAAATTAAATGGAGTGTTCCCTTCTTGACTATCAAATACATACTATGGCTATTCCCCTCAACCGTGAGGCTCATATTTCTCCTTCACAGGAATTGCCTCATCAATTTTCCTGCCATTCCTGCTACCCCCGGTGCCCCGCCCATTCCCATGCACAATATTCCCACTGTTAACCCGACCACCACTCCTAGTCTCGAAATTTCAAGACTAAGAACCCTTCATTCTCTAAAGTGGCCCCATCTCCCTCTGGTCATGTCCTTAGGAGTAGCAAGGATATGGAAATAGCTCACAATATTCTACACATCAGTAATGTAGGGCAAGATAATGTTACTCAACAAGAGAGGGAAAATATTCTCCTCATAATGGAAATGCTAGAAAATGAGGTGGAAAGTATTAAAAAGATATGCATCAGTTAAATAAGCAAAAGGGGAAAAGAAAGATGAATGAGGATGCTAGTATTGGGATAGATCAGACTGATGAAATATACAAGAAATTGAACTCCCTGGATAATAGACTTGGGAAATCTAAGGATAGACACGATCACAATATGGCCATCTTCAAAGCCATATGTGATTTTCTTGATCAATAGGTCAGAAGCATCACTATGTTGAGTGGAGTCCCTAAGGACATTTGGGGTACAAAAAGGAAAGAAACCAGGTCATCTCATATTTGAATGTAAATGTCACCACTCTGCACTTTTTACCTCTTTTCGCAGAGGATAAAATTAATAATTGATAGGGCTTCGAAGAAATAACACCTTATGGACAAGCTGGATGTGTTCAAGTTGTTGTTTTGTTGCTGATAGTATGTTATTTTTATGTTGTTTAGTTACATTTTAATCCATGTCTTTCTTTTTCTTAGTAGCTTCTCTTTACACTACTATTGGAATTATTGTAATATCTGGATTCAGATCCTTTTTTGCTACTTTTTCATATTTATCTGGATGTTGATCCTCCTTTACATCAAGGTATAGTCCCTTCAAAAGTATTTTCCATTAATAAAAAAATTATATCGATACTAAATAATTCCCACATAACTTATATAAGTATCAAAAAGTATTTAATCACTCAATTATATTCAAACTATTTATGGTAATAGCTATTATACCCAATGAAAAAGTATATATACCACTTATAGAAATCCTTAAGTTTTCACATCATAAACTATAATTGATTAATCTCATAATAATAATACAACAATCTCTTATCTAAGAAAATGGTTTTAGTTAAGTACAAATCTACTTTATGATTCCACATCCTACAATGAAGACCATTCAAGTCACTTTGATCAACACAAGTGTGGTCTTCACAAAGAATAGAACATCGATAACACTCAACATATTTTATTACATTCAACAATATTAAGGTAAATTTACTTACCTTAATCATTACGAAAGGTGTTTAAGCTCACAAACTTCCTTACACCAAAACCAAGCAAGCATGTATCAGCTCGAAATTCATAAGGTAAATTTTACCTACCTTGACCAAGTCAAGGCCCATGTTACCTATAGCTTATTCATTAAATGACATCCATACATAAGCAAGTTGATACAAAAATACCATTCCAAAATTATATTAATTATTATACATTCAACTGATAAACAAACATTATCACACTAAACTATTTTCAATAAACAGAGACTCAAGATCATACAACATAAGCTCATGGATTCACCTATGAATCCTTGTCTTCCATAACTATATAAGATGGATCGAAATACATACCTAATAAATAGAATGATCAACCGGTCCAACTAGCAGAATTTCATTCTTATCAAACAAGGGATCAAAATAAAATCAGTTTGATAAATCATAAGAACAATACCAAAGACATAATGTCTACTTTTTCAAAATAAAACTGGTTAGGAAACCCACATGGATTTTAAATTTTTAAACAATCATCCATTATAAACTAAATTTGACCTAAAATAGGTCAAACAAGATACTGTAACAGATCTCTAGAAATAATAACCACAAGAATACTTGAATATGTTCTTAGAGAGATTAGTATAATAATGATAATAATAATAGTAATAATTGAAACCCAAAATTTTATTGGGTTCTCGAACTTAGTAGAAGCCTTACATTTCTCATAAGGAAAAATAAAAAAATACATCCACAACCACTATCAACAATAGTTGCATTCGATACTCGAAAGATTTCAAGAAAATATACAAACTCAGTCTCCATTAATGATTGAAAATTGACATTAACCAAATTTATTTGTTACCCAAGAAAACCTAGGCCAAAAATTCATTCTATAGAAGCTTTAAATATATTTAATTCATGCAAATAATAAATATAATAAGTCATTTAGGGAATAAATAGAACAAATCATTCCCGTAATATAAATCCCACTTCCTCTTATTCTTTTCCAATATTTTTCTCTGCACTAAGCACTCCAAAGGTGATTCAACAAAAAGTGAAAACTTCCAACATTCTCCATCAATATTTATTGAACCAGATATTAATGCTTCCCACATATATCTCCATTTATAGTTAAAATTGCATACAAGATCAAATAGACATAATCCTTTTAAAATAGGGCGAGCTTCAACAATGCAGAGAGATTAAGACAAACCTTCATGAAAGAAAAACAAAAATAACTAAACAACACAACCTTTTTTCCCCAAAAACAACATCAAACACTTCCCATGCTTGTGGGGAGAGTTTTGAGGAATTCAATGCATGGTAGGATGAGTGTCAAGATCCCCCAATTATCTAGCTTTCAAAATTTAGCAGTGACTCTTAACTTCAATAAACCATTATATATTTATACTTAACCATCGATATAGTCAAGAACTCAAAAATTATTTGGTCCCCTTTTGATTAGTTAGTGGTGGTCATTAAATTCCCCTATAAATATTTACAATTTTTACAACCCTCATAGGGAGGATTTTCCCTATGCTTATAAACATAAGAGTACATGATGATGAGGTCAAATAAACATCACCTTAGCCTTGAATTAGTTTAGGGTCCTATTGTATTTATTCACATGTTTATAAAGTGATATTCGGGGTTATAAACCTTAGACCCTTCAACATAGCTTAGAACATTAAGGATTTGAATACCAAAGACTTATCTTTTCCTTATTTAGGACTTGCATATTAGTGCCCAAAATTTTATAAATTTTGCATTAAGGGTGGTCAAATATTATACCCTTAAAGTATATTATGATCTACACACTATTGTTTAGCTCTGTATTTTGATAAACAAGATCATATTGCCAATGCACATGTAGTACAATTTGCATATTGTGATATTATCATCCAAACCCAAGGTAAGTAGTAGTAATAATATAATATTGGTCCACATACCTTAGTCCATTCAACTCATTCTCATACCTATTCACATTCATTAGATAAATATGGTATAGCTATATTATGTGGGCATTATACTTGTGTAGGTTAAGACTTAGTATCAGCTAACCAAGTTTATCAATCTTAGTTGCATCGTAAAGACATTAATATCAACTTAACAATGCTACAAAGCATGATCAAAGTTAATGCAACTAATCCATTATTTCAGGCACACTTTTATAATGATAACAATCAGGATCAAGTACCATAACGGATATTAGGATATAGGAAACATGCACACATATGTCATTAATCCATTACTTTATCACAACAAGGTAACAAAATATTGGGGGTGTTACACTAAGAAGACATAATTTGCCATATTTGCAGGAATCTTGACTTTTGAAGTGATTTATGTGCTCAAAATAAGATATCTTTACATGAAAAAAAGGTTGAGATCACTAAGAAAGTTTTTTAGGACATAGGTAATGAAATTGAAGCACCTACATCACATGAGAGCAAGGTAAGTACTCAAATTTTTAAATTCTCAGTGAGTAATAGGGAGTATTAATCTACGGGATTCATGGGAAGTTGTTTCATGATGTACATGAGTTTTTTAACTTGGAAAATTTTGAACAAGATGTACTAAAGGAATAGTTTAGAGACATTGACCCTAAAAGATAGAATGATAACATTAGAGGTAGAATTATTATTTTTAGTATGGTATAGACCAAAAAGAGGTTGAGAAACAAGTGTTGAAGATTAAATTTGAGATCATACACTCAAGGGGAACTATTAAATGAGGCTCATTGCATGTCTATGGATCTTCATATGTTGTTGGTTAAGTCAAACAAGACCAAGTTCAGTTTAATGGGGAGTCCTAGTCAATTAAATTCTTTTTATCATTTTTTCCATTTTTGTCAATATGTGTTGTCTTTTCCATAGCTATTCATCATTGTAGCCTTTTTCATAGATTTAAAAGGGGGAGAAGCATCAAAAACATGGAAATGAGGTCATGTATTGATTTAAATTCCATTAATTGCAAAGGGTGTCATGAGGTCATTTCATTCTCCATGAAGTGTTAGTTAGATGTCAAGTATGAAGGTTGAGTGGTAGTGTCAAGTTTGGTGAAGATATAAGGTGTTCTGAGCATGTTGTAGTGTGTATGGTCATAGTTTGAGTCCTCCCAAGTGAGGTGATGGTTTTCATGAGGTAATTCATTGTCTATTATGTGTGTTATAGGTGTTAACAAGTCTACATTAGGTTAGTATGGTCAGTTCATGTGAAGTCATGGTTGAGCCAGGTCATTTCAGGTCTATTCCTTACCCCGTAGTATGCATAATAGTATGGATTTACAAGTTTTGGACATGGTCAGAAATAAAAAATCATAGTGGCATCATTGTGGTATTTTACATGAGGTTTATGGTGAGTTTCATGTTAGTACTCAATGGTACAATGCATGTATGATGTCCTTCGGAAGTAAGAAGGTGAGAACATGCAATATAGCATGGGAAAATGAGATTGGTTAGAGAGTTTTTAAATATATTTGGGATATATGGTGAATATGATAATATATAGGATGTTTTCATGATGCATCATTATACATTTTAGGTAAAATTGAAGAATATTATTGAATATATAGATTTTTTTAGCAAAATCAGGTTTTCCATAGTGTTTTTTTAGGAAAAAGTTGACATTTTGATGTTCATTTTGAGCTGTGTGATTTGATTAGTGATATGAGATATTTGGAATATATTTTTAGGTTAGTTATTAAGGTTTCACAAAAATAATGAGGTGGTTTGATTAACTTGGTTTTATGAATTATCATTAAGAAGATAAGTTGCTTTAAAACCCTAGATAAACCTTAGCTAAAAGTGACTTGGAGAAGAAGAGGTGTACTAAACCTGATTAGATTCTTGTTTGTAAATTGGTGATTGTAGGTTATAGAGGAATCCTCCAAATTTGACAAAAGTAAGATAGTTATTATTGTAGTATGTGTCCCCACATGAAAATGTTTTTTAAAAGAAGTTAAGTTTGAGGAGAAGTTTGTGGAATAAAGTGAAGAATAAATTGACATAGTTTTTATCCCTAGATTTTTTTCTATATTTCCATGATATTTTTATATCATTTTTTAATTCATAAATGGGAAAGTGTTCCCTATTCATGAGGACTAGTTTTGGGGGCAATTTGGAGTGATCTATGATAAAAGTGGAATTACATGAGCTACTTTGGTGTAGTTAGGATTTGATTAAAGTTTTGTTGTTATCCTAGTTCATATATAATTCTTATAATATATCAAACTTGTGTTTTTTATAAGGTATGGTCATGTTATCACCTAGTATTTGAGTGTCAAATTTGGGAGATGCCTAGTTAAGAAGGATGTTAAGTAGCTTCATTAGGTTGGTGATTTTTTTGAGTTTATTCATGATGGTTGAAGGTTTATAAGCTCTTATAAAAACATTTATAAGGGTTTTAAAACTTTGGTTAAGTTTATAAGTGAATTTTGAGGTGATGGGGAAAGTTGAGTTGAAGGCTAGTTCTTGAGTCCTAGAAGCCTAAAGGAGCAGCCCAGAGATGGACCTATTTAAAGGCCTTCCACTTAGAGTTGGAAGGAAACATAAGATTTTTAGGAAATATTATTTATAGGGATTTACAATGGTATAATTTTTGTGTCATGATTATTATATTTTAATATCATCTAGCCTAATTTGTGAAAAATAAGGTTGTTTTTTTTTCAAGACAGTTTGTTATGGATGAAAGATGGAGGTAGAAGATGCATGAAATGGATTTTTGATGCTTTCTATCATTTGGAGAGTGAATGTGGATTAATTTTTTCCTATTGAATTAATTTTAATCTCTTGAAATTTACATCAATAGTGAAATATAGTTGAGTTTTTAAAACTATTTTCTGGGCAATTCAAGTTAGGGAAGAGGAAAGTTGTAGTGATTTACACATATAGATGTTTCATGAGCTTTAACAAGTATGGATGTTATCTATAGGTCCTAGGGATAAAAAATATTGTTTAAATTCCATGTTTTAGATCTTATTTGGTGGCCTTTATCCCCAATGGTGAGTATGGGGTCCTGAAACAACTATTTTGACAAGGATGTGAGTCTTCTTGGTTGTGTTATGTGAAATTTGATTGATGAAAGATAATTAACGACCATGGATGGTTTTTTATGTCATATTTTATTTTTTTTGTGAATTTTGGATCTTTACTAATCATGGTTATGGTGTTTGTGGTTTTTTCTCATCCAAGTGATGGGGTTTTGAGCATGTTTTGAGTATGTTTGGTGCATTTGAGCATGTTGCCTACATGGGTCCACTTGATGAATTTTTATAAGTTTTTGGTTATATTTGTATGTTTTAATGGTCAAGATAATGGTTCAAGACCTACCTTCCTTATTATTTTTGAGTTAGAATAGGAATAAAAGTGAATTTTTAGTTCAAATCTAAACTAGTGCTCTTAGAGGTAAAAGTGCAACCCAAGTATAAGTGTAAATCAGGTTTAAAGGAATAATTTCAAAGTTGAGGAAGATTTTGAAAGGTTAATGAGTAATTGACTAATAGACAGAAAGTGTGTAAGGTTTTTAAGCCAAGACAAATCCATGAAATAAGAGGAAAGAGAAAGTTGAATGAGTGAGTTTTTGAAGGTAAATGTCTGAGCTGTAATTATGATCTCCATCATATTTGATAGAAATAAAAATCAAATATCTTCATCTATATGTAGTTGAGTTGGTGTTTTATCATCTTAGGGTATTTTAGCCTCCTTGTGGAGTGGGTGATTTAATAAAATAGGGGTTGGTGCTCCTTATAGGGTCGGTTCTCTACTAAAGTAGGGGTTTGTGCTTCTTATAGGATTGGTGCTCTCCTAAACTAGGAGTTGGTTATCCTTATGGGGTTGGTTCCTCACTAAATCAGGGGTTTGTTCTCTTTCTATGGTTAGATATTTGGGGTTAGTTCCTCACTAAATTTAAAACATGGCTATATACGGTTTGTGTTTTAGTGGGTTTTTCCCCCTTAGGGTTTCCCACTTAAATATGGTGATCTTATGTACTCTCTCTCTCTCTCTCTCTCTCTCTCTCTCTTTTCTCGGGGTTATAGTTGATTCAATGTTTAAGTTCATACATATATGGATAATTTATGATTGAAAGGTTTAATGAATGGTAAAGAATGGTGAATAAAAAACATAAATGATGAATTCATGGTTTAGTAAATGAAGTGAAAATTTTGGTAGGACTAATTCACCCCCACCCTTTCATTCCATTTTGCTTCTAAAAATTGGTATCAAATCAGGTCCTTGTGAAGCAATTTTAATAGCTACGAGGAGATCCTTGAAGAACATGTATGGTAGTTAGTGAAGGCCAAGTTGAAGTAAACCCATAGCTCAAGATGAGGGTATGTTTGAAACCATTGGGGTTTGAAATTTGGCATAATGTTCTTGGTATTTGTTATTCCATTTCATATCCAGTTGATAAGAGTATAAATAAAGGTGTTAAAGTAGACCTTTGTGCTGATTTTGAATCATGTAGCCAAATTAAGAGAGAGAAGAAGGTGAAGATTCCATATAAGCAAAGCTTGAGAGTGTTCCTAGATATACAAAGGAATAAATTGAAACTCAATTTATAAGTAACCTAAAATAGTTGAAAATCCAATGAAAATTATTATGTAGATGAAGTATTTAGTGGATTCCTTAAAGAAACAAGATTAAAGTTTCTTAGTAATGACATGTTTATCATCAAGTCCTATATTAAAGATCACGTGATGGGGTTATTTCCCATGAAGGATGAGCATGAGATGTCTATTATCAAGACCTGTAAATTTGAGAAAGGATGTGAGAGATCTAATCATGTTAGAGGTTCCAAGGTTGATTATGTTGTAAAACTCACTAGTTGTGGTTTCTCAAGACCATAAAAGTGGTCTTATTTCTCTGAATTAGTGTTCATAGTGTATGGAATATATTATGATTTCAAGAATAGATAAAATGGTTTTAAGCATGAACTTTTAGCTCATGTTTTTATTCGAAAGAGAGTAGTGAAGGGTTCAGATCAAGAAAGGCTATCTATGATGAGATTCATGGTTCAATGATAGCTAGTATGGTTAAAGCTTATTTAGTTCATCACTTCTCATGTCTTCTATAAGGAATATGAGAAGACCCAATTTTAAAGAACATTCACATTTTCAAGTTTTTGTAAGCCAAAGGGGTGTCTTAAATCTTGGTGAATGTTTTTAAAAGTGGGTCTAGCAGATGTTCGTATGTTTTCTCCATCATTGTTGATATTTTTGTTTCTTAAATTCACTTCTTATATAATTTATGTATAAGGGATAAAGAAAAATAAGGATACTTATAGTTGTGTGTGAAATATATATGGTGTGTGAAATATGCTCTGGAAGAGGTATGTTCATGTGTATTTGGTAAATACAAGGTGATTTCATGTTTATTATATCAAACATAAAGTGATTCAATAGAATTTTTTTCCTCTTAAAGAGAGGTATGAATAAAAACAAGTATATTTAGAATTGTGGAAGTGAAAAAGAAAAGTATTTCAATTGATAGGTATTGTGTCATGTCATTGTATGATCATTTAGACTCTAAGTTATTACATCAAGTAGAATTTAAATAGGTTACATATATGAGATGTTGAAAAGTGTTAACAAAGTTCTATAATGGTGTTTTTGGTCAAAATGTCAAGGAGATTAGGGGTCAAGAAGGCAATATGAAAATGTTTGTGAAATCAAGAAAAGGACGAGTCACATGCCCGAGAATCCATGTAGAGTTTTTTTGTGTTGAAGGGGAGCATGTGTCCCCCAACGTCTAGAATATGTAAGTAAATATTGCACCCTAACAAGTACTATGAATGATTATTTTTCACTAAATGGATATACTATAGGTTTGAGAATACTTCTTGGAGAAGGTGTAGCAGTTTTCATCCATCAAAACATGAATATAGTGGCAAAAGAGATATAGTACAAGAGCATATCTATTTTTTGAAAGGTTTTGGAACACTATTTATTGACTTGTAGCTGTATGAGACTTCATGGAAGTGGAATATGAATATTGATCCTATAAAAATGTTTCAATTATCCACCAAGACATATATGATAGAGTTTAGTATGTAGAAATGTTTAAATGACATATTCATTACACTTTTAATTTATAGTATTTCTATGATTGCATACTATAGGTGTGTGCAGATCCATGAGACAGAGTATAATATTATTTAGCTTTATAATGAGTTTTTAAGTTGTCCATCAGGATAATTTCATAGTTTTAGTGAGTATTTGATAGGGTAGGTGCAAAGGAAGTCATATTTGTGTCTCAACATGACACTTTATAGTTATTATGTGCTCAATAAGCTTGCTAAATTTTTTTGATTGATCCTTAAGACATAACTAGTATATTGATCATCAATCAAATCAAGAAGATATAGGTCATTTTTTCATGACAATGTGCTAAGGTCTATGAAAAGTGAGAAAATTTTATGCATGAAGATTTTTATAGGTCCAGTGAAACCATTTTGAGGAAATGGAAGTAGGTTTGGAACTTTTTGAAGATGTTATAGTACAAAATAAAGTAACAGTCTACGCTATACAAATTTATTTGATACTTGTTTGACTAATGAATTGTAAGAGCTTTCATGTGAAAGTGTCAAGAAAAAAATGATCAAAACAAAGGTTGAAATATCTTGTGAAGAATATCTATAGTAGAGGGTATCCTTCTTATGATCTTGAGTTAGATATGTATGGTGTTCCTTAGTATTTGATCCATGTTTGTGATCCATCTAGCATGGTTAGGAAGCATGAAGACATCAGTGATGGACTTTTAAGGCAAGGACAGTTCAATTTCATATCAACTAGGTGTAAAGAAGCTATCTATAGGTCAAGATAACATAATAGTGACTAGGGAGGTGTATTTGATCATTGTTAAGGTGAGTTGGATGTCCTAAGAAGAAGTAATTACCCATATTTATAGTAATATTGACTTCTTAAGTGATTGATATGATCAAAAGAAGATATATTTGCATGCAAAAGAAGGTTGAGATCACTCGAGAAATTGTTTTAGGACAGAGGTAATGAAGTTGAACCACCTACATGGCATGAAAGAAAGGTAAATACTCAATATTTTACATTCTCATTGAGTAATAGGGATTACAAATCCATGGGGAGTCATAAGAATGTGTTCATGATGTACATGAATTTTTGTAGCTTGGTTAAGTTTGGACAAGATGCATTGAAGGAATATTTTAGAGACATTGACCCGAAAAGATGGAATGATATCATTAGAGGAAGAAGTATTATTTTTAGCATGGTATAGACCAAAAATATGTTGAGAAATAAGTTTTTAAGGAAAATTTTGATATCATACACTCGTGGAAAACTATTTTGTGGGTCATTACAGGTCCATGGATCTTCATATGTTGTTGGTTAAGTCAAAAAGGCCAAGTTCAGCACAAGGGGGAGTCCTAGTCAAGTAACTTCATTTTGATCATTGTTTCCATTTTTGTAATTGTGTGTTATATGTGTTCATGTCTATTCATCATTTTATCATTTGTCATATTTTTCAAAGGGGAAGAGAATCATTAGAAACATGGAAATGAGGGCTTGTAAGTGTGTCTTGTCTTGTTGGTTGACATCAATGATTAGAAGGTGGTTTCCATCAATGACAAAGGGGAGATTGTTCTCAATTTAAGTTTTGTTTTAATTCATTTCAATTCCATTGATGTAAAATGGTGTCATGAGGTCATTTAATTCTCGAGGAGGTGTTAGTCATATGTCAAGTATGAAGGTTGAGTGGTAGTGTCAAGTTTGGTGAAGGTATAAGGTGTTCTAGAGAATTTTTAAGTGTGTATGGTCATAATATGAGTCCTCCTAGGTGAATTTATTATTTTCATAACATCATTCATGGTCCATGAGGTTTTTATATCTGTTAATGAGTCTACATGAGGTCAGCATGGTCAATGCATGTGAATTTATGGTTGAGTTAGTTCATTCTAAGCCTATTCCTAGCCATGGAACATGAAAATTGGTATGGAGGTATGATTTTTTGATCAGTTCAATCCTAAAAATCATTTTCATAGTGTACATGAGGTGTATGGTGAGTTTCATGTCATTACTCGGTGGTATTGTGTATGTATGAGGTCCTTATCAAGTAAGAAGGTGTGAACATACAACATAGCATGGGTAAATGAGATTGGTTACATATTTTCAGATCTATTTGGGATATATTCTTAGTATTATTAGATAAATTATGTTATCATGATTCTCCATGAAAATTTTCAAGTCAAACTCAAGAATATTTTGGAAGATGTGGATTTTTTGAAAACCTAGGTTTTCCATAATGTTTTTTTAAGAAAAAGTTTGTCTTTTGATGCTCATTGTGAGCTATGTGACTTTCATGAGGACATGATATCTTTGGAATATATTTTTAGGTCAGTTATGAATGTTTCATACAAATAATGAGTTGGTTTAATCAGTTGGGTTTTAAGAAGATGAGTTTCTTTGAAACCCTAACTAAAAATGACTTGTTTATGAAGAGGTATATTGAACATGTCTTGATTCCTTTTTGTAAATTTATGATTGGAGGTTATAGAGGACTCCTATAGATTTATAGAAATGTAATATAGTGATTGTGATAGTATATGTGCCACCTGAAAAATACTTATTTATGAAGAAGTTTAGTTTGAGGAGAAGTTTTTCTAAGAAGGTGAAGAATAAATTGGCATTATTTTTAGCCATGGAGTAGTTAAAGATATTCATGATAGTTTCATATCATGTTTAAAGTCATAAATTACTAATTTTTCACTATTTATGAGGATTTTTGGGGGCAGTTTGGATTAGTTTGTGCTAAAAGTGGGATTGTAGGAGTTACATGTGTAGTTAATATTTGATTGAAGTTTTGCTGTGATTTGGGTTCATAGATAATTCCACCGATAGTTAAGGAGGGTGTTAAGTAGATTCACATGGTTAGTGATTTATTTAAGGCTTTTGAGTGCTTAGAAAACATTTATAATGGTTTTCAATTATTTGGTTAATTTTCTAAGTGATTTTTGAAGTGATGGAGGAATTTGAGCTCAAGGCTAGTTCTTGTGTTCTCAAAGCCTAATGGAGCAGATTTCAGAGATAGAGCTATTTGGATGCATTACACTTAGATTTGGAAGGAAATTTTATATTTTATGGAAATATAATTCATAGGTTTTTCCAAAGGTATAAGTTTTGTGTCACTATTATAATATTTGAATATTCATCTAGCTCATTTTGTGAGAAAGAAGGTTGTTAGTTTTCAAGACAGATTGGTATGGCTGAAATATTTAGGTAAATGATGCATGAAATGGATTTGTTGTTATTTATATCAGTTTTATAGTGAAGAGTAATGAATTTTATTCCTATTTTAGTATTTTTAAGGTCTTGAAAGTGACATTAATGATGTAAACCAGTTGAGTTTGTATAACTACTTTCTGGACAGGCAGATTCAATTTGGTGAAGAGGAAATTTGGTGTGGTTTACACATATGGATATTTCATAGGCTCTAGAAAACATGTATGTGATATAAATTTCCCATGGATAAAAATTATTCATTACATTCCATATTTTATATGTTATTGGGTGGTCTTGAGGCCCAAAGGTGAAGACATGGTCTTGAAACAACTGTTTTGAGAAGGATATGAGCCTTCTTGGTTGTGTTATGAAAAATATGATTAGTGAAATATAATTAAATACCATGTAATGTTTTTAATGTCATATTTGACAATTTTGTGAATATTAGGGCTTGGATAATCATAGTTATATTTTTGTGGTTTTTACTCATCTAGGTGATGGGTTTTGAGCATGTTTGGTGCATTTGAGCATGAATGACCTTAATGGGTCCACTTGATGAATGTTTATAAGTTTTTGGTTATATTGGTATGTTTTAATGGTCAATATAATGGTTTAATATTGAACTTTATTATCTTTGTGAGTTAGAATGGGTTTAAAAGTGAAGTTTTAGCTCAAATTTGAACGAGTGCTCTTAGAGGGAAAAGTCGACCCAAGTAGAAGTGTAAATCAAGTATGAAAGGATAATTTCAAAGTTTTGGAAGAGTAATATAGGCTGAGGAATTATAGAGAGTAAGTGTGTGATGTTTTGAATCCAATATAAGTCCTAGAAAGAAGAGGAAAGAGAGATTTGAAGGATTGAGGGTTTAAAGGCATGTGCGTGAGCTGAAATTATGAGCTTCGTTAGTTATGGAAGAAAAAAAATCAGATATCTTCATCTATATGTGGTTTATTTGGTGCTTGATCATCTTAGGGGGTTGTAGCCTATTGTTGGAGTAGGTGTTTCACTAAAATATTGGTTGGTTCTCCCTCGAAGGTTGGTGCTCCTTGTAGGGTTGGCACTCTACTAAACTAGGGGTTGGCTCTCCTTACAGGGTGGTTCTCTACTAAAATAGGATTTGGTTATCCTTGTGGGGTTGGTGCCTCACTAAATCAGGGGTTGGTTCTCTTTGGAGGGTTTTTTATCTACTAAAATAGGGGTTGGTGCCCCTTGTGGGGTGTGTGCCTCACTAAATTTTAAACATGGTTATATAAACTATTTTTTCAGTGGGTTTTCTTCCCCTTGAGGATTTCCCACTTAAATATGGTGTTCTTTTGTACTCTCTTTGTCTTTTTCATGGATATATTTGATTCATTTTTTAAGTTAAAACACATGTATAATGTATGATTGAAAGGGTCAATTAATGATAATGAATGGTGAATGGACAACTTAAATGATGAATGCATGTTTTGGTAAATGAAGTGAAAATTATTGTAGGACTGATTTTCCCCCACCTCTCAATCCATTTTTCTTCCAATAATAACACCTTCATAACACAACTTATCCCCCTAGTATGATGCATAATTCATCAAATGAATTTAAATATTATACCAATCAAACCTTCATAGATATCTACCAACTATGTTACCATTATATCATTCCTTTTTTAACTATTACTTACCAAGAATATACGAAACACTATTTTCATTCTTGACTGAGTAACCATTCCTTCTCACAGAAACACCGGGCATTATCATCACATAAGCTAAAATGAAACTAAGATTAAAACATAACCTAGGGATATTACCTTGGATCCTATATGAAACTCACTCCTTTCTTCAACATTCCTCTGTGCATTTGATGGTTTGATCAAGTCATCATCCAAAATGAATGAAACTTTTCTTCATGATTCATGGAACCATCCCCTTAATACACATACATATGTTAACACACCTTTAAGATCCTTTGACCATTAATTCACGCATTTCTTCAATAGTGAGAGACTGTATCCATGTTCTTCATCAAATGAGTAAACTCATACCTATTATATCATATCTTGCTCTATTTCCATATACAAACCTTAGAGTGTACTACCCTAATTATGAACATATATCTTACTTCTAGACTGTCTAGAAGTGAGATATGTGTTCATAATTAGGAATTATACTCTAAGGTTAGTATATGGAAATAGAACAAGATATGTTATATCAAGTCTAATTTTACTCTGTCTAGAAGCTTTCCCAATTCCCTTCAACTTTGTTTTCCCATATTCATGTTTATTGGACTTGTCAAATATTTAAGTGGGTACCATAATCTTATTCCAAGAAAGGATGTGTATTTTTATTTTTCAGATCCTTCCTACAAATCTTTAAACATATTCAAGGGGAAAATAAAAATCATTTCAAGAAATTAGACTCAATCACCGATGTACACCTTCACCCATCCTAAGACTACATAACTCACTCATGACAATATATTATCAACTTGATATTTTTCACACCTTTTGGAACATATTAAAAACCATGTTCTAGCCTTGATATTATTTCTACAAACATACCTTGTGACATCCTTTTACAATCCTTATGCCTAAATTTTCCTTATTTAAGCATCCTCATGAGTCATCACATCACTTGTCATGTGTGCATTGTACAAGCTCCTTTGACTGATTTGAAATATTTTATGACTTCATTTACTAAAATTAGGAACCTCTAAGTTTTACTTTAGAACACACTACCAAAAAAATTGACCTCCTTGCATAGTAGTTATAACAACTTATAGATATTAATGGCAGCATTATACCATGACTTATTCTTCAACATAGCCACTAAAAAAATATGTAACATCTATCTCTTCATGATGATACCCAAAATAACTTCAACCTAGCAGACTCATTGTCGAATTATTCAAACCTTAAAAGCACAAGTAGCTCACAACAAGACTCAATAGTCTAGGTCAATTTCTAAACCTTCTGTGTGTACCATATCACACCTCCATGATGCACTTCACACGTAGCATGATCACATGAATTGAACAAAATAGATCAATTAAACACAAACATAACTTAATTGAGCTTCATATAGTACTATTAGATGATAACACACCTTCATTACTTATCTAGTTCATGAATGTATTCAAGAAGCCTAGTAAATACACCGATGCTTCTTGGGACACTTAGAATATTATGAAATCCTTGGGAGATTCACGATTCTTCATCTAACTTGAAATCATATTTTAAGGTCCTCCTTGACTTCTTGGTTGGAATTTTAGGCTTGACAACATCCTTCTTCTTTTCTTCCTCTCGATGGGAATCATGTCAAACATGCATGACTCTCCTTAATCATAGGCTTATTCTCAATGTTGGCAAACATACTTTTTTATTTTTTAGAGGTCATATTCAAACTTCTTGAATGTCTCCCCTTCCTTAACTACGTGATTTTATTTCAAGATGGTCTTGTGTAATATTATTTTTCAAGGATCAATACAGAACCCTATGCACATCGAAGAGGTTGCACTCCAATGGTGACGTGAATACTCTAAGTAATCAGCAAGAAATTGAACAACAAAAAGGAAAATCATGCATAAGGTAAATATGTTTTCTCATTCTCATAGTTTGAAATAAGAGAGTACATATGTAAGTTTTGTGTAACTCCCATTCCTAGAAAAGCATTCCCTCCATTGGAGAAGAGGATTTACAATTCCAAAATGGAATGTAACTCCTATGATGCCACTAATGCATATGAAAATGATAGATTCTATGATAAAATATACCATGTGTCATATAAATCCTAAGACCTATGATCTTGCTAAAATATATTACTAACCATATGATTTGGAAAATACCATGAGTGATGATGAGGTAATTCATACACACCAGCACCCCCTTCATTGAAGCTGAGGTAGATGTCATGGAAAGGCAAAACAGAAAGAGAAATCCTATAGAAAACTAAGAAATATGTGTCAATGGGGAAAAATAACTAAATGCCTAATAAGGTACCTATGTAGAAACAACATCTTCCTAGAAAATAAGAAGAGGAGAAGAGGACTGGAAATCCTAAAGAAGATGGGCAAGCTACAACATACCTTACCCCAAGAAGGGACCACAAGTGAAGAAATTTTTCCTTAGTTAAGGGCTTGGTGAATATGTATGTAACCTAATCAAAAGTCTGACAATACTAGAAGTTGATGATGTCTTCATGTATCATTTCATAGTGAAGTGCATAGAGATCTCAATTTTCTTCATCTACGATGTTGAACCATATTTTGAAAAAATGATATGGTGTTCATGTTGTCACATTAGATGATGGTAGGACACCAAAATTGAATATAAAACTATGTCAAGATACCCTATAACCAAACAAATTCTATAGCAGGGTTAACTACTCCTTTGTACTCTTCCTATGTAGATGATATGGAAATCACAATCTGCATCTTGCTAGAACAACTGATAGGACCCAAAAAAGTGAGAAACGTAGCCATAGGTATATTTTTGATGATCTAGATCATCCTCCCAATCATAATCTATATATCCAACAAAGTCAATAGTTATCCCTCCTAGATAGTAGATTCCACTAGTTTGGGTGCCACAAACATAGTGAGGGATCTGTTTTGTTTCTTTCCAATGCCACTCATGAGTCTCTTAAAAATCTAGACACAGTCTCAATAGCATAGGATAGATCGACTAAGTTTGATTAAGGTAAATCAATCTCCCCACAACCTATCGATAAAGGGTACCATAAACCATAGTAGTAGAGAAATTATAAATGACCTTAACCCCAAAAATGAAAGGAGTAGGAGAAGGCTTACAATTGGACATGTGAAACCGAGCTAGCAAATGAAGGGAGTACTTGGGTTGAAAAATTACAATTCTTGAGTTAGATTGTGAAATATGGATCCCAAGAAAGTAATGAAGCAATCCTAAGTCATACATGGAGAATTTTTGGCCAAGGAAATATTCACAAAATCAATGATAGAGGAAGAGATTCCCATGATAACCAATTCATCAACATACAGAATGAGGATGAGTATGGAGTCATCCTACCACATAATGTAACATTTGGGTCAGAGTGACACCGAGTGAACCCTAATGCAAGTAAAGGATCCCATCTTGGCATACCAAGCTTGAGTGGCTTGTTTAAGGTTTAGAGAGACTTATTTAGATTACAAATAATGGAGGGATCATGGACATAACCTAGAGGTTATTCCATGTATATCTCTTCCTCTAGGTCCCCATGAAGGAAGGAACTATTAATGTCTATCTTGTGGACTTCCCATTTTTTCATGAAAGTTATGGTGAGGGTTATTCAAATGGAATTCATCTTTGCAACTGAAGTAAAGGTTTTCGAGTAATCAACCCCAGCTACATGGGAGAAACCCTTAGCTACAATTTTCAATTTAAACTTCTCAACTTCTCCATCGGTACCATACATTTTTAGTACACCCACTTATACAAAAATATTTTTCTTACTTTAAAAATAGGGGTGAGATATCAATTATCATTCTTCATGAGTGTGGAATACTCCTCATCCATGGTAGAATCCCACTCAAGAATCCTAGAATCCTCCCAAAAAGACTGAGGGTTGGATGTGGATGTGAAGAAGGAGTGGGGTCTAGTGAAATTTTAACAAGTATATTTCTCATTCAAAGGATCCCTAATCCACTCTCAAACACTCTAAATAGTCTACCTAGCCCAGAGAGGACTAGGAGGTGAGTTATACTTAGAATCTAAATATTCTTCACTTGAGTGAGATGGGACAAATTCCTTGTCATCACTACTATTAGAATAAGAAGATTCTCAAGCATGAGGATCAAGAGAGGTAGGAGTATCAGGAAGATTAGGAAGAGGAGGAGCATGCTCAACAATATCATCATCTGAAGATTCAGAATCAAAATTAGAGAGCATAAGGACCTCAGAGGGTGGAGAATTAGAAGTCAAAGATGACTCATCGAATTTCACACTTCTCTCGATATAAATTTGATGAGTAGTAGGGTTCAAAATCTATATCCATTCATGCCATCAAGATACCATACAAAAATACAAGGTATGGATTGTGGTTTCAAGGTGTTACATTTATTATTGGAAATATGGGCCATAGCATTAGATCGAAATATGTGAAAGTGATCGACATCATCTTTGTGTCCAAACCACACTTCAAAGGGTGTCTTCCCTCTTACAGATTGATGATCCCAAGAAATAGCCCATTTTGTATAATATTTGATATTCTTTTTGCTTGCATATTTATAGTGGAACTAAATGTAATATATACACTTATGCTTTATTTGTGATGAAATAGAGAGTATATATCATGATTATTTCTTTAGAACTCATTATTATCGTTTTGTTAGCTACTTATAATTATTATTATGAAAAATATGTCAATTTTTGCATATGCAGTTCATAATTTATTATAATTGTGGAATAATTAATTGTGAACATTAAGCACAAGCTACCTCCATCCTTGGAAGATCTTAAAAATATCTCATATCATCTCCATATATTTTTATTTCATCATTGCATAGGTCCAAAGTGTTTTGTCTGATCTCACTTCAAAGTATCATATCTCTCTTTGAAGTTTATAAGTTCACTTTGGAGTATCTTAGTTCTCTTCACAATATCTCATCTCACTTTAGAGTGTTTCATCTTTTTTGCGGTGTCTCATATTGCTTCATAGTATCCCATCTTGCTTCGAGTTTTTCATTGTTAGCTCGCTTTAGAATATCTCAACTCAATTTAGAGTGTTTTGTCTTAGCTCAGTTCATAGTCTCTTTGGGTTGTTTTGGAGTCTCTTTGGGTTGCTTCAAAGTCTGCTTTTGTTACTTCGAGTTGGATATTAGAGTTATGAGGATGAATACTAAAATTTCAGAGATGAGCATAATTCCAAGGGTGGTATTGTGATCTATTTTTGGAATTCATTCTAAAAATAGATATTTCTATAAGTATTTTATTATTTGTAAAATAAAGAAGAATCAATATTCATTTTGATTCTCAATAAAAGAGTCGGATTGTTAGATAATCTCTCTCCATATTTTGTGGAGATTGATGCTTTTTAGATAGATTGGAATCTTAGTTGATAAATATGTATTCCTTAAAATAAGGAGGTGGTTGGAAGCATGTAATTATAAATGCAACCTCCCACACCATTTTTCTAATCAATTCAATCTAAGATTCCATTATGTACATTTTGTAAATACGTATTGATTAAAATCCTCTTCCGAGGAATGAGTTGGCCACTCATTCCAAGGAATATGGACATGTATATTTATGTTTATTTTATTATTCTATAATTATTTTTGTTTATTTTCTTAGTGTCATGTAATTATTCATTTGATGTATATTTTTTTGTAAACATGTAGGTGTTTTCTATGTTTTTTCTTTGTTTTTAATTAAAAATTTTCCTTTTATGAAAGTGTGTTTCATTTCATACAAGTGTGGATTTGGTAGAAGGGACCATCAACAAATATTTATTTCTCCTTTTCCATACAAGATTCGAACACCAGTCCTTGATTGACATTCTTTAATGAAGAGGATTGACTACCGTCATCATTTTAGAACCATAGCTATAAAACACGGTGCTATTAGGATATTTAGAATTTTCTAAGATAATTTTCTAGTGGCATTAGATAAATAAGATCCTAGTGAGAGGGAATTTCTCTTAGAAATCTTTGTGACATGAGATATTTTGTTTATGGTTTCTTTAGGATTTACTTTCATGTAAATAGATTAGATTTGTTTTCTCAGTAAATTAGATTAGATTTATTTTCATGCAAGTAGATTAGAATTTATTTTTTTGTAATTAGAATTTAGAACAAAACCCCCATCCCATACTAACCCAATCATGTAGAAAATATAATTGCTAACATCATTATGAAGGAATAATTGATTATGGATGTAGGTTGGATGAGATTTGATGGAAGATGATGACATTACAATGACCAAGATACAAACGTTATTTTTTTACAATAAAAAGAAGATAATCACACTACACCTAACTTTTGATTTCTAAGATAGATTTACAATAGATTTATTTTTGATTCGAGTTTGAAGCAACATTGGATATTGAATCCTTCGGGTAAGACAGTTGAATTAATTAGAAATCACTAGTATAGATCTGTTGGAGAAAGTAATGATTTTATATTTGGAGATAACATGTGGGGAAAAAATAATTTGAACTGAATCAAAAGAAGACAATTTGTAATATGACATTGTAGAAACAAATTCATTAAGATCATCAATTGAAAGAGGTATGTTTGATGCATGTGTAGGTTTTATGTTTTCTACATTTTTCTTGAGAGAAATGAGATTGGATTAAAAATATTATTTGTAATTTCCAAACAAAATAATAATAAATTAAATATTGCATCCAATCATATAGTTATATTTTTAAATTGCATGATAACAACAATCATGGGAATATTTTCATGCAACTTGGTTAAAAACTAATTTGTAGCAAATAAAAACTTTATAAAGATCTTGTGTTAGCTATACCCCAGATTGAAAAGATAAAAAAACAAATTCCTAGGAAATCATGGAGATATTGAATGTACCACATGCTAAAAAAACATAAGAATCTGGAAAAAATCCAAGAATCATAGAAGAAATAAACCAAAGAGATTGCATGAAAAACAATTATCAAAACAAAACGCTTAAATATAATGTGTTATTAAGTGCAACATGCTCTAAATCATTCAAAGATCTTACTTGGTGAATAAACAGCTTGACAATCTTACATGAGAAAATAAATCTTGGATATTGATGGTATTTCCTACTTAGTCATTGAGAGAAATTGCTAATTTTTAGCACCCATGATTTTTTAGATTGCTTTCTATTTTAGTGGATCCAAATTTGATAAGACATATTTTCTCTTGTTGGTTGCAAAGTTTATGCATTGATTTTGATAGTATTTTTAAACTTTGACAATAACAATGGATAGGAAATAGAAATATATTACATATAAAGTGCCAATGTTCTCTAAAA
Source organism: Taxus wallichiana var. yunnanensis (assembly GCA_018340775.1). Lineage (NCBI taxonomy): Eukaryota > Viridiplantae > Streptophyta > Pinopsida > Cupressales > Taxaceae > Taxus > Taxus wallichiana. The sequence goes on from CM031238.1 coordinate 486,852,552, forward strand.
ACAATTTTCTTAGGAATTCTAACAATATGGACTCTATTATAGTAGTTGATTTTATTTTCTATGTTTGTTGTTAATTTTCATGGGAAGTTATATTCTTTCTAAAAATGATGACAATCCCAGAGCATTAGACTTACATCCTGTAATACCGACACACAAACCGAAACACAAAAACCTTACATATTTGATATGAGACTATGAAAATAATATATAGTTAGTGATACTGATTCCGAATTAGAAGGAATTCAAGATTTTCATCAAGCTTTTCAAGATAATGTGAAATCAAAAAGGTCATTAATGATAAGTAAGTTTTTTGTTACAAAATTGGTACTTTAGGCTTGGCATCAAGGGATGTTTCCCCTCAAACCCACCCCGTATCACGATAGAGAGTGCACAAGGGGAACTTCCTCATGAATCCATCAGGGGATGTTTCCCCAGACCCCCACTTTGATTTCCCAATCAAATAAGAAGATAGTGAAGATCTTGCGGAAAATCATAGTGTTGATTTCTTAATTATCTAGCTAAAAATTTCTCCAATATCATTACTATTATAAATTATTGGGAAAGAAAAATGATATCTATATTATTAGTATGAAATGATATTTTGTATACGAATAATGAGTGATCTAACAAGTTGTTTATTGCTAATCTACAAAAAAATAATAGAAAACATAGAGTTTGGAGTTACAAAAAGCATGCATATCTTATTTGAATCTCAAGGAAAACAATGCCCTTCAAAATTCAAATAGTCAAGTATGTTTTCCAACTCTTTATTACATTATATTTTTTTAACATTACTCTTTTCACAAACCATCAATTCCAAATACTCAATTTTTCATGTAATTAATAGAAACCACCATCCAACATTAAAAATTTTATTTTCTAGATTTTACCTTCCTTGTATAAATAACAATTAGTTTTTCTACATGATCCATGAATAAAAGAAGCGATGAAAGTTGATTTCATTTCACTCCATCTATATTCAGGAATTAGTTGAAACCATATACATCATCATAATAAGAGAACTTATCTGAGGGAGTTCTTATTTTTCACAATAATATTCCATTATTAATAATACTAATTCTTGAACCATCAACCACTCTGATTAGGCTGAAATAATTTCTTCCATCTATATATTGTTGATAATTCTTTTATATGGTTGATATTATGCTTGGAAAGGTTTTGTTTGTTTTTACAAGATAATCCCATGATAAGGAATGTTGTTAGAAATAATAATGGATAGATTTATGTCCATAACTTCATCAAGTAGAGGGCACCTTATCTTGAGCTAGCATAGGAAAACCCAACAAGTAATATCAACATACATTAGATAAAGGAAAATAACTATCAACAATTTTGCTACATTTGGAAGCAATATGAGGATGTATTCAGCTTATTGCTAATATTTTTCATGTCATCATTTTTCAAAAAAACAATAATTTTTTTTTAAAACCAACAATGAAAACCCTTGGCTATTGTTGGTGGTCTTGGTTTGAAATCTAGCTTTTTGATGGACCAAGTATTGGAAAAAAGATTCTTGATTAGAAAACTAGTTTGTTGGCTGATCAACGGAAAAAGTAAAAATAAAAAATAAAAGTTGAAAACTAGAAAATGATGGCTTTTTCAAATAAAAAATAAAAAATTTTATTGTTCTTTCATGCTCTTGTTTCTCGGCATAACATGACTACGATTTTATAAGAACAATATTTCTCACTTTTGTTGACATGGAAGCTACAATGGATACTAAAGTATAACAAGGTATTTTACTCTTCTATTTTAGTTTTAAATTTACTTGTAAGTTTTGTTATTACATAAGGATCCACTTTTACATCACATACATAAGATTGAGGATGAAAAAGAAATAAAAATAATTGGGCATCTTTTGGTATATGATTTTGATGATGGAAATCATTCCTTCAAGCCTATGTTGGAAAATTTCAAAACAAGGAAGAGAAAGGAAACAAAAGTTAATGTTGTTTTTAAAAAAATTAAAAATTCTTAGCATAGCAGAAGCTCTCCATATAAGAACCTACTCTCACAAAATTTAAAAAAAAGATAAGAAAAAGGAAACAAAAGTTAATGTTTTTTTTTTTTTTTAAAAATTAAAAATTCTTAAGATAGCAAGAATCTCTCCATATAAGAACCTACTCTCACAAAAATTTAAAAAAATTAGTAGCGAAAAATGCACATAAAAACCTACTCTCAAAAGAAAAAAATTAAAAAGAAAGAAAAATAAAAATAGTAGCGGGATAAATGCTACAAAAAAACTTATGCTAAAATCAATCGGGAAAGATAATAGGAAAAACTCCACACAAGAACCTTCTTGTGAATCAATGAAAAAAAAGTAGCGGAGAGGCTCGATACAAGAACTTATCCTTCAAAAGAATAAATCTTAATGAAATGTATGAGGACATGCATGAGATTAGGCATGGGGAGATGATGCACCCAAGAAATAGTCCATGTTTTACTATATTTGACATTATTTTTCCTATAGTGGATCTAAGTGTAATCTATAAACTTATGGTTTATTTAGGATGAAATATAGAGTATATATCATGTTTATTTATTTTGAACTCATTTTTATCTTTCTCGTTAGCTATTTCTAATTATTATTAGGGAAAATATGTCAATTCGTGCATATGTAGTTCATACTTTGCTATAATTGTGGAATAATGAATTGTAATCATTAAGAACTAGCTACATCCAACCTTGGAAGATGTTTAAAATATCTCATATTTTCTCAAAATATTGTTATTTCATCATTGAATTAGCTCTGAAGTGTTTTATCTCAGCTCATTTTGGAGTATCTTAGCTTGCTTCGAAGTTTCTCAACTCACTTTGGAGTATCTCAGCTCTCTTTAGAGTATCTCAGCTCACTTCAAAGTGTCTCATCTCGCTTCAGAGTGTCTCATCTCACTTTGGAGTGTCTCATCTCACTTTGGAATGTTCAGTCTCACTTACTTTAGAGTGTATCATCTTGCTTTGGAGTGTTTTCTCCCGTGTCACTTCGAGTCTGTTTGGGTTTCTTCAGAGTCTCTTTGGGATTCTTCATATTCTCTTTGGGTTGCTTTGGAGTTGGATATTAGAGCTATGAGGATGAATACTAAAATTACAGAGATGAGCATAATTCCAAGGGTGGTATTGTGATCTATTTTTGAATTCATTCTAAAAATAGATATTTCTATAATTGTTTTATTATTTGTACTATAAAGAAGAATCAATATTAATTTTTATCCTCAATAGAAGAGTGGGATTGCTAGATAAGATCTCTCCATATTTTTTAGAGATTGATGTTTTTAGATAGATTGAAATCTTAGTTGATAAAGATGTATTCCTTAAAATACAGAGGTGTTTGGAAGTATGGAATTATAAGTGCAACTTCCCACACCATTGAATGTAATAACCATTTTTCTAATCAATTCAATCTAAGATTCCATTCTATAAAATTTTGTAAATGTGTATTGATTAAAATCATCTTCTCGAGGATTGAGTTAGCCACTCATTCCAAGGAAGATGGAAATATATATTATTATTTATTTTCTTATTATTTAATTATATGTTTTCTTGTTTTTATTTCTTATTTATGTCATGTAATTATTCATTTGATGTACAATTCATTGTAAACCTACATGTTTTTTTATGTGTTTTTATTTTATTTTCAATTCAACAATTTCCTTTTATGCACGTGTGTTTCAATTCATACAAGTGTTTTTTAAGTCCTTCAAGTGTGGATTTTGTGAAAGGGACCATCAAAAATGTTTCTTTCTCCTTTTGTATGCAACCTTTAGACACTAGCCTTGGATTTACATTATTTAATGAAGAGGATTGAAGACCCTCGTAAACATCCTTTCGTGGAACATGGTTCTGAATGTAGAAAGCATAATTCAATGCTTTGGCCCAATGTTGTGTAGGAAGGGATTTTGATTAAACCATACAAGTGGCCATCTCCTTAAGAATTTGGTTTTCTTTCCTGCAACTCTAGTTTCAAAGGGATGTAAGTAATCGTATGTTATAAATCAATCCCTTAAAATGTACAAAAAATTTAAACTTGTTTCTCACATACTCACCTCCATTTTTAGTTTGAATAACCTTGATAGATATTTCAGTTTGCTTCTCAAAGAAGAGTCTTAAAGTCTCAAAAGTGATCAAAAACTTCATACTTTTACTTAAGAAAATACACCCAAGTATAACACAAAAATTTATCAATGAATGTAAATATATAAAGAGCTCTAGTAAATGAAGGAGATGGGAAAGGGCCAAAAATTTCACTAAGAAAAATATCTTAATGACAAGCATCTCTCTAGGATTTTCCCTTGCTGTAAAATTTCTTCAGTGGTTTTTCCCAAGGGCATAACCCTCACAAAAAACCTTTAAAAATTGACATGGGGTAACCCATTGACCATTTCATTTTGGCTCAATTACTCAAGGTAATAATACTTAAGATGGCCAAAACACTCATTCCATAACTTACTAACCTCATCTACATGAGTGAGCAAAGTAGTAGGCATTGAATCGAAGTAAAATAGAAGAAAGTGTACAATTATAAATGGTTTGCATTTCTCTCACCATTGTTGAGTTAGAGTGAAGCTCAAGTATAATCACCGAGTTAGGAAAAATAATACACTCGTATTCCTTCACCTTTAGGTGAGTTCTTTGTAAACTAATAGGAGATTGGTAGAGATATTAGTAACACTCAACACTTTGGTAAATGTTCCACCATCTATCTCTACCGATCCACTACAAAAATTGACATTGTAGTTTCATCACGTAACATGATTGGGGACATGCCACATTGTTTGATGTTGGAGAAGTCAACATGAAATGGTTCATGTGGTGTAATGCACCCTAATCAATAATCCATGTCGATGAAGGAGATACTCTAGCTACAAGCACCTTTCCTTTCTTCTTATTATATTTAAAATACTTTTCTTTAGATGACTCATCCTTTAAGAATTTTGTTTGGTAGACTTAGGAACACTTATTTTATTTTTATCAAGTAAATGAATTAAGTGATTGATTGGTGTAGTCATTTTTGCACCCCGCTAAGAACAAGGGAACCTCATGTGTGTCGGCTTATCACCCAACGGGAGCTAAGCGCTCACCCAAGGCGCACGAGAGGGATCCAAGTATCTCTTTTATGTGAGTTTAGTGGAAGGCATGCTCATGATCTTGACTTAGTGATTTAAAATACATGAAAAATCTATAGATCTTATAATGGCTTCTATACCCTTTTAGTCATAATAAAAGAAAAGAACGCAATGTAAGTAATAGAACTAGAAAGTTGTAAATCCACCATTATACATAGCATTCAAGTAAAATTCATGATTATACAAGAATATAAGTACAATAGAAATATGCAGGTAATACACGTAAAGAGTCTTAATCCATTTGTCATGGAAACCTTATTACATTCATTCATAGTATTACTTATAAAAATTACGGAAGGCATATCGTAGTCATGTGCCATGTGGGGATCCATACATGTATTCTCATAAAGCACAAATTTCATTCCCCATTTCCCCATTACATCCTTACTGGAATCCTTTACCCATTTTCATCCCATAGTTCTTGCAGTAATTCTACAGAGCTCCACTACCTCTCTTCTCTCTTATTTTCTTTGCCAAGGGCGTGTGTATAAATAGGCCTCTAAGCTCTAACAAACTTCTCTATAGCCTCAGATCTTGCCCTAAGTGTCAAGGTTTGGGTTGCCCCAGGTGCATGCCTCTCCATGTCATGATTAAATTTTTGGATCTTTCTATCGCAAGGTATATTCCTTCCAGGACACCCTATCGCTAGGTTGGAACCTTATCCAAATAGAACATGTTCTTCATGTGTCCTGCCCAAAAGGCCAAAAATGGCTAAGTCCCGAATTATTCTTCACACATCACACTCCCTTGGTTCTCTAAGAGCCCTTTTTGAATCCTACCTTGCATGCCTTCACTTCTGCACTTCATTGGTTTCACGTGCATTTACACAACCTTAAGATTTGGAGGCTATATCAAGGGCCCAACATTACCCCACACTTCACCTGTTCTCCACCCTGAACCTTCTCAAAGAATGCAGTACAAAATAATGCAAGGCCTTGCCTTGGAAAATAATGGAGGGAGAATAAAGAATGGGGAAGAGAAAGAATGGGGGGAAATTTTCCTAAAGAAGGAGAAGGGGAAAATTTTGCCGGAGGTCACCTCTAGTGTATTCCAAGCACCGACTTCCTCCCCGTGCTTTAGTGCAAATGTCACCAACCAAGGTACTTACCTCGTCAAAGGTTAGCCCTTCCCCTTGTGTGGTAATTCTTTCCAACACACGCCTCCGAGTTCTTTAGCATGATCTTCCAAGGCATCCATATTCCTTGTGATGACCTTGTAGAGATCTTTTAGTTGGGTTTTGATTAAGACTCACCGGTTCTCAATGGCTTCAGATTTCTTTTCTACTTCAGCTATGATCCTTTCTTGCTCAGCTCTATTTCCCTTATTCTTTTCTCTAAATTCCTTCAGCTCAGCTTTGTCGCTAGCAAGCAGTATGCTTGTCACTTTGTCTTGATCTACGCAATGGTCGTAAGTGACCCCCGTGGTTTGTGCAGCTATTCTTACATCGGTGAGCACCTTGTTGTATTTGGCCATGAGCGCGATGACCTTTAACTTGTCTTCTTTCTCCAAGTGTGCCGCCACCTCTTTGTCAACTCTAATGCCAAGGGCTACCTCTCCATTGTGAGGATCCAAGTCAAGTCCTCTAAACATTCCAGGGAGGATCTATACTTTTGTGTGGGAGGGTTAAGGTCTGGGTGCTTCATGATAATCGATTAGGAGATGAGCTCCACCTTCTTAGAAACTTCACGTACCCTAGCCTTTTCCTCCTGAAGCTCCCTCTGTAGTTGAGTGCTAATTAATTTCTCAAGGCTGAGATCCTTTGTTAGCTTCACCACTTCTTCCTTCCTCTTCTCCAACAGGTCCTCCAAGACTCTAACCTTGTCATTCCTGCCAAAGATCCTAGCCTCGATTTCCATGGAGACTTTTTTGAGTGCATTGCACACTTTCTCATCTAATAGTTGTTGTGTGTTTATAATGGGGTTGTCCCCCTTTCCTTCAAATAGCTTTAATACCACTCCTTGGTTAATATCGAACTCAGGCTCATTGAGGTGGGAGTCAAATGCCCATGATAGCATCTTCCTCGTTTTTGGGTATCCACCCTCGGTGTTAAAGAACTCCATGGTAGTGAGCTCCTTGGTGTGCATAGTACTCTAGAAAGTCACGCATAAAACTTTATTGGGGTCATCAATGTAACCCATCATTGTTTGTCCTCCTTCTCAGTGCATTTACTTCCCATGCGCATGCCCTTGGGATATAGTTACCAAAAGAGTTGGGCCTTTTATGCTAGCCACACTCTTCGCCGCTCTCTCTTCTTTGAATCCACGAGCAAGAGCTCCGCACTATGCTCCAACTCCTCCTTGACCAGGGTATTGATTATTTTCTCTACCTCCCTTGTCACCTTCTCATTCACCTCCTCCTGAGTGAGCTTGGGAATACCTGGCTCCTTGGTACTAGCTCCTTCACTCCTCTCTTCGCTGCTTGTACCTTCCTCCCTTTGGGTGCCCTTCCTCCTTAAAAAGATGAAGGCATCATTTGTATCCTCTGCTTCCTCTCCCTCCAAGTCATGGACATCAATTGGCTCTTGATCCACCTCTAAATCTTCCCCTTCAACATCATCCTTTTCACCTAGATAGGCATTCGGGTCATCTACATCTTCAGACCCTTATTCCTCTGTTCCTTGTTCTTCTTCCCTTGTAGAAAAATCTGGAGTTAGGGATGCAATCCTCTCTTCAGTTGAAGGTCTTTCAAGGGATGGTGGCTTCACAAGATTTGGGGTCTTCTCCCTAACCATTGTTCTTCTCTTCTTTCTAACATAGGTACTCGGCCATGTGGTACCTACATTCTGCCTCTCCACCACCCTTTGTTCTTCCTCTTCTTCTTATTATTCCCTCTCCTTGTACTTTGGTGTGGGATTCTTTCTTCCCATGGGGTCGCCTGGAATGGATATCTCATTCTCCAAGTACATGTCCTTTTCAAACTTAAGCCTTATGTGCAGGTAGATCCTCGCAGCAGCACTCTTAGCAATGGGTAAGGTCATGGGCCTTACAATGTGCACATCCTATGACATGTATCTTTCAACGTATGTGCGCTTCCCTAGATAGACCATGTCAAGGGTGGATAGGTCAAGTCTTAATTTCTTCAACTCTTGTACTGCTCACTCCCTCCTAGAAGAATTGGGAAAAAAATGAGAGGGGAGTTTGCACTGGGACTCTAATTGCCATCCACCAAGATGAATTTGCCAACGTAGAAGTATTGGTATACCGTGAACTCGCTTCACCTTCAGCTGCCATGGGGAGTTGTTCTAGGATCCTCCATTCTTCCCTGAATGCATTCCTAAGGCATGTATACCATTTATCCAAGCGCACCTTGTGTACCCCTATCATTGACTCACAAGTATACTTCTAGAACCTGTCCGCAAGAAAAGGGTCTTCATCGGGGTACTCCCATATGAACTTATCAGATGCATCTGGCACCCTAATCTCTGAGAACATAATGGTTAATAGAATGTTCCCAAATAATATCTTCCCTCTATTCTTCAAACTACTTATGATCTCGTCTACTATGTACTAGGAGATGTTGTACATGGTGCCTTCCATGATATTCTTGCAAACATTCAACCATGGCTTTCTCACCTGGGTCCACCTCTCTTGCCCATTTAGCTTGGAAACAAGGTATGTGGCCATTTTCATCACCGGATCACTGATATCCGTGACATCATAGTACCTTGATCCCTTCTTATAATCCTGGGATGCAATGGTTTCTTTAATTTCCTCCTCATCCTAGAGGTCATCTATGATCACGTCCCCTTTACAGCTTAGGCCTGTAAAGTGTGAGATTAATGGGGAGTTATGCACATTTTGCACCCTGTGAAGTAGAAGAAATATTTGTGCACGCACATCATTAACCATTGGTACAGGTGCTTAGGATTCCCTAAGTATGGCAATTTGTAAAGTTGGAGAAGCCTTGCCTTCTCCATTTTCACCTTGACTACGTTGCAGAGATCGACATCCCATCAAGTGTTCATTTATTTATGGGGCACACTAGCTCCAAAGCACCATTTCCTTCATAATTATACTTGACCGGTGATTGTAATCGATTATGGTCATCTGTCTGATATGGGACTCCCACTCTTGCCCTAGAAAAACCCCATCTAGGTATTGCATCTCTGAGTACCATTCCTCATTGGTATCCAAAGGGATTTCTTCTTCTTTCTTCTTTCCTTTTCCCTTACCCTTTCCCTTCTTGGATTGTACTACAGGCTTATCAATTGGTTTTGTGGCCATCATTTTACCCTTTGCTTTCATTCCCTGGTTACTTTTGAGTTATTTGAGAGTTTTCCTCACGTGCCCCATGCCCTAGAGTACAAACCCTAATTTCTGATTTTCCTCCTTCGATCACGGTGTTCTTTCAAAATGTTCCCCACACCCGTGAATCACTTCTACTCTGGTTTTTAGATCTAGCGGACCGATTGTGCATGATTTTGAGATTTTCCTTCACATGAGTTATCTCTTAAAACCCTAGCTCTTGAAAGAAAATCGTTCTCCTTGTTTTTGCAAAGTAAACTAATGAACTTCCCATCCTTGTATTTATAGCATTTCCCACTTTTAAACATTAAAGGATAGGCTACCTACCACCGTACGACAATATTTAATGTGACATTTTTCAAAAAAACCTAACTTCAGTTTTTTTCCTCATGCGTTTCCAATCCTTGCACGAAATGTTTTTCACCCGCACCCAATCCTTGCGTGAAAACTTTTCCAACCTTCTAACACATAGAAAATCCATCTTTATAGAAGACTCTTGCATGCGTGTTACCAATTCCAAAGGCACCTCTTCCATCCTCATGATTCTTGCTTTCACCTACCCCGTGTTTTTGTGCTTTCTCCTTTGTACGTGGATTTCCAATGTAACTTTATTTTGTCATCCATTTGCCTTCCTAATGCATCTTTTCAACAGGGCAGTTCAAATGGTCTGCCAACCCAATCCTCCTCCAGAATAACTTCATGTCTCTTTTTATCACCTCACTCCACACTAAATCAATGTGCGGTCCTTTGCGCATTCATAAGTCAAAAAGTAATAAGGTTAATGGAACCCAAGGTGCAAAATAAGAAAACAACTTGAAAGGGAAAAACAAGAAAGGAAAATCATAAAAGGAAATGCTAAACTAATTGCGTAACTCCCTTATTGAAAAACACCAAGAAGCATTATTTATAGTAGGGCTTCAGCCTACTCCCATTGAAGTGTCCAGGTAATTTTGTTCCATCCAGCACTTATAACTGGCATGCTCTTGAATCAAGGATGTATGAAATTACATAAGGACCCAACCAATGCACCTTCAATTTTCTAGGATGGCATAGAAATTTTGAACCATATAGCAAAACCATCTGGCCAACCTCAAATTGTTTGTTCTTAATGTGGTGGTCATGCCATGCCTTTTTCTTAGCTTTTTCAGTTATTTGGCTCCATCTTGCTAGTGAGTGCCTTTCATCCAACTTCATCAACTCATCTATTCTCTCTTCCAGTGCTTTTTCATCATCCAATCCTCCTACGCACGCTATACATAGCAATGGTAGCATAAATTCAACTGGAAAAATAGCCTCCACGCCAAACACCAGTTGAAATGGTGTGGCCTTGTTTAACCTTTTATACGTTGTTCTATATGCCTAAAGGACTATTGATACCTTGTCATCCCAATCCTTCCTACCCACGTCACATATCTTAGTCAATGTGTGACTAAGGATTTTGTTGAATGCCTCTGTAGTCCCATTTGCCTAAGGGTGATAAGGGGTAGTCTTGTGATGGGCTACCATGAATTTTGCTAATAGAATCCTGATTGTTTCATTTAAGAAGTGAGTGCCCCTATCACTTGTTAAACTTAATGGGCACCCATACCTGCTGATAATGTTCTCCCACAAAAATCTAGCAGTCGTGGCTGTAGTGTAATCCTTAGTGGGCGCGGCCTCTACCCACCTTGTCAGATAATCAGTATAGGTAATGATATACCATGAGTTAGTCCTTCATGCAGCTAGTGAGATTGGTCCAACAAAATCTATTACCCATTTCTCAAAAGGTTTTACACTAGTGATGGGGCGTAAGGGTGTCTCATCCCTTCTTTCAGGTTTGCCAAGGCGTTGGTAGTGGTCATAGGCCTTGTAAAACTTGATGCAATCCTAGTGAATCATTTCCCACAAGAGTCTAGTAATTAGGATATTGTGCACGGTTACATTCCCCGCATAGTGTCCTCTAGCAATCCCACCATGGGCTTCTTCTATTATAGCTATACGTTCATGTTCTAATACACACTGCGGAAAACCTCATCATGGCCCATTTTATAAAAATCCCCATGATCAACATGAAGGCCATGGTGCATATGGCTAACCTTTTCCTTTCTAGAGCATCCATCCCTTCGGGTGCCACACCTTCTTTGAGAAAAACAAAAATGTCTTCTAGTTCTGAGGGCACATGCCACAACCTGAATAGTTGTGTGTCCGACATGGTTTCCTCGATACTTTGTGCATCCTCTCCTAAATCAATACTTGGATAAATGATCTGGCCCGCAATTTTTCTTTCCCAACTTTACTACCACTTTGAATTCAAATTCCTGAAATAAAATTACCCAACGACATATGTGCCCTTGCAACACTACTTTTTTTATTAGATACTTCAAGGCCATATGGTTAGTGTAGAATATGAAGGGAGTTTCCAGCAGAGATATTATCTAAATTTGTGGAGAGCGAGATCATTGACAATCCTCGCACTTGATCATTGTATAATTCTACTCTGTTGGTGTTAACTTTCTACTTGCAAAACACAAGGGATGATCAACAATCCCCTCTCTTGGTTGAGCAAGGATGGCTCCCATTGCTAGAATTGGTGTGGTGATAAGCCTTTCTTTTAGAGTGTCAAATGCCCTCTACTGTGCCTCTCCCCACTGAAAGGCACTCTTGTGTTTGAGTAATATTTCCAAAGGCGCGGCAATCTTGGCATATCCCTTAATGAACTTTCTATAGTACCCAGTGTGTCTAAGAAATCTGTGCACTTTGTGCTTTGGATGGTAGGCTCCCCTAACCCTATAATAATTGTAACTTTCATGGGATCCACCAATAAGCCCTCTTTACATATGATATGTCCTAACAACGTTCCAAAAGGAGTTACAAAGATACATTTCTTGATGTTGAGGGAGATCCTCAACTTCCGACATCTTTCAAACATCAACCTCAAGTTATCACAAAGTGGTCCCCTAATAATCCATACACTATCCAATCATCCACATATACCTAAAGGAACTTGTGGATGAAGTCCTTAAATTATTGTACCACTATGCATGAAAATATAGCACATTATTCACCCAAAGGGCATGACAAGTGTATGCAAAGCTTCCCCACTTGGTGGTGAAAGTTGTCTTTTCTTGGTCTTCCTTGGAAATCCTTACTTGGTGATATCTCAAGAATCCATCCATAAAGGAATAGACCTCGCGCCGAGTTACTCCTTCCATAATTTCTTCAGGAAAGGGGTTGGAAACAGATCTATGATACAAACAACATTTAATTCCCTCGTAATCCACACATATCCTAATCCACCCATCCTTTTTTATGCTTATCACCATTGGACTTATCCACTTTGATTCCCCCATAGCCTCAATAATACCAGATGCTATCATCTTGTCTAGATCTTCTTTAACCCTCACGTGTATGTTGGGATTCATCCCGTAAGGCCTCTTTTCTCGACAGGCATGCACCATCTTTCAACTTTATCCTCATTTCCCCAATGAATGGTGGATTCCTTTCAACTCATGGTATCCGCGTGGGAATAAATCCTCAAATTCGCACAAGATATCGATGATCTTTGATACTTCCTTATCTCGACCAAAGTAGTCCCTAATGATAGCTTCCTTAGGCTCCTCTTCTGAGCTGATGTTAAATTTATTGGTTTTGAGTGGTTCATGATACGTGTGTGCACATGCATCCACACTATTAACTAATTTACGTGCCCCAACTAAATGGTCGACATTCAGGATTTCCATCTCCTCTCCATTAACAACGTATACCATCTTTCCTTTCTCCTTTTCAGCACACGTGCACTCAAATTATATGTCTTCTCGGTTCCTCCCCTTTTAACCATGCTTCTAAGCTAGGCCCACCGAGTAAGTTTACTAACCTATCTTTTATCATAGTGCAATACCCTGATCGAGGCACTTGATAGTCTGCAACACCTCATCAACTAGCCGTTTGGTACTTCAATACATGAATGTGTGAACCAAGTCATCCGCTAATTCCTGCCAACTTCCCGTTTAGCAGAGTGTTTTAGAATGGATATATCAAGCATGCGCACAACCTTCTAGTGTCGAATACAGCTTATGCACCCAAAGGGAGGGTGGTAAAGCTTTCACACCTTCTCCCTAGACCCTCTCACATGCCTGGATGTGGGAAGAGGTAGGTCCATTACCATTGTAATCCTTGATAGCGGTGGGTATGTTACTTTTTAAGAATCAAACAGTGAGTGCAATTCAAACTTCATGCCATTCTAACAAGTTTTCACTATGCGTGGCCCACCACCTTGCTGTTGTGCCTATCAAAACATAACCTAGCATACTTCGTCGCTCATCCTCCCTCTAGTGAGCTTCCATCCCTCTCAAAAAGACCTCAGGGTATGCATCCCAAGAATACTTGGTTATTAACTTTCCTCCTGTATCCTATAAAATTGACAAGGGAAATTTTGTAGGTGACCATACCAAATTTCGATTCTGGTCCCCCATCAAGGTCCCTTAGCATTCGGAATGGCATAAAATCCCTTTCCGAAGAATCTAGTTTTTCAAACTTAGTCATTTGGTCCTTTTTTGGTTGGGCATAGTTTTTATTCACGCAACATCAAATAAATCTGCACCCCCTCCTTTCCTTTGGCACATCCTTTGGAGTGTCGACATTCCAAATGTTGTGGCTTCCCATGATGTTCCTTTCAAGCCTATGCCAAGGTGCATGAGCCATCATGTCGACATTAAAAATGTTGTTCCCTTGAATGGTGCACCAAAGCACTAAAAAAGAAATGTTGACAGTCCCAAATATTTTCATGTTGGTCCCTACAAAAGTGCACCTTACAAAAAGTTGGTGGCACATTTATTGCACCTTTTTCTATATATAGGTGCATCCAACCTGTCATTTTCACGATTGAAAAAACATGAAAAATTAATTCCTTTGCACCTGTTAGCGCTCTTGTCAGCCCCGTGTGTCACTTTCCATCACATTCGTGGACCCCGCATCGTTTCCTCCATCTTATATATTCTTAGTAAATGGCCCTTTCTCTTCTTGTGTTGTTTTTGTGGGGTTTTTGTGTTTTTTTTGAGAGGTTATTATTATTAAAAACAAAGAAAATGAACCTAAGAAGTAATAAAACCCTTGCCCATTTTACAAATCAACCCACCTCCAAACCGGTCTTACCCTCCTTCCAAATCTACTGGCTTGGAGGGCCTTGTCTCAAAAATGATTTTCTAACCCTCTTTTCTTTGTTCCCCTCACTGAAAAATCTTAGTTGAAAGAGGCAAAAGACCCCAAACCTGTCAAAAAAGGGTGAAAAATCCAAAGTTATTACAATCCAGAAACCACAGTTTTTCTTTGGTGTAAACACCATTGCTATTACACTAAACACAGTCACGCCAAAGAGGCACACTGTCCCCACCTACATTTGAATGTCATGCAAACCTTTCTCACACCATGCCAAAAGCTAAAACACTGGTGCACATTACCTTAATGATGTATCCTTTAAACTCGTGCCCTTTGATGCATCATAATGTTTTGCAACATGTTTCTCATCTGCGCCAATGACACATCTTGAAGTCTTACAACATTAAATAAACATGTGCCGAGATAAAACCCTTCATATCACATAGGTGAACATACACTCGACACCAAAATCTAAGTTTTTGTGTAATATTTCTATGCCCTACACCCTTTTGCATTGTTTTCTTTCATGCAACATCCTCCTAAAGTGCACCTTGCTTTTCTAACCCTACAACCTGTAATAGAATCGCCTTGCACCCACAGATTGTAAATTGATAACTTTTCATTCTCAGAAAGATTTGATGGACAATTTAATAGCTAACATGGCTCTTCTGTGATGGACTTCCATGATTCTTCTTACAGATCAGTAGCTGAACTCAAATTCGCACATGTCTTCATCAAGTAAGAAGCCAACCAAGTCTAAGGGTAAGGCCAAACTCATAGAGGAAGAAATGAAGTACAAATACCAAAGGGTTAGGATGCCCGAGTCCCTTGCAGAGTGTGACCTAGACATCAGGGATTTAGAACTTGGTCATATTGATATGGAGGACTTCTGGACCAGAACTAAGAAGGTCACAGGTAGTCCATGGATGGACAAATTGGTTGGTATTGGTTTACATTTCACTTCAAGAATCCCTGTTAGCACAGTAAACAATGAGTTCATGATGGTGGTGGGTCATTGTTACAATAAGGACACTAGATGTGTCGAAAATGAGAAGGGCGAGGTAATAATCAACCTCACTACCCGGCACTTCGAAATCATGCCGGTATCCCCACCACCAAGCATTTATTGGCAATAAGCCAAGAAGACTGCATAAAATCATGGAATGAAAATGAAGAGAAATGCATGCAGCTGATGAATGAAGTATATCTAAAGAACAAGAAGGTGATAACTAGGTGGCCGCAAGTTATTCATCACAGTGACTTCTCAAAGGAGCTGAGTGACACCATCACCTTCCTGAGTAGGGTGTTTGGGCTTCCTGATGCCCATTACTTTCACAAATGGATGCTCAGATACCTAGAAATAATGAGCAAAAATGTTCCTGATCAATGTTTTGAATGGGCAGAGATTATCAGCAGCACCATCTCCGAGCAACTTCAACAACTCTCAACAATGGGGATGTTCTACATGAACTCCTATGTGGTATACATTGCTACCTATGAAAGAGACTACCCAACACTGAACCAATGTGGGGTATGGACCCAAGTAAGAATATATGAGTATTATCCAGTGTTTGAGACCGGAAAACATCATCACACGATTCAAGCAAAATCAATGATGCCTTCTTCTACGGCATCATCTACCTCTTGAAGCCCAATATGACTCACGCTCGAGATGACCAAGAGCATAGTTACTACCACGATAAGTGAGGGGGGTGTTATTTACAAAATTCCCCACTTTCACTTATCTCGAGCCGCCAACTTCTTGGGGAGCCCACCAAGTTACCGAGGTATGCGTGACCCAAGTTGATCCTATTGAGCTATCTAGAAAAATTATCACATACCACGAGAAGTGTCTAAAATAAAGAAGGGTGAAACTCCATTCCCCTCACAAAGGGGTAGGTACACCTACACTTCTCATACAAAGCCCGAGAAATGTTTGCATGAGTTGGAGTTGCTCAACTTCAAAACATAATTTCTTCGCAATGCCAACCTTCAATCCTCATAATTTCCTTCCAAGGGAAAAGCTCGATTCAATTCACGTCCCACAGTGCGATATCTACATCGATCTATATCATGAGGTTGAGTTTAGAAGAAAGGATCACTCCTACCCGGCCCCGGTAGAGATCATCCAATATGGTGTGGCCATTGTCCTGAAAGGTTTCAAGTGACTCGATCAAGAATTTGATCAGTGTCTATCTAGATATGGACGGGAAAATTGGCCATTTTCCAAGATAGATAGAACAAAGGCACCGCAGACTATTGAGGAAAGGGTTAAAGGCACTCTGCAATGCACATAGCATTGGTGCAGGAAGAATGGTCTCATTTACCTTGGGGTAGACTTCACCACATCTCCTTTGGGTGATTCACCTACTAAGCCAAAGCACTTGCCAAAGGGAAAAGTGAAAGACAAAGAGGGAGAATCAAGCACTGCTCAAGAGAAAGCTCCTTAGAGTCCTCCTTCCGTCACCAAGGAACAGGTAGTAAGCCTGGTATCCCCTAAAAAAGAAGACGCGGTAAGTGTTCTAACGGAAAATCCTCTCGTGATGTTACCACTACTATAATTATTGAGGTCCCCACTATCCCCTCTTTCTCTCCTCCTTCCTCCTCATGTCACTCAAGAAACCACTCCTTTGGTTGTGTCTTCTACTGCCCCCCTTCCTCTTCCTCCATTTTCTCTTCCCTTGCAGATCTATCCCCCAACATTTCTTCCCTCATTTCTTAGATCCCTTCCACCCCCATGGTTTCCTCTCCTACAGTGACTCCTACCCCTGTGAGCGTTGGAGGTTGGATTCTTTATCAATGCCGCTGCTAAGCATCTTGACACATTTCCCCATGTTCACTATAGTTTCTCCTTCTTCTACCCCTATTTCCCCTCCTTCCTCTGGTCACACTCCCTTAAGTCTAGAATGGATCTCCAAACACCTGAGCCAACACAAGAGGAAAGTCCCCATTGCACCTATGGACTTCTTCATCATTCCAAAGAAAAGGAGCTAAGAAGAAAAAGCATATAACTCACTTCTCTCAGACTGCTTCAGGTGAAAGGGTTATGGAGATCACATACCCTAATCCCACAAAGGATAAAAAAGATTTGTCTCCTACAGATTATACAGTGACATAGGTCACAATGGGAACATCCTCAAAATCCTGTAAGGAGAGGCCTTATCTGTAGTGGATGCCCTTTGCAAAAAGCTTCAAGAGGAAAAGGAAGAGAAGAGGATACTGAAAGAACAAAAAAAACATCTTCTCTAAGCCCTACAGAAAATGGGTAGTGCACCTCCTGTAGCTGCCACCAAAACTCTTGAGGCCCTTAGTCAGGAAAAGATAAATGACTACGCCAAGATTGGCATGCAAGGTATGGCATTATCCATCTAGAGAGACCAAATCCTCAAGGATAGTGAGAAAGTAATTATAAAGTTCACAGAGCTATATCAAAATATTGGTCAGGCTAACAAGGAACTCCAGGTGATTATAGGACCTATCTCCGAAGAGTTGGACCATACCAGGTTACAACATGAGAAATTCCAAAAGATGCTTAACTACCTAGTCAATGACTTAGTAAAATTTTGTGTTTTTGATCACCCAAGAGCACCCATCAAAGTTCTTGTTTCTTTAGACTATTGAGTTGACTGGATGGAATTTGTCTTGGAGAAAATTGATAAAATCAAGGACGAAGCCTTGGATGCAATGCATCAAATGGAGTAGATCATCCTAAGGATGTCTTTGGGCTTGCTTACCCCATCATATGCCTTGAGGAAGGTAGACGACACTATTCAGCTCTTCAAAGAGATCGCGTCACAAGTTTTAGGGTCGAAACCACTTTTGATGCGAATCATCAACAACCTTCTCGCTTGCCTACGGTGATTTTGTTTAATACCTTGATGGAGGAAGGTAATGAAAACTTCAAGCTCCTAGAGAGACTCGAGATGAATGGGAGACTTGCAAGGTCATCAATGATCACACCAAGGGTCCTGCTCAAGATCAACTTCAACCGATGATTAGCAAGTTCATGGAGTATCGCGTTCAATTTCACATTTTCTCTCCAGAGAAGAAGCAGGATACTCCTTTCCACTGTGGGACAACAATGAATAGGCTCCTTCCTCCCGTGATTGTTTCCATTTTTGTAAAGTATTTAAAAGTATGTTGGCACCAATGATGACGCATCCATGTTGCACCATGAGATGTTGTCATCCACCAAATTGCCCCAAAGTCAAAAATTGACCTTTAGATATTTTTGTAAATATTTTGTAGATAGTTGTTGGTTCCTTTTTTCTTCTCTCTCCTTCTCCTTCTATATATGCTTGGATACTTGTTGTATTCAAGTGGTGGACATTTTTTTAGATGAAAAATAGAAGTAAGAAGGAAAAGTATTTGTACTTTTTGTAACAGAAAATATTAATACAGAAATTAAGACTCTGTGCTCAATGGATGTGTTATATGCATTAGATCTTCCTTAAGTTAGATCTATGTTGCTTTTCTATTAGATCTATCTCTACTTTTTTTCATTTACTCATCAGTATTGCTTTGTTTGTTTATGTAAGTAGGCTTGGCTCTATTTACTACCAACCCAAAAGATAAACCCTCTGACCTTTCTACTTTGGAATTCATTTCTTTTCTCTCTTCAGATCTATCCTATCTCTGTTCCTCTCTTCATTCCTTTCTGTTCACAGTTGGAAATACCCCTACTGGGACGAGATCCCAAACCCCTGAAGGTAGAATACTGTAGGACTTGCAGATTCCTACTGGTAGAATAGCAATAAACCATTTTCACTTTATCGTCTCAAAGAGGGCTATGCCTCCACACTGTTGGCTCTGTCTATCCATAGATCTACCCTCCAAAATATTTTTGGACCAACATCTCCCAAGTGCTTCAACTATACGCACTGGTTACCTTGGTTACTGATCCTATTAGATGTCACCCAATCAATTCATAAGTCCCATGTGCCCAATTATCACATGCTATATTGGGTAGTATCACCGATGATTGAGCATCTTCAAATTGGATGACTCCTTCTCGTAGGGTGGATTGTCTCTAGATCTCTAATGGAGCAAACATATATTCTCGTCTAGGACTTCCTCCCCAAGGGGTTCAGTATAGGGGGTGGACTTCCCATCAACCAAAGCAGATAACTACCCACTCTTCCTTGTTTTCAAATCTTATGTACCCCTTGTTAAACAAGATATCTGCATTATTCTTATAGCACTAAGGGTGCCCAAGTAACGCTTGGGAAGTTATCTACCTCAACAAGCACCAAGACTTCAAAATATCTAGTGAACTTAGTCCCTCAGTATGGTAATGGTCGCATCCTTCAATACACCTATGGGAATTGCATTTGTCTTATTTTCCATATAAATCACATTTGAAGATGGTTGTAATGCAGGTCTTCCCATTTGATTCCGTGCATCCAGAGTGAGAACATTAATCTTTACACCTATTTCAATGAGGTTGTTGCTAAGAAACCATCCATTCACTACTATGTGCAAGGTAATCTCTTTGTCATAATCAAGGATGTGAGGTGGAAGGTTTGCATGTAGGAGCTACCTTTGTGTTCTTCCTTGGTGTATGGTACCCTTTCCTCAACCATGCTCCTAGAAGGGGAATAATATTATTATGCCTCAAATTTTACACACCTCCTTAACCTTGTCCAAGTCACCCTTGGTGCTTCTACGGTTCTCCTTTGCTCATCCTTTCTAGTCTCGCTTTTTTAAGCATTAGATCTCCCTTGTAAACTCTTAATTACGTCCATGGTTTCCTAGTAGACTTCTTTTCTCGGTGAGCTAGGTTTAGATACTTCACATGTATTACTTCTTCCTTGAAACCAGAGGTCTCTTCCTAGGTGCTTCCTTTGTGCGCGTAGATTCCACCCTTGTTGTTACCATATACACAGTTCTAGTTCGATTCATGTATTACTCACAAAATCCATTGTGTGTTAGCCTTCTTAATACTCACCATGGTAGCACCCTTATCCTTTTGTACGCTGACTCATATGTTCATATAACTCGGGCACTCTTCATACTTATGTTTTTTTCCACACCAAAAGTAGCATTATAGAAGATCTAGACATTCGTGCTTATAATGGTCTCCTCAATTGATATTGGTCATTGTGATTATCAACCCAACCTAACAACTCAACCCTTAGCCTATCTTAAACCTAACTAAAAACATTACCACACCTATTTCAAACATGTCACCTCACCCTCCCCACGTATACCTTTTCTAAATCTCTCGATCTAAGATAAAAGAGAGCCCAAAAATCCTCCACCTAAATCCCTACCACTTTTCATAGTTACCGATATCGGTCACCCTAAACCAAGATCGACCCTACCTAAAATGAAATCGGTCACCCTAACCGGTGTTAGTCTCTATGTTTGATAATATTTTTCCAGATTAGCAACCTAAGTATCACACCAAAAAGAACCCAAAATCTCACCTAAACTTACCAAGACTTCGTCTGATGACTGGCTGCACCACCCGCACTACCCATAACCCAATCTAAAACCTTTACTCGCATAACATTTTAGTATTTAATAGGATCAAAACTAATAGTAATCCGAGGCACCCAAATCAAAATTCTAGCATTATATTTATTTACTTACTTATTTAGTTTGTTTTATATTGATTTATAAACAATGGATCAACAACCTTGTAAAGATGTAGCATACTTCCCGGATCTAGCATACCCTAGGCATTTCATTGTCATATACTATTTAAATCTCTTTTTTTGGTCTTTTTTTATATTTCAACTAGTTCCTCCTAGCCAAAAGGAAGATCTCACAAATCAACATTGGATCAAGAAGTCAAAATGCACACAATGACCCTCAAACTGACCCTCACAATAGGTATTCCTCCTTGGCCCATACCCTTATATTTTCATCTAAATCCTCAAATAAAACAGTAAAATAATAATAATAAAAGTGTTTTATATTATGTACAGAATAATTATAGCTGCAATATATCTTAAGGAGGATATTTCTAGGTAAATCCCCTCTAGAGGCCTCTGGTGATTCTAATATGGATTCAATGGAATCAACCTCAATTCAATTTCCTTGACATAAAATACCTAGGGTTTGATACCTCCACCACCACCTTTCCCTCCACAATTTTCTAAATGTATTTATATTATTGTTTATAACTATCCTACTATAAGGAATCCATAACAAGATATATATTATGTAAGTGTTAAAGTTTTATAGTATTTATACATTTTTTATCTCTAGAAACTTCCAAGTTTGATAGTGTAAATTGAACTCAGTCTCAGTCATAAGGTTGTATGGTCACGTCTCTAACCATGTAAGGTGATTTACAATGTTTAATTTATTTTATTTACTTGTAAATATTTTATTTAGTATTTACAAGGGTATAATCTTTAATTTGGTAATACTTTTCTTCTTGTTATTAACAAATGACCACAAAAATCAAAATAGGTCTCAAGGCATCTTTGCCACAATGGGAAGTACAAACAAAAATAATTTTCAACGAAGAATATTACATTTCTTTCCAACTCAGTATGAACAGTTCATCTTACAACCTCAAGATTTCAAGGTTTATCACTAGGTGGTATCTTGAGTGCAATAGGTAGACATGTTATGAGCCAAATCGATATCGATGATGAGTTTTTTTTTTAATAGAGATGATTCCAAGATAGGTAATTATTTTGACACTCATGATATGATACAAAGTACTCCACCTGTTCAACCACAAGTGCAAAAAGATATATGTGAAATCATATATTATCCTCCACCAAGTCAAATTCTATTGACAGATGATAAAAATACAAAATTTTATATCGAGAATTTTGTATTAAATAGTATGGTGGCCACAATTTAGGAATTGGTTATGTTATATGTGGAGTTATCACACACTTGGGAGTATATGGCCAAATTTTTAATCAAAGAAATAAATACCCATTACCATAATCATTCTCAAATTCATTCATTTTTCATTGCAATAGAGAGCCAACTAGCAAGGCTAACATTTTTCTAAATAAAGCTCACCTAACATAATTTTGTATAGTAATGATAATGATGATGAATTTTTAGATATAACATTAAAAATGTTGGAGAATATTAATGATGAATCCCATACATACTACAACAAATGGGTTATAGGTGAAAAATATTATTATAATTTGAAATGTAGAAAAATAAAAACTTATGGTAGGTCATTTTTTACATGTGAAAAAATATGAAACTATTAGAGTTGCAATAGATTATAAATTTTCCTAAACTAATGCATTTATGTTTTACAAAAATATATGAAAATTTAATGAAAGAATCATCTATATTTTATGTACATTTGAAAAATTCCCGCAAAAGTGTGAATGCATTTATACAGCTTGAAAGAATTTTTTTATTATTAAATTAAAAAATAGTACATTGAGAAAGACAGACCAAATAGAATAAGATGGATCCAGATATCTTACTAAAAGAAAATACAAATGTTGATCCATCACTATTGTCATCATGAGATGTTGTGAGGGAGGAGAAGAATATTCTACAAAATAACAATAACTTAGTGAAATATTTTGTAAGTATCGGAGTTTTAGAAAACCATTAGATAAACTCAACAAACTCTACCTTTATTGCAAGAAAAAGTTCACGATGCCCTGCAACACAAAATTGAAAAAAAAGTTAGTTTCACCATGTGACAGGTGTGTTGTCACTATTCCGACAATGGCATAGGACTTAAAAGACAATTGTGAACCAATTTTTTTTTTTTTAAATTCCATGTGGTAAACGTAAGAAAAATATGATTTAGAATTATAGGCAGAGAAGAGGATTCCCTCTTAATGTTTTTTTATATGAGAGAATTTTTCCGGAAGATTTGAGAAGAAATTGATAACCCACAATTTTGTAATTGTATTTGCCAAAATGCTTTATGAAAACATGTATGTCTTCATAAATTAATCCTCCTCTTGTTAGAATAAATAGAAGTTTAATTGTGAATTGGAACTATATTTATAGTTGTGTCACATTTTTTGAAATTTTTGAATAATTTAATATGCACTCTTGTACTCAGATTTCTATTTTCTAGTGAATGTTTTTTTATGTTACTATTTGGAGATGTAAAAGATGGTTTTAGATATTTGGTGTATATGTGTTTGAGTACAAAAATGATTTATGTTTCATGGAGAGAGAAAATATTAATCACACAAAAATGGATCTAAATAAAACATTATCTTTTTAAAAATAATAAAACAAAATATAGTAAATTGTAAAACAACATATAGTAATGAGACTCAATACTTAATGAATATGAAATAAATAAATATATCAAATCATTTTGTCAATAGCATCAATAATGTAGACAATAAATTTTGACTCTGACAATTGAAACAACACTGGAGTAAGCCATTCTTCATAAGTATCCTTGAACTATACTAAATTAGAAGTGTGTTCAATGGATATGTTTAGATTCCCTAGATCAGTCATAATTTTACCTAATCCTCTTATTTATATGATTGAATTCCATAATGTAAGTGCTCTCTCATAAGGAAAATTTTCCACATAATAACTAGATACATACAATATCAGCAACTTTCTAAATTTCTATCCAATTCTTTATGAACTATTGATTTTAAGAATGATAATGAACTAAATACTCTCTCATCTTCATATGATCAAAGGATAATAGTTTAACAAAATTCATATAGTCCAAAATACTCACTGAAATCATCTTGCAAAATACTACTTGAATAAATCTTCTTCCAAATCCTTCTAATGGAACCATTTTCTGTTAGCTCATCTAAAATTGGTCTAGCATAGCCATGGAAAAATGTTGTGATAGAGAACACAGTAACCTTTTTTGAAAAATACCTTCAACTACAACACAGTTTATCTATTCATGCTTACAAAAATGTTCTATTAGAATATTCATGTATTTTATAAATATATTACTGATGGAAATTTCAGTAATTCCTCTAGCTATATTCCAAAAAGTGGATTGAAAAATCTGATTGCTTCAATTAATTTATATTTTTAAATTGTTCACGGATATCTCAGAGATAAAGATTATGAAAAAATTCAATTTATTTCATGTTTCACATAATTTTGTTTTATATAAATTGCATATCACTCTTACTTCTTCCAAATTTGATTTAACCAAATATGCTCTTCTTTGAAATTTTTGAAGTGGTATCTCTTTCCCATGAACTATTATATAAAGATGATCATTTATATTAAAATTTAAGTAGCAACCTGGATTCTTAAGGTTGGTCAATGTACTCCATATTTCAAAAATAGGTCCTCAAAAACTTACATATGATAAATATAAATTATCTAGACTCATGTATACCTATTTTCTTAGTCATTTGAATTCAATAATGTAGATGGAAGGATTTATGCATACTTCACAAAACATGCAGCTCATTCAACATTGGAAAAAACCACATAATGTAATTAAAGTTTCAATATCTGTGAGATGGTAGAATAAATATTTAGCTTTATCTACTTCCCTACGGTATTTATACACAAAACATATCAATGAAGTATATTCATTAAATTTTCTACAAGCACGATCATAAATGAAAATCCATCTAGTATATACATCTTTAAGAAGATTTTCCCCATTTATCAATCCAATTACAAATTTATGAAATTCTAAAAGTATTTTTGGAGTACTTGGATAATATGCATGCAATTTATTGATGAGCACCTCCACTATAGAAACATTTTTGAATGTGCTCACAATTTAAGATGTCAAATTCATTATGTGAGCCATGCAATGAATTGGAATCATATACGGTGAAACTGCTATTTTTATTCTATCGTAAAGACCATTATTTCCCCTACATTACTACCGCACCATCAATTCCAACACAAACTAACTTTTTGGCAATGAAAAAATCATCTATACATGTTATATCCTTCAAACTTGACACCGCCTATTTGTAAAGGTTTTTGGAATTGTAATTTTCATTCATTTTATGAATAGCTAAGAGATGGATATTTTTACTTCATATGCAAAATTTTAGACATGAATAAAAACCCATGAAGTATTTTCCACCTCTATGTCCTCATCAATTCAACAAGAAATAAAATTTGTATTTTTAATAGCCTCTTTCAAACCCTCCTTTTCCACCAAAGAAACACATTTTGTAATTTCTCATCCACTACTATCTCGACCAATATGATGGTGAAATGTTCTATAATCTAATAACTAGATACATAATTTTATTATATGAGAAATATTATATGGGTATTCCTTTTTCTATATATGGAATACAACAGAAAATTAAATACTTTTCAAAAGGATTTTAGTCTTCATAGCTTTGCGTAATTTTGCTACAATTGTGCCACGTTTTTCATTTATATTTTTAAAAAGTTTTTATTCTTTTTCATACTCTTATGCATACTTTACATGTAAGAAGTATTTTACATTTTTCCATTTATGAGATCTTACTATGCACCCATCCTTTTGCTTTTGTGAAATATATATTTTCCTGTAGTGTTTTTCAATGGTGTCTAATTTGAGTTGCATTGTATGATCTTTCCCTTGTTTCTAACTACATATTTTACATTGACATTGAGTTAGAATATCATTACCATTTTTTGGATCCATAAGTTCAATAAAAGGATATTTGGCTGCCTAGTCAAACCTAAAATTCCTTCCTATTGTCTAGTTAGTCCTCTTTCTTCTCACATATTTTTATTACTTTCTTCAACTTGTGCCTCTAGGTTTTTTGTAAGTATGTTCTCATCAGGAATATCTTTATCATCATGTCTCATTTTTCTAGAACCACATATTGGAGTAAAATCTTCCTCTGAGGTTGTTGTTGGATTAGTCTTCTCCTAGTCCGATGTCATCAAGGGAACAAATGTTTTCATCAATAGGATCATCTCAAAAATATTCATTTCTGAATGTGTTTTAGAAATTTCATCATATAAAAGTGTTACATAAATATAGTATTTATTATTTATATGATGAATATAAATAAATAAAAAAGAGTACAAAGAGTAAATACTTAATTTAATAAAGAGGATTACAAGAAACATACAGTATGGAAAATATAATAATAAAATTCTATAAATTAGTAGATAGTACATACCTATATTTTCTGTAGATCCCAACACCAATTTTATTTTTTGTGAGTGGCCAAAATATCCAAATAATGTCGTGTTACTCTTTTTTGAACTAGCAGTAACCTTCTTACCTTATTTTCTAGAATCCATGAATATGTCAAAGATATTGATGTTGATGATGCGATTTACTACAAATATGGACACTTAGGGCCTTCATGATAGAGGGTTGGGTGATAAATATTTGTAATAAAGGGGTATGATGGGAAATGGGTTAGAGAAATAGGGGTATGACAGGGCCATGTACTAGATGAACAAGGATAGGATGGGCTAAGGGTTTGATGAATATCGATGGGATAGATCGGAGTTAGACGGATGGGATTTGGACACACAGGGGGTCATAAAGGTTGGATGAATTGAGGTTAGATTGTAGTAGTTGGATGGAGTAGATTCGATGATAAAGGTTAGATAGTAAAAGTTAGATGACATAGGTTGGATAGAAAAGGTTGGATGTAAGTGGTTGGACAACATAGGTTAGACGAAAAAGGTTGGACAAAGAGACGTTTGTTGGAAAATGTTAGACGGTAGAAGTATCAAATTAGGATGAAAATTCCAGATTGAAAAATATGTTGGAATGTCATCTATTTCAAAAAAAAGAGATGTGTGTCTTTTTAATGATAGCTTAGATGGTCTATGTATATATATTATATCTCAACGATATGCATAGTGTTATACGAAAGTGAATATGAATGCAATTTGATTCGAAATTTTGGCGAAATACATGCATAAGTTCATTTTTAAATGTAAATAGTAGGAAAACTGACCCATACAAATGATACGTCAATCGACATTTTTGGTGAACTGGTGGCAACCGGCTACTAATTATTCTCCATTTCCAATTTACAAAACCCCTAATATTTGCGAGTTGACAAAAAAATTCCACTAAAAGTTTCCCTTAAGTGGACCTTGATGAAGTACTTTGAAGAAGTATGCAGATACACTATTGCTTGAAGCTTGAGAGTAGATTGGTCCATCAAGAAAGGAAAGGTATTGACATAATAAGGTCATCATAATTAAAGGGTGTATCTAGAAGCCAGCTCCAAAGAATTGAAGGTTCAAAACAAAGGTATAAGTCTCCAAAGTAATGTATTGAGGCATAAAGGTGTCTATGGAAATAGTCAATCATGTATATAGAGTCCCTTACATTAGTTTATCAAGGAGAAGTAAGGATAAAAGTTTTAGACAAGAGAGGCAATGTTATAATAATTAACGAGGTCATGAGAATCCCCAGATATAGCACACAAGTAGAAGGATGATAGTTGGTTCAAGTGAATCAGAAGGTCAAAAATGTCTATCTAAGGTCAGATTCCATACATCATGATTCAATGCAAAATATTTCTATGCATGGTGTTAGCTGAGTCATAAGGAGTTGTTGGTTCATTATGACCAAATATCTGGAGTTAAGTAAATAGTTTTCAAGTTGAAGAATTTTTACACTATTCTCTAGTAGTTTTGAACAAGTATAACAGTGGCATTTGAATTGAGCTTCAAAATATATATTGAATTTTGTGAGAAGTTTTGATGCACTAAGAGGCCATGAAGTTCATATGGAGTGAGATGAAAAGGTTGAGAAGGTACAACAAGATTACTATGTGATGTTTCATGTATCAAAATTATCCATAGGTTGGCAAGATTGCTCCAAAAATACTAGATTGAATGAATTTGAAAAAGAATGAAGAAAAGGAGGTATCTCTCTATTAAGAATTGTCAAATCCCTTATTGGTTTCATGATCATGGGATCAAGATTATGAAAATCATGAGGATAATAGATTTTTCCAAATGCCTTGGGTGTTCTATGAAGTTATATAAGTTTGATATTTCATTAAAGGGGCATAGTAAGTTCTTTACGATTGACAAAAAAAGTTACAAGTCTATATGTGGTGTTTAAGGCTGCAATGGTGTCTTTACCAAGGATTAGTAATGGTCTACAAGGTCATACAAGCTTAAGAAAGGTTATATATCATGACAGGGGTTCAAGGATATAGGAAAACGTCATCATCGATAGTCATGGAGCACTAAAATAATTCTATAGGTATGTAAAGAATTGTTAGTTGATTATGTTTGTCTCAATGCTACATGAAGTGTATTGACAATCAAAGTCTAATTCTCATGAATATCTCAAAATTGGACTAGTAATTTATTGCCATTGGATGAATTATGTTGAATTATCAAGGTTTATTGACTCAATAGAGTCAAACTCTATGTGATCATGATGAAGGTCCATAAAAGGTCCTATAGCAGTGTTTAAGGTTGTTTCTTATAAATATCATTTCAAGTAGTATGTGTAGACACCTAAATTCGCTATCCCTACTCCTAGTAAGCCACGAGCACATATTTATGTAAATCATATCTCTTATTTAATTAAATTTCCACTTAGTTCCAAAACCTTTAAGTCATTATCTAATTAAAATTAATTAATTGACATCCTTTTCTTAGCTTGACCTAATACAATTTCTATTTAGAATCCCTATGATTTTTCTAACCTACCATTATCTCCAACTCACCCATATCTCATACCTAAATCACCCCTTCCCACATACATGATTTAAAGCATCCTTCCAACTTTTAAAATCCTGAAATCATGCCAAAATAAAAAATCTAGCCATATTAGGGAAAATTTCCCCTTGATCGCCCTAGCCTAGCCATTGTCATTGTCACCCCTTCAAAACTTAGTGATTTCTTTCCATTCTTCATCAATTGTATAGAAAAATCCAAGCTTCCTTGTGTCCTATGAACAATATCCCATGCCCGATCATTCCTAAAGCGATTACAAAATCTCTCAAAACTCGTTTGAATGTACTCACATCTCTCATGATCATACTTTGTGAGATTGCTAAAATTTTGTGTTTCTTTAGTCAACTTTTATCATTTTATCATTTTTATTATTGTATTTAAAATTTTGCAAGAGCATATCATTCTCAAAAACACTCATTTTTCTGCCATCAACTTCATCTTCCAGCTTTCATAATTACAGTCATTTTTTAAGTTTCCTTCCCTTGGCCTTGTCCAATTCTCGATATTTTTTTCAGTATTTATTGTCTTAGACCCACCTCCATCTTCTCGCATGAGCTCTGTGTCTTTTCTATTTTTCTAAAATATCATCCAACCCCTATGTTACATTAATATCATCCCATCTACAATCTAGTCCCCATCAACCAAGGTCTTGGTTCTCAATCTTCCCTTCTTAATTCTTGTCTTCTGTCATTTTCCTAGTTTCTATTCCTCAAATCCCCTTTGTAGGTTGACTCCAACATACAACAACATTTGCATCATCCCGATCACATTTAAGTATTTTATGGTTTACATATTTATCTTACACTTCATATCTCCACTCCTAGGTCATCGTCGACCTACTTCTATACAATTTGGGTCGCCATCAACCTAGACCGGTATTATTTAATTTTTTTTATCATATCAATTAAGTATTCTCGATTCATCATAACTACTTTTATATTTTTTATTCTTTCATTTTCTACGTGTACTTTAAGTTTACCTATCCTTTATATCATGCTTGTGTAACAAATAGGGGTTCAAATCCATCAAGGAAGTTAATGCTTCTTGGGTATGATTTTTGGGAAAACTCCGCATATATCATATAATCAGTTCTCTTCTTAGTATCTATGAGTTTCAGGTCATCATCTTGTAGCAAAGGGGATCCATCATCTACTTTTTCTTGTATTCAATCCACATCACATCCGAGATAACATAAACCCTCCAACATTTGTGATTTGTGTACTTTCCTTAGTTGATAACTCATTAACTTGATAACGAATCAAAAATACTACAACATTCCTAGCATGACAAGTTAGACCACCCTTTAGGTGATCTATTTCTTTTCTTTCGTATTATGTTTTTTCTATTTTCTACTAATACTTTAATGTGATGATTTTTTTTATTACCCATTTGTGTTGCGTTTGACTACTTGGACCACACGTCACTCAAAATTGTAGATAAAAAAGGAAAATAGTTATCCAGAATTCCTCATTTTTCCTTATTTTCTCATTTTTGCATTGTATTGCATTGTAGATCCAAAATCACACTTTGAATTGGTTTAAAATGAACCTTTCCTTTCGTATCCTACTTTATCACATATTTGAACTAGGGGTTAACCTTTTACATCTCACACTTTATCACACACAACCTAAACATCACATATCTAAATTAACACATCAATAAATTTCCTTACCACGTAGACCGATTGGGATATGATGACCCAACAAGAAGCCAACTTAGACATTCCCTAGCCACAACTTACCTAAAACCAAACATAGTTTTCCTTCTCATAGGTACCTTGTTATCCATCCCCTTTTCTTTTTCACACTTTAATAATCTAAAAACATAAAAATAATCTTCTTCTTGAATTTCTTGGGTAAAACGATTTCATGCATATATTTACTCGTTTAGTATCCAAAAGAATGGAACAAAAATTTACTTCATCATCTCAACAAAAATTTACCACAACAGTTACCTCATCTTTGCCCTTGATTATTTATTTCATGAGAAATCAACCTTTCATCAATGTCTCTCACCCAGAACCCCTTGTTCATGCTATAACCTTAGGTGATACTAACCCACTATTATACCACCAATCTTCCTTGTTTAGGCCTATCATTGCACCATCCATTAGATCGAGCCTTTTGGACCTCTTAAGGTCCCTCTTGGTGATTCCATGTTCCAAGAGATTTTGGATGCCAAGACAATGTCGCTCCAATATTATCTCCTTAGGAGATTAAATCTTATTCCTTAGATGGTCTTCCACTCCGTAAACTTTATCCTTTTCGCACCAATCCCAAAACTACATAATTTTCAAGATATGAAATTTCTACACCCATATTTATTCCTCTTCCACCAATCCCTCATCCCATCAAACTACCAAGATAGTCATAACTATTCCTCATAATCTCCTCTCAATTAACACAATAATAAACAATACCCTCCCAATCACCTCTTCATCTTTATCTTTACTAGTGCACCTAACAAACATACCTAGACATCATATCCCTATTGAGAAAGTATGACCTTCTCAAATATAACATGATCACAATACTTCCCAACTCCCTTTTATGGGTGCTCTGCATTATGAAGTGACTAGTCTATTCCATGAACAGCTTTCAACCTATTTACACTCATTTCCTCACTCAACAATTTCCACAACAACCTATTCATTCCCAACAATCATATCATGTTTCCATCTCCCATAACTATTATTTCAATAACCAACCCTTCAAATATAGCCCATGATTTACAATCACCCTCAAAACTTCCTCAAACACCCAGACATCTGCAAATTCATCAAAAAAATCATGTGACCACTTCTTACATGTAGTTATCACCTCTCATGCCTAAAAAAATCTTTCAAATTATCCCATGCATTCCCTCATGAATAGGATGGCTAACCTCAAAGTCACTACTTTAGGATCCAAAGTCTCATTATCATATAAGAAAATATGTAATGACCTTATTCACTCATCCATACCAATTAAACTATATCCTCTACATTGGGGATTACCAAAATTCACCTAGTTTAATAACAAATACGATCCAAAACAACATTTTCATGCATTCAGGACATACATGCTACCTTATTGTACATAATTAAAATTTAATGCTTTGTAATTTCCCCATGTCTTTGAATGGTCCTACCTTGGAATGGTATAATAGAATACCTCAATATTCGATATACTCCTTCTCCTAATTTGTGCATCTATTCTTAAGGCACTTCTTAATTAAATTGATTGAAAAATAACTATCAATGATCTATACGCTATCTCCGCAGATGAAGACAAGTCCATTGTGGAAATTTTCACATAGTGGCGCACTATTATAAATAAATTATCATTCCCTCTCCATCAAATTTACCTCATTGAAATCTTTTCATGTTTGTGTGCGAAGCATATATCATCTACTTTACAGATCCAATCATTATGAACCTTCGAAAAGTCTTCACCATGGATTGTAAACTTAAAACATGTTCCCTTGAACAAGGTAATTTAAAGTTAAAACCAAGAAAACCTAAATGTTAATTTACTAAATCATCAACACAAAATGATAATTCTAATTTGATGACAAATGATGTGGTCGTTAATTCATCTCCCACATTTACATCTAGCACCTAGACTCAATAATGATCCCTTTGACCAACACCCAACTACACTCCCCTAGGGGAGTCATATAGTACAATATTTGACAAATTGATAGTAGTAAACCTTATCACACTTCCTCCCATCTACCAATTGATGAGTCTAGACCAAACCCATGTGGTATCATGAAGACCATTATTGCAAGTACCACCAAGTCCAAGGCCATGACATAGAAAGATGTCAAAATTTTAAGGATTTAGTCTAAAGAATCATTGATCAGGGTGATCTTCAAGTGGAAAATCCAAATTCCTCACCCAATCAACCACTTGATATCTTCAAAAACCTTTCCCAAATCATACACCAACAATCCAAGCTACCACTTCTACCACAACCCAAGCACCCAATGCTCACACTATAAATACTCTTAACACCACTGATCAGGAACCTATTCCATGAACAAATTCCTCTCTTTCATCATCCATCACATCCACCCCCTTTGATATTGGTCCCACATCTATCATACCTACATTTATCTCGACACCGGATTCCACATCTACAAATACTAGAACCCCATTTGCAAATATATCATTTATGCCCCTAGAGACATTCATGAAGCAACCATTCCAACCTATTTCTAGATCTGATGTTGGTCCTTCATCAACTCCCTTACCTATTACATCCACTTCATCATTTACTTCACCCATTTCAGTAGGATCAACCACCTCACCTATAGCTATTCCACCCTTTCCCATCATACCATCCTTAGAACCTACACCAGTCCCTCCTCCCATTCTTTTACCCACATCAACTATTGTGGTCACATCCACACCACCTTCTTCCTTCACACCAATTTCATCATTTGAGGAATTCTTAAAATCACTTCAGCTTGCAATGACCTCAAATGTTCCTTCCATATCATCAACACAATCTAATCAATCTCCACTTTTCATAGATCACTTTAGAAAAATAATTCTTCCTGCACCCATGCCAACCATGACATCACCATCTAACCCTCTAGTTGAAATTTTTGTCACTCCTCCCAAGGGAGCATCCCCACATCCAAAATCTATGAAAATTTTTAAATTTAAACAATCCAATGTAAACTCATCCATTTTAGAACCACAAACATTTCAGCGACCGATCCAAGACCATTGAATACTAAAACATCAACCTACTCTTTAAATTTACCCCAAGTATTAAGGATGTCTCACAAGGCATATCCTAGTACTTTATTTCGATCAGAATGAAAATATTCCAACACTTACTACAAACCTCTAAAATCACACTTTCTCATATCAAGTCCATTGACCAAAAAGGAAAGAAACCTTCATCATTTAATTCCAAGATTATGTGCACATTTCATCATAACCATAGGTACGATACTAAACATTACAGAGTGCTCTAGGCCATTACGCATAATCTCATTGAAGAGGAAAAACTTCTTCTCAGAGTGAGCCAATCCCTTCCTTCCACATCTAGTCCAATATTCATCATTTTGCCTTTGGGAGATGAATCCTCCAGGATGGCCCCCTTTGTTTATTAATTATTTTTGTGTAACCACTAAATTTTGTTCACATTATCCACAATCAACCTCTAAAACAAAATCCAATACCTTCATCTCCATTCCTTCTCCCAAGGAGTTAACCACATCATATAAATAAAAGGTTTTCATTTTAGAAGCTTCTAGGCCCATTAAACAAAGTATTGTTAGAAAAATTCATTAGGCCTCTATTAAGATGTCATTTTATGAGCTCATTTAAAGCTGACTAGATCATAGACAAGATCTTACCAAAGCCTTAAAGAACATATGGACATCTAGTGATGAAGCTCAACCCTTCGCATCTCTCATAGGAGAACTTACTACTTCTGCTGCTATATCATTTGATGATACTAAAATTATAGATATCCCACTAGAAGAACATGACCTTCCCCTCTTTATTATGGTTAGGATCAATGATACATTCATTCAACGATCCATGATCGACAGTGGGGAAAGCATTAATATCCTTCCATCACATACTTTCGATCAACTCAAGATCCCAAAGGAATTTGTTTCCTAGACACCCATGTTCCTTCACACTTTTAATGATGCCATCACTCCCACCTTAGGAATGGTCATTCTTCCTATCCATGTTGGTGAGAATCTCATCCATGAGGTCTTCTACATCATTTATGGAGAATTCCATTACAATTTTCTCCTTAGGTGATATTGGATTCATGTTATGCATTGCATCCCCTCTACACTTCATCATTCCCTTAAATATGAACATGAGGGAAAGATCTTCATGCTCCCTAGGGATGCTCCTCCCTTCCAAGGGTGCAACATGACCTATAGACCAAATTATGTACTTGTTCCTAAGAATGATTCATCTACACCATCCACTAGCTCAGTCATTCCCTCATCCAAACTCCCTAATGATGACTCCTAGACCATGTAATGGAAAAACTTACAATGTGGGAGTATCGTCTTCTCACACTCAACACTCTTCCTACTCCTTAGTGTATCAAGTAGACTCAATAAGAAACCTATTTATCAACCAAATGTCGAGATGTTATTCCTTTCTACCCACCTCATCTTCGTAATTATGTCATGTATGGCGGTTTTGATACCCCCTCCTCTCATGTCAATGATCTTCCACATGCCAATATTTATACCAGTGGCTTTCACTTTTTCAAAAAACCATATTTTTCCTATACCTATCTCCATTGTTACGCAAGGAAAGGATTCATCCTAGGCTATTATGAGCACGACCCACATGGCCTTATTGTTGTTCAATGTCAAAACCTCATAAAATGTTTGGGATAGGCTATAAGGAGCATCCCGCCAATCCCATCCCACCATCTAAGATACTAATGGACATGTATTCTCCACCTTATCTATCTTCACCAAATTTTAAGGGCATGGAAATGGATGACAACATTTCTATTACTTCTGAATTCTTTTTGTCTCCACCATAAATTTGGTAATGGTCATTTATCGGTGTGAAAATTAAACCGGGTCCCTTCCCCTTCACCATCTAGATATGATAGAAGAGGACTCTTGTACCATTTACGTCCTTCAAGGTGTGCTAATGATGATGAAATTCTTTCCCATATGGGGGAAAAAGATTATTATCTACATAAGGCCTTACCATCTCGACACACCTAATCTCCTCAATGAATCCATGATTGATGTCAATATCGGGACTCCTCAAGAGCCTTGCATCCTCAAATTAGGTCAACCTTTTGATCCACACAAGCTTGAATATTTCAAAGCATTCTTCTCTAGTCATATTCAAGCATTCACATGGTATTATCCAGACACATCGGTATTTACCTTTCTATTGTCATCCATAGTATTGTCACCTTTCCCAATGTTAAAACAATAAAGTAGAAGCTTCACGCATGCATCCTCATGTTTTTGTCCTTGTTAAAGAAGAGTTACAACGCCTTATTTCTGCTAATTCCATCATTCTAGTTGACTATCCTCAATGTGTTTCTAATATCGCTCCCATCTCCAAAGTGTCGAAATATTTTTATATGCACAAATTTTTGAGATCTTAATCTCACTTGTCCTAAAGATGACTTTCCTCTTCCAAACATCGATCAAATTTTGGATATTACCACAGCTCATGAGATTATTTATCTCATGGACATTTTCTCTAGTTATAATCAAGTTCTCATGACACAAGAAACCCAAGTACAAAACCTCCTCCATTACTCCTTTGGGGACCTTTTGATAACACTTCATGCCCTTCAAGATAAAGAATATCGACACGACCTATCGGTAGGATATGACTTATATATTTCATGATGTCATCCATAAAACCATAGAAGACTACGTTGATGATATTTTAGGAAAATCTAAGCATTAACGTGACCATTTTTGTTCTCAAATTCCTTTTCGGTCACCTTATTCAATTTTAACTTCATCTCAATCTAAAAAAATGTGTATTTGAGTCTTAACTAGAAAAATCCTTGGATTTATCATTTCTATTAGGGGAATTGAATTTGACCCTACAAAAATCAAGGAAATCATAAAATTACTTCTTCAAATACTAAACATCTTTGCAGCCTTCGAGGAAGACTCTTGTCTATCTATTGTTTCATCTCACAACTTTCGATCATTTTCAACCTTTTCATCACCTCCTTTGGAAGGACATAGAATTTGATTGGGATCATGATTACCAAAAAGTTTTTGATGATCTTAAGAAATATCTCTTATCTCCACCAATGCTTACACCTCCTCGTGAGGGGGAGCACTTTTATCTATATATCTATGCTACTAATGATGCCTTATGAGTTATGTTAGCACATTATGATGACCAAGGTTGTGAGCATGACATTTATTACATCAATTGCACCCTTCATGACTGAGAAACCTACTACACTGAAGCTAAAAATTTGTGTTGTACTCTCTTCTTTGCTACTTCAAAACATTGACACTACCTCGTTAATTGTAAGACATATGTTATTACTAGTGTTCTTCTTAAAAATATTCACTCTAAGCCATATCATAATGATCGTATAAATTTTTGGTTCATGCTCATGCCTGAGTTCGATCTCAACTTCATTTATCAAAAATATATTAAGGGCCAAGCTATTGTAGACCAATTAGCAGAATCCCCCCTTCCTAGTTCACATCTTCCTCATGAGAAATTTCCAGATGAGTCCATTAATCAATTTCATCACAAATATGGAACTCTTAAATTCACTCTCTTCTTCAATGGATCTAAGTTTCATCAAGGGGAGGTAATGGTGTTTCTCTTATTCCTCTTTGGGAAACTCTTATTCCCCTCGCAAGAAAAATAAATTTTGAGTGTACAAAAATATGGTAGAGTACAAGGGCCCTTATCTTAGGTGTTGAAATTGTTGCCTTTAGGTGTTCAAATCCTTGAAATCTATGGAGATTCTAAGCTTATAATAAAACAATTCATAGGTGATTATTAATGTAAAAATGTTATCCTTCAAAAATATCATGATATTGTTCATCTTATTCTTGAGGCATTTGATTCCTACACCATCAAAGTTGTTCCCGATCAACCAATGGTTTCACCGATATGATGACATCCTCATAGTTCTTATGATATGGAAACTAAAGCATTCCATTGTCCTATCATCATTTATCATTATGATCGACCTTTCCATGAAATACCCTAGGTTAATATTATTGAATATAATTCATCAAACCTTTAGTATTCTCAAATATTTGATTATTTATCCCAATCCATTATTCCTCCTGATCTATCCAAAATTCTAAGAGGTATTTTCTTCAATGCTCTAACCGCTATGTGATCCTTGGTGGAATTCTTTATAAATGTGGATTTGATGGTGTTCTTCTTCAATGTCTTAAATCCCATGAAGCCTCTCAAGCCATCCAAGAAGTCCATGATGGTATTTTTGGTGGACACTTTAGTGGATTAGCCATTTCTAAGTGTGTTCTATGTATTAGCTATTACTGCACTTCCCTCAATCATGATGGTTATAAGTATGTTAAGAAATGTAAAAATATCAGCAACATTCCAATCTTATTCACATTTGTAGTCGGGCTTTATAGTGAGCTCAGGAACTCTAGTCCATTTCATAAAGGGGTCTTGATCTCATTGCTCTTATTAATCCTCATTATTCACATCAACATCATTCAATCATTACTATAGTCGAATATTTAACCAAATGGGTGGATGAAATTCCACTCACCTCAATTAAATATGGTCTAATCATTAATTTAATATATCCACATATTATCTCCCACTTTGAAATTCCCCACAAACTTGTCATGGACAATAGAAAGTTCTTTAAATACAAAGATATTAAGAAAAGATGTAATGCATTCAACATCCAACCTATATACTCTTCTCAATATTATCTTCAAGCTAACAACCAAACCAAAGATAAAAAAATCCTTGAAACATTCTTGCTAAAACCATTGATCAAGCAGATGATCGATTTGAAAAAAATAACATTAGAAGCAAATGATAAGACATGAAACCATAAATTTGATGGGAGGGGCACAAAAATCAAGAAACGATCTAGCCAAAGATGAGGTGTGGATGATCAACATGTGGGAGAGGCGTCCTAGGATACATTTTAGTAACAAAGATGAAAAACACACGTCTAAATAGTAGCGAGCGGAGAAGATTTACATTCAATATTTTCTATCTCTCAAGATGGAGGATAAAATCAAATATATTGCATGCATAAAATATGAAAGGTTGATAAATTCATGTCTAGAAGAATGGAACCCTTCTTGATTATCCCCATGGCGGTGTTGCTAATGATTCTCTTTGGTCACAATTGTGAGGTAGAATATAGTTTCCATGGTGGGAGGTGGTTTTGTTTCTAGTATGCCTAGGTGTGGTGAAGCATATTCCAAATTTGTTGCTTCCCTTAAAGATACGGTGAAGAAAAAACCCCCTCCCCCTTCCCACCAACTTATATTGGTGATATGGCGTAAGAGATCCCTATGCTAAGGCTAGAGAAACTGGAGGTTTTATCCCACCTTCAATTTTTTTCCAAACTCGCAATTATTGGGAGATTCAATGACATGTGGCCACCCTCCGCCAATCTCTCACGGTGGATTTGAAAAACTAGACTACAAACTCAAAACAATGTTATTCTCTATAGGTTTCTTTGTGGTTTAGTTCAAAGAGTCTAAAGAATATCAAAAATATTTTTCGATGAATCATGGTTCTTCGTAAATGTGGGGCTATTCCTCATGCCTTGGTTTCTTGAGTTCGATTCGAACTCCTTTTCGATTTAAAAATTCCTATGTGGGTTCTCTTTCGAATCTCCTGCTGCATTTTTGGTATGCACTTGAATATATCAACAATGATATGGGAAAAATTTTAAAGCCACAATTATCCAAGGAGGCCACAGGATTCACACAACACAAAAATAGATTTAAGGGTTTACTTGATTATATTATACTGAAATTGGGAATTTTAAGCATGTCCAAACCCTATATTATGAGAACAAAAACTTTAGCTGTCACATTTTCTGAACTCTATGGAATTTACAAGTGGATTATCCACAGGGTAAAAGGAATCATAAAAGAAAGGCATTAATAAAAAAGGAGGGTGGAGAAATCCCCTCAAAGATTGGCACGTAAAATAGATCACATGGTAGTTTCGAAAGACTTCAAAACCTAATTCTAGGAATGGAATGAAGAATAAAATCAATACAATTCCTATGATTAGATCTGAAAATTTCAGGATAGTTGTAGGTGGTGTTAAGAGGGGGAAAAGTCTTATAAATCTAACAAACTAGATTCAGATCAGGAAAAAAATCATTACCCTTCGAATGACCTCATCTTGGTGGTAGTTTAAAATTAAAATAAATGGCATGAGGATAGGAAGAAAAAGGAAAAATGGGGCACTATGTAAACCTCCTCAGCTACTACTCTTCATATGAAGAGCGGTATTTTATGATCATATTTTCAGATTAAGA
Organism: Taxus wallichiana var. yunnanensis; assembly: GCA_018340775.1. Classification (NCBI taxonomy): domain Eukaryota; kingdom Viridiplantae; phylum Streptophyta; class Pinopsida; order Cupressales; family Taxaceae; genus Taxus; species Taxus wallichiana. Next base: position 486,892,653 of record CM031238.1, read on the forward strand.
TATCACTTATAGCTAGATTAGAACATATAATTTTTTTGTGGATTTTATTTCGGTTTGTATTTCATATCTATTATGTAAACCATCCTACATATTTTTTTCTAGATATCACATATATTTTAAGGAAGGGGACCCAAGAACCCCTCGAATTATAGCTCTGGTAAAAATCGTTCTCTTATTAAAAAAACCATTGATCAACAAGGACGTAATTGGCATCTCAAGATTACTTTTTCCCTTTCGGCCTATCACACTAGCATTCGTATCTCCATGGGGGCTATGCCTTTTTCACTCATTTATGGTTTTGAATCCATCCTTCCCCTTGAATTAAAAATTCCATCTTTGTGCATTTCCATTCTCAACTTCATCTCTAATTAAGACTATTACCAAGCTCGTATAACAAAACTTTAGTTTTTAAATATAACGCCGCATTCTCGTCTCTTAAACACCATCATTTTTATCGAGAATGCATTAAATGTGCTTACAATAAACACCTATAAGAATGTGAATTTAATGTCAGGTGACATCATACTTAAAGAAAATTAGAATGTCACTACTCTAGAAAGGATCCAACATGGAAAGTTTTCCCCTAACTAGATTGGATGATACATTATCACACATAAGTATGGGTTGGGAGCCTTTCATCTAGCCTCCAAGAAGGTAAAATGGAAGTGGAACCTATTAAATCATTGCACTTATGAAAATTATACATCATAGCATGTCTACCTAATCTCTTATTCATATCCTTAGATCATTCCTCCATCTCGTCCTCTTCCATCTTCCATTGTGATGATTTGGACTTATTCGGTCTTCGCCACTTCCTATATGTGACCCTAAATATGGGAACTATGACTCTGCCCATAGAATATTCCTTAAGGATAATTTTTGACCCTTTTGGTGAGAACTCCATGATCAAAATATCCATCACCATCTTATTCACTTGTTGGAGCCATGTAAAGGGGTCCAAGGGTGTCTCTTGTACATTCATTATACCCTCTTAAGTGGTCTACTTAGCTATTTCCAGCTTTCCCCAATGTAAAATTCAAAATTCATTGATACTAAAATAAAAATAAAGTTATCCAAAAAATATGGATCCCTCGAATGAAAATTGTTCATGCAAAAAAATTAAAAGTATGTAAATAAAAGTCACAAAAAGAAAGATAAAAATAATAGACCGATCCTTCAAGGATGACTATCATATATTATTCTTTGCATCTATATTATGTATAGAGTAGACCATAACCTCAAAGGATGGACACTCTTTTTAATGGTATTGAAGTCTTCCCACATTGATCAACCTTTAATTTTACTAGAATCCTAAGATAGCTTCCCGCACCGATCAAATTTCTTCTAGAAGACATCCCACACTTAATAGTTTTCTCTTTCCCGTTCCCATAGTTGGGACATAGTTTTGGAACACCACTTTTGGAGAATCCTCTTCCCTTATACAAGTGAATCTCAAATCCCTTTATCATTTCAACAATAGGTTTATGAGTTCATTCCATCCATTCCATCCTTATGATCTTTGGTATGAAAAACTTTCATTGGTTATATGCTAACATTTGTTTTGGTTGCATGTGCCTTACATCACCTGGATCCCCCTCTTGTTTACCTCCAATGCGGTTGGAGGCATATTTTCCTTGTGCATTCCTTGATATGATGTAGTGTCATTCATACCTATAGGTCACCTTTGTTAAATCACATCTCATCCTCCACCTCATTCAACCTTATCCAATCTCTCTCATCTCGAAGTCCTCCTTTGAGACCATATTTATTCCCCCCTTGGGGAATTCTATGTTCGCTCTATCTATCTCATCTCAAATTCCACATTCAGGACCATACTCATTCTTCCCTCCTTCGGGCATATGTAATTTCTAAGTCCACATTTGTAACCATCTTTATTTTCCTCTAGGATTTTTAATCCAACATTCAAAATATTCCTCCTTCAGGCATACATACTTTCTAAATCGACATTTTTGGCCATATTTATTTTTTCCTCCAAGATTGTTTTTAGACATTAAATCCTATTCAATCTAATCTCAAATTACACATTTATTTCCATATTTATTTTACCTTTAGAAATTGTAATTATATATTCAAATCATTCCTTTATACTCTCAAATTCCACCTTGTATCCATATTTATTACTTCAAGAATTTTATTTCACAATTCTATCTAATTTGTGCACAAAGTCCATCTCGTGGCCATACTTATTCCCCCTTGGGGAGTTTCTACTTAATCATTTTCCTTCACAACCATACTTACTCCCCCTTGGAGAATATTACTCCACTTTATTTTTCTTTTTTCCTTCCCATCCTTTATCTTGTCCCAATGGGAACTATACCTTTTTATCCTTGTCCCTTGTGGACACATACCTTTTTTTCTCAATTCCTCATATATGAAGGATTTCACATACCTTTCGCATTTGGTTGCACATTATTTGATGAATTTTCCATGACCCATTGTTCATCTCATCTTGCATCATACTAGAGTTATCTTCACCCACTCACCGCATGTAGAATGTTATAACACATCTCCATTGAGACCGCAATTGTCCTCTACCAATGTGATATTTCAGTCACCACCATAGTTTTAATTTTTGTGATCCATTTTTCTTGGGGCATCTTTCCTTAGTAATCCTTTTACCTATACTTTTTTCACCCACCTGCCCTTATTCATTTACCTTTTTCAAATCCATCAACAATTTCCCTATGCATCGTTGATCCCCCATTTAAGGGGTAGCTTATCATCTACCTTTCATCAATCCTAATCCAAATCTCATAATTTATGTGTCATGGTTTGCTAGCGTAAACCCCTTAACAAAAGGGGGAAAAATGTGGACACATAAAGTTGGTATCCCTACCCCTAATCTTCTCGTAGGTGTATATTTATTTAATTCATCCCTCTTATTTAATTAAATGCCCACTTAGTGTCCATCACCTTTAAGTCATTATCTAATTAACATTAATTAATTAATCAATGGTAATAAATTAATTAATTGAAATCCTTTTCTTATCTTTTCCTAATAGACTTTCTATTTAGCATCCCTATGATTTTTCTAACCTACCGTTATCTCCAACTCAACCATATCTCATCCCTAAATCACCCCTACCTACCTACATGCTTTAAAGCATCCTTCCAACTTTTAAAATCCAAAAATCATGCCAAAATAAAAAATATAGCCCTATTGGGGAAAATTTCCCCTTGAAATGCGTTGGATACCTAGTGTAGTCACCATCACACTGTTTGATATCTAAGCTTCCTTACGACCTACAAACAAGCTCCACGTGCTCGGCATTCTTGAAATAGTTACAAATATCTCAAAACTCCTTGGAACGTGATCACATCTCTCATGATCATCCTTTTGATATTTCTATCATTTTTGTTACTTTAGTCATCATTTATCTTATTATAGTTGTTCTTATTGTATCTAACCTTTTGCGAGAACGGATCGTTCTCAAAGAACACTCATAGTTTTGTCATCACTTCCTCTTCTAGTGTCCTACTTGCAAGTCACTTTTTCAGCTTGCTTGTCCTCGGCCTTGATCAATTTTCATACATTCACCGTCGACCTGTTAAGTTATCATCAACCTTGCCTTGTTTTACCGTAAAATTCTATCTCGTAACCACCTCCATCTTTTACATGAGCTCTATTTATTTTCTAGTTTTCAAAACTCTCATCCAGCCCCTTTGTTACATTAAGATGAGCCTATATGTACTCTAGTCACCATCGACCAAGGTCCTAGTTCTTAATATTCCCTTCTTAATCCTTGTATTTTTCATTTTCTTGGTTTATATTCCCTCGGATACCCTCTGCAAGTTGACTCCAACATACACCAGCCTTCTGTGGTATCCCAATCACATCCGAGCTTATTATAGGGTTTGCATATTCATCTTAAACTCTAGATCTTTAATCCTAGGTCATCATCAACCTACTTCTATGTAGTATGGGTCACCATCGACTCGACCAGCTATTATTTTATTTGATTTTAATCAGATCAAATCAATATTCTGATCCATCATAGTTACATTCTAATTTTGTATTCTTTCAGTTTCTACATACTATCATTTTACATGTCCTTTATATCACGTTTGTGTAACAAATGGGGGTTAACATACACCAAGGAATTTAAAACTTTTTGGGTCTGATTTTTCAAGAAACCTCCACATATATCATCTAACCAATTCTCTTCTTAGTATCTATGAGTTGTAGGTCATCATCTTGTAGCACTAGGATCCATCATCTATTTTGTTCCTGTCTTCAATCCACATCACATCTAAGGTAGCATAAACCCTCTAGCATTTCTGAGTTGTGTACTTTCCTAATATCTAACTCATTAAATTGATAATGAGAAAGAAAATACTACAATAGTATGATTATGGTTAATGTAGACGGCTAAATTTGATCTACCCTTATTTTCCCGTGTGCACATATTTCTCCATGGTCCTAAATAGATCCCTTTTATTTAATTCATCCTCCCATTATTTAATTAAATTCCCACCTATTATCACATCACTTTTAATATTAATTAAATAAATTGATTAATTAGTAAATTAGTTAATTAATTAACTAGTTAATATTTACTAGTCATAATGGACTTTCCCTTTAGGATGCTTTTATCCTAAATCCACATCCCTATGTTTTTATAGCTTTTATCCTACCTATCCTAATCTCCTAACTACCCATGACACATTCCTAAACAACCTCTTCCTTCCTACAAGCTTTAAAGTTCTTTTCCCATATTAAAAACCTAAAATCTTGACTAAATCACAAAATCAACCCCGTTGGGGAAAGTTTCCCCATAATCGGTGGCAACCCAAATACCAATTTGATGTGGACCCTATAATACCGAGTTCTTCCCTTTCCAAAAAGAACACACAAAAAACTTAGCCTTCTTGCATTTTTCAAATCCAACATCAAACTAGAGCATATTTGCAATAGTGTCAACCCTCTTGCAGTCCTTTGAAGCTTGTTTTCATAACTCATGTGACTTTGGGAGGTTTAAATTTATTTTTTTGTATCTTATGTTATTTCTACTATTATCTTGTTAGATATAACATCTAGTAGTACTAGATCATCTTCAGTAGCACTTAGAGATCCATTATTATCCTTCTCTTCAAGACTTTTGCTTTTAGGTCATCCATCCCTACATTTATATTTAGACTTATTATACTCTACTTCATTGCCATCACCCATCCTAGGTCACCATTGACCCAACATTATATCTCTATATCCTTTCTTTATCTATTTTTTGACTCTATCATCCCTCTCAAACTTCATATTTTCCATCCTACTTATTTGTCACACAAAATCAGTCATGTATTCACTCCAGTCACCTTTTCCCCACTGGTTTCCATTAACCCCATCCTATTTGTCAATTAATCCTTCCTTACCTCTATTTTCTTCCATCCTTTGGTTTCTTTTGCCTCAAACTCCTTCTTTAAGTCAAATACAACATCTATAGGCTTCTAGTGCATCCAGGTTCACATTCAAGTCTCTAAAAGTCTACATATTTACAATGTTGTCTAGATCGACGCACTTAGGTCACCGTTAACCTTCCTCTATATAGTCTGGATTGTCGTCGACCTAGTCAAGTAAGTTTCATTCAGATTTATTTCAATGTTTTCCATCTATTTCTATCGATTTTATATTTTTTTATGTATCTATTTCTGTATACTATCTAGTTACTTATCATCTATATCACTTTATTTTATCAAAAAGGTTTGACATCTATGAAAGGAAGGTAAATATTCTTAGAATTGGCTTTTTAGAAACCCCACATATATCATCTAATCAATGTTTTCTCCAATTATCCTAGTTTTTCAAGTTCATCTAGCTTATAACGAGGATCAACTAATTTTTCTCCCATTTATCCATATCACACATTTGAGGTACCATAAACCCTCCATTTTCCAAGTTTTTTAGATTTATTTAGTAGCTAACATCATTATTTTGAATCGAATGAGAAAACTATAACAATATTTTAGCTCGTCCGTGGAACCACCCTTTAGGTGATCCTTTTACATTTCTTTTTATTTTCAGCTTCTTTTTTCTTCCACTAACATTTGAGAACAAGGCTTTTTTATTTATTTCTTGTGTTGGAATTCACAGCTTGGATCACTCTTCACTTAAATTTTAATTAAAAAGGAAAATCATTCTACAGGTATTCTCCTTTTTTTCTCTTTTTCTCTTTTTGCATCACAATTTCCCTTTCTTGTGTGTGTCCTCATCAAAAGATCATATTTGGATTTGGTTTAAAATGAACCTTCATTTTTTGAATCTTACTTGTTCTCATAGTGTAAGTAGGGTTTAACTTGTTACATCTCACATTCTATAACACACAAACAAACCTCACTTGTATAAATCACACATCTAAGACAACATCCTAATAGGTGGAATGATTTTGATTTGATCACCTAACAAAAAGCTTTCATAGTGTTTTTTCCATGTTAGAAACTTTGTATAAACTCGGGCCTCACATACCTTTGGATATATAGAGGACTCCCAACCATAACAACCTGAAACCAACTCTAGGTTTCCTTTCCCTAGGCACATTTGTTATCCATTCCTTTTTTATTTTTTAAATTTCTTAATAAATCAAAACAAATAAAAAAATATTTATTCTTGAATTTATTTATGTAGTTATTATGAACTTTGTTTTCATTTCATGCCCATAGTTACTCATTCAGTAGCCAAGAAAATGGAACAAAACTTTATGTCAAACAATTTTTTCGTCTCATCTCAAAAAAATGCTACCATGACTAGTGTCTCATCTCGTACCTTGGTCACTTCCTCCAAGGGAACCCAACCTCTCATCAATGTTTCCCAAGGATTATTTGTTCAAACTACTACCATAAATGAGACTAATCCTTTCTTTTATCATCATCCCATCCCATCTCAACCAACCACCCCTCCATCTCCTATATCTAAACCTTGTAGACCCAATGTTATCCCCCATGGTATTTTATATTTCCAAGAGATTCTTGATGCCAATCTGATAGCTCTTCAAGAATACCTTCTTAGGAATTCAACTCAGATTCTAGTTGATGGTCTATCCCTTCAACAACTTTATCCTTATCAATCAAATCCTGAAATCACCCAATTTCCCTCCTCACAAATTGCTACATTCTAATGTGATCTTGATTCATCCTTTACCAATTGCCCACCTCATCAAACCAATAATTTAGTCACACCCATTCCTCCCCATATTTCTACAATCAACACAACTATCACCACAACCATTTCCATTACATCTTCAGCCATTGTCATTACTAGTGTCCCTACATAATCTTCCCAAATGTTATATCCCATGTCTGGACAACATAATATTTCTTTTCCTCTCACATCACATGTACATATCATTACTTCCCAAACCTACACCTACGAGTTATTTGCATTATGCGGTGTCTAATCCACCTCATCAACATTTTTTTATTCATACTTACATTCCCACTCATCATTTACCACAACATCCAATCCAATCCCAACAATCGCAACATCAAACATTACAAAAACCTCCTTATCAAATGATTCCTCAAAACCCTACACATCCATAAACTTATCAACCACCTTATCAAGCTACTTTCCATGCCACACAATCACAATCCCAACCTATCATCACATTGAAAAATTCTATCTATGCCTTCATGAATAGTTTAGCTAGTCTACAAGTTGCTACCTTGGGACCCAAGGTACATTATCTTATGAAATAATATGTCATGAACCTATTCATCCATTGGTTCTAATCAAACCTTAACCCCTTCATTTGGGGATTTGAAATTTTACCAAGTTTAATAGCAAGGAAGATCCCTAACAACATATCCACACATTTATGCATGTTACCTTATCGCATATGATCAAGAACTTATGGTTCACGCCTTTGCTATGTCCTTAGACAGCTTTGATGTTGGATTGGTACAATGTGATTCATCAACATTCCCTATTCTCTTTCACCCAACTCATGCAATTATTTCTAGAGATTTTTTTATTAATATTGCACTTAATATCACAATCAATTACTTGTACACTTTGTAGACATGTAATAGCCACTTACGTGGGCTTTAATGATAAGATTACACTAATTATCCTCTTTCTCATCATTTCTGTAATAATTAGCACTTTTACGCTAATTACCTAGCATTCCTCTCCATATTCATTAATTAACGATATTTCATTAATTAATTAGCCTTCCTATCATTAAGAATTTCGATTAATGACCTTTTTAAAATTAATATCCACTTCTACTTGGGTTAATTAATTATTATTATCTAATTATGCTCTTAACTCTAAATAAATAAATAACCATTTATTGGATCAAATTCCTCTCTTACATCACACAAATCATACTAATTTTCTTTTAATTAGCTTCTATAAGCTTACCTCTACCTATTAATTAATCATCTTTGATTAATTAAAACAGCCCCCAACTCCCATGACTTACTAATGACAAATTAAACTCTTCTAAATATAAATTACCTTTTATAAAGAAACCTTATCGATTCCCAATATTTCTTTACCTTTATCCCACATTCATCAATTTTATAGCCTTGCCTCTTCTGAAACCTATATACAAAACCCTCCTTCTTACCTTTGTTCTTGCACCATGCTTTGAATAGTGAAAACTATAAGTATTTTGATCGAGTCATTCTCCATTGTTGAAATAGCTTCTCCATCTTGCATCCTATCACTCAAAATTGAGTAATATGGGAAGATCCAAAATGGCCTTGTAGCCATTCTTGGTGAGATTCCATTCTCAATATTTGAGATCTAGTAACAATCCACTTCGATTGCTTATGTTCTTCATAGGTTCAAAGTTTAAGTTAGAAATCATATAGAGTAGGAAATAACTTAGCATGTAATTTCATTTATGCATTGAAGAAACATTCCTTTAAGCTCTTAGCTTGATGGTTCATTGTTTAATTATCATTTTATTTTTAACCTATGTAGATATTAGTTTGAATTTATAGCTTAGTTAATTATACATGAGCACATACACCATTAGATAGTTTGAGGATTAATCTATTAAAAAAATAGCATGATGGTGTGGAATTATAAACCAACTATCATTTACTCTTCTTCAAACTAAACTCGTTGAAATATTCTAACATTCTTGTGAGAAACATATTTATTCTATATTACAAATACAATATTTCCAAAAATTTGAAGATGCCTTCACCATGGCTCACAAAATCAAAACTTGTGCCCTTGAGAAAGGCCAACTAAAACTTAAATTGAACAAACCCAAAGATGATTTTACCAAAGCATCTGCACATAATGATAAATATAAGATTACATCCAATGTCATGGTCATCATGTATTCTTCTGTACCCACATCTAGCACATGGCCATAACAATGGGCCCTATACCTACATCTAACCATACTCCCCTTGGAGAATCATATAGTTCAATATTTTATGAGTTGATGGTGGTTAATCTTATCACACTTCCTCTAATATGAACATTTGATGAATCTAGACTGAAACCCGCATGGTATTGTGAGGATCATTAATGTAAATTCCACAAATTTTGAGGACATGACATAGAGAGGTGTCGAACCCTTAAGGACCTATTCGAAAGAATCATTGATCAAGGTGATCTTAAAGTGGAAAATCCTAATGCATCACACAATCAGCAACTTGACATATTTAAACAACCATTTCCCAACCAAGAACCAACAATTCAATCCACCACTTCATCTACACCCCAATTGCATAATGCTCATACCATAAATGCTATCCATACCATTCATCAATATCCTATTCCATCAAAAACCTCACCTTCTTCATCAACTATCACATACACTTCTTTAGACATTGTTCCTTCACCTATAAGCCCACCGACACTTATCCCCATAACAACATCAATTACACCCACATCTATCTACAAATTTATTCCCACATCCACACATGTTACATCTCCCCCATTTGTAAGCATATCAATGATGCCCCTTAAGACATTTATGAAACAACCATTTCAACCTAGTTCCACATCTACCCTCGATTCAACACCTATATCTACTTCATTATCTACCCCATGACTTGTCACATCCACTTCATTGAATTTTATTACTTTATCCACATCTATTCCACCTTTACCCATTATACCATCCTTAGCATCAATTCCATATCCTCTTTCCTTGATTTTTCCTACATCCACCACATTAACTACATGTCACCACATCTACATCATCTTCCACATCACTTTCATCATTTGAAGAATTTATGAGAGCATTCCAACTTGCCTTGACTTCAAATGATCCTCCCATCTCATCTACACAATAAAAAACTTCTACATCAAACCAATATTTTCCTCCTTTGACCTCATCATGTAAAAACTACTCCCTCCGCCTATAACACCACCTTCAGATCCTCTACTTTATATTGTGGTCATCCCTCCCAAGGTTGCTTCTTCACAGAAAAGGTATGGAACCCTTGGCACATTTCCTCAATGTTCTCTTTCACATCCTCACAAGAAAATTGATATCCCCCCTCCTAAGATTAGACAAACCAACACTACATCATCTATCTTAGGACCACATCCATCTCTTCTTGGACCATCTCCTTCATCACGGATGCTTAAAACCACTAATAAAATCAATCCAAAACCATCCAACCCTTATTCTTATAACACATCAATCATCATCAAAACCAAAACCAAGACACCAAAACCCCAAAATACTCCACCCTCATCTTCGACATCCAAATCATTTTTAGTCTCCACTTCTTCATCTAAGACCAAGATGTCTCACAAATACAAGGTACCTCCTAATATTTTGATTGAGTATTATGCGAAGTTCTCCAACATCTTCTCCCCATTTCCACCATCACACTTTCACCTATTAAGTCCTTTGATCCAAATATTAAGAAGCCATCGTAGTTCAATTAAAACCTCATTTTTCCTACCACCATACTCCTAAACATGATACCAAATAGTACAAAGAGTTTAGTGGGAAACATCATCTATGATAGGAACTTAAGGAGAGTGAGTGGAAATGAGACATGCAATCATCATAGAGCTCAGAACGGCTTCTAGACCAATGCAATCATTCCAAATAGAAAGATACTTAATAGATTATAGGACTAAACCAAAATAGAAAGGAAAATGCATAAGGATTCATACTCATTCCATAAACATACATGAAAAAAACTATGAAGATATATGTATGGACCAGAATCATTAATGATCATATTCAAATAAGTTGGTAACCTCATTACATCCATTAGATCCATTACAAAACATCACAATATGGCAGACCAAAGTCATACATCATAACTGGATTTACATCCCTTAGCTCTCAAAAAGAAAATTTACAATCCCAAGCCCCTTGATGCATCCTTCTCCTATATTTTATCTACCCAACCCAATACAACTCCTCACAATGGCATTTTTGCAGAGCTCTGCTCTCTATTGATCTCTCTCTTTTTTTTCTTCTATGGGGTGCTTGTATTTATAGGCCTCTTGAACTACCAACTCACCTTTCTAAGGCTTCAGATCCATCACCAAGTGTCCCAATGTGGTCCTCCATGGGAGCATGCTCCTCTAGGCCTGAGCTCTCCACTCCTTGCCATGATGGTCTTCTAGAAGCTTCCATCATAGGGCATATTCCTTCCTAGGCCAACCTTCACAGCTGTGGCACCTTATCCATTCATCATGCATAGTCGGGTCACACTTTTCTCATGTCCTTCCCGATATGCCAAATATGGCTAAGTCCCGAGACCTTGTTCTACTCAGCATGTAACATGGTCCTTCTAAAACCCTCCTAAACCCCTTGTGTGCTTCTCCTTGCACACCCACCCTCAACTTAGGCCTTGCACTCATGCACCTTTTTTGTACTTAGTCAATATTTTAGGGGCCCAACATCACCCCACACTTTACCTATTCTCTCACCCTCGGGAACACTTCTTCAAAGAAAGAATTACAATAGACTTAACATCTTGGGAAAAGAATAAGGGAATGAAGAATTGGGAAAAATGAAAGAATGGGGAAGTGTTGTTATTACTGCAACAAGATAGGAAAATATCTTTTGCAAGTCAGCCTCCAACTTGTTCCAGGCATCGAACTTCATTTTGCGCTCTCTAGAAGAGGTCACCAACTAGGGCTTACCTCCTCAAAACCTAGTCCATCTCCTCGAGTGTTCATTGTTTCAACCATTCCTTCCAATTCCTTTCCCACATCCTCAAGCATCCATCCTTCTTGTAATCTATGGGTACAACTCCTTCAACTAGTTTTTAATTGAACCTCATAAGGTTTCAATAGCTTCTGACTTCTTCTCAACCTCGGCTAGGATCCTCTCCCACTCCACTCTATTTCCTTTTTTCTTCTCTTGGAATTCCTTGAGCTCTACCTCATGAGTGGTGACCAGAATACTCACCACTCTATCTCTATCTGTGCAATTTCATGCGGCTCAACAGTATGGGTAGCAATTTTCACATCAGCAAGAACCTTGTTGTACTTGGAAATGATTGCTACAACCTTCAATTTTTCCTCCTTTTCCAGGTGCACTGCTACTTCTTCTTCATGGATTCTAAGGCCAAGAGGTTTCTCTCCATGGTGAGGATGCATGTTAAGTCTTCAAGGCACTCAAGGGAAGATCCATACTTTTGCGTGGGTGGTGCTAGGTCTAGATGCTTCAAAAAAATGGCATCTGTGATGGATTCTACCTTCTTATATACCTCACACACCCTTTCCTTTTCTTCCCTTAGTTCACACTTTAGTTGTGCACTAATTAGTTCCTCCTACTTTAAGTCCTTGGTCCTTTCTTCTAGCTCTTCTTCCCTCTTTTCTAGCTCTACCTCTAGAAATTTTACCCTGTCATTCCTCCCAATAACCTAGCTTCTAGTTCAACCGAGACCTTATTCAATGCATTACAGACTTGTTCATCCAAAAGCTATGAGCTCACCAAGGGGTTGTCTCCTTTTGACTCAGCATCTTCATTATTTCCCCTTGGCTTACCTCAAATTCTGGCTCATCGATGTGGGACTCAATTTCCCAAGAAAGCATTTTCCTCATCCGAGGGTATGCACCTTCTTCATCAAATGACTTCATTGCCAAGAGTTGATCTATTGGGACTGTGCTTTGGAAGCACACATGCAACACCTTGTTTGGATCATCAATATAGCTCATTCTTGGTCTCTTTGGATCTCCATGTGCTTTCCTCTCTGTGCACATGCCCTTAGGAATAGTACCATTAGATCTGGGCCTCCCATGCTGCCATGATGATCTTTCCTCCTACTTTTTTTCCTTATCTTCATTCATCACTATTTCAGTGTTGCACTCCAACTCTTGTTCTACTAAGGCTTCAATGATTTTCATTTCTTCTTTCTCTTTCCACCTTTTTTATCTTCATCCTTAGTGAGGCTTGGAGTCCTCTGAACTTCTTCATGCTAACCTCTTCACCTTCCTCCCATGTCCTGGGTGCCCTCCTCCTCCTAGGCTTCCCTTCCTTCCTTCACACAAAAAGATAGTCATTCTTCTCTCTTTTCTTCTTCTTCCAATCATGTGCACACTGAAAAACAAGTGGTTCTTGGTCTCCTTCAGGTTCATCTTCTTCATCATCATCCCTCTCACCCCTATATTTCTCCAAGCTCTCTTGTCCTCCTCCGAATCACCTCCTTCACCTTCTATTTCTTCCTAACTCGGGGATTCCAGATAGGAGATTCTACTTTCTTTCTTCTCCTCCTCTCTGATGACTCCTCTAGTGATAGGATTTTTTGTTCTTAGCCTCCTCTCTCTACTTGGGACCTCTTCCTGCATGTAAGTACTTGTTCTAGCACTTGTTCCTGGGTGCCCACCATTTGTGTATCTTGGACACTTGGTGCCTTTTTCTTTATCTCTTCCATCTCCTTTTTCTTGGGCATGGGTCTTCTTCTACCTATTGGGTCTTCAGGTATAGATATCTCATTTTCAAGATAAGTGCCCTTCTCAAACTTGGGCCTTATGCGAAGGTATACATGCATGCATGGACCTCCCTACAATAGGTAGAGTCAGAGGTTTCATCATCTAAACTTCATGTGATACATACTTTTCCACGTACGCACACTTGTTGGGGTAGACCAACATGTCCTGCATCTCCCTGTGGTCCCGATCCATATTTCCAAGGTCAAACTTCAGCTTCTTGGATTCCTTGAATCTATTTACTCCCACCTGAAGTACTGAGTGGTGAAGGAAAATGGAAGTTTACACCATGGGCTCATGCTTTCATCAACCAACCTAAATCTGCCAATGCAGAAGTGTTGGTATACTATGAAATTCAGCTTCTCCCTCTATGTGAGCTTTGGTAGTTGTTCTGGGATCCTCCACTCTACCCCAAACACATTCCTCAAGCATGTATACCACTTCTCAAGATGCACCTTGTGAATGCATCCATCATGCTATCACAAGTGTATTTTTTGAATCTCTTTGCAGTGGGTGAGGGGTCTTCCTCTGGGTACTCCCAAATGAACTTATCTACCACATCTGGCACTCCGATCTCTAAAAACACAATAGTTAAGAGGACATTGCCAAAAAGTATCTTGTCACCTTCCGCACGTTGTTGATGATCTCATCCATGATGTACATGACAAGTTGTAGATGGTGCCTTCTGATATCCTTCTACAAACATTGAGCCATGACTTGTTCACTTGCATCCACCTCTCTTGGTCATTAAGTTTGGTTACTAGGCATGCACCATTCTCATCACCGGTCTTGGATATCCACAATATCAAAGTACCTTGACCCCTTCTTGTATGCATATGTGGCGATGATTTTCTTTGATGGCTTCTTTGTCACATAGGTCATCCTCTATACTTTCTCCTTCACAGATGAGACCTGTGAATTTTGAAATCAGCTGGAGTTATGCACATCTTTGCACCCTGCAAAGTGAAAGTGGTCTTCATGTACACATGACATCAGCCACTGATAGAGGCGCTCAAGCTTCCCAAAGTAGGGAAACTCATAGAGTTGCAACAATCCCACCTTCTCCAACTTCACTTTTACTTTGTCGCTATAAATGGGTAACCCTTCTGTGTCCTCTTGTTTTTTAGGTGCACTAACTCCAACACATTTCTTTTTCAGTCATGTTTGTGTGATGGTTATAATCACTTACTTATCATTTTTTCTTAAATGGGACTCCCACTCCTTTCCAAGAAAAACCCATCTGGGTACTACATTTCTACATACCATTCTTCATTGGTACTTGTGGTGTTTCTTGTTGTTTTCCCTTTCCCTTTCCTTTTCCCTTCTTAGGTGTTACAACTGGTTTCTTGGGTGCCATTGTGTAGGTTATCTTTGCACTTCAACTTCTCTTTCTCTGCTTCTCTACCCTTTCCAAGCTTAGATCTCAAACTTGTGAAGAAAATCCTTTTCAACCCATGCCCTAGCTACCAAACCCTCACTAGAATATCCCTTTCACAAGATGACACTTCTCCACAACTCTCTCTACACCCGTGAACTATTTCCCTCCTAGTTTGTAGATCCAAACTAGTCACTCACGGTTAAATTTTTCCAATTTTTCTTCACACGGATCAACTCTAGAAACCCTAGTTCACAAAATCTCTTCCTTCTTCATATTCACAATGTAAATAATGAAGTGTCCAACCTTCTATTTATAGTTTTTCCCACTTTTTAACATTAAATGCTACCTCACCTACCACCATACTTCAACACTTAATGTGGATTTTTCAACAAAACCCACTTTAGCACTTTAACTCACTGCCCAACCTTGCGTGATGACAAATCCCCCCACCTTCTCGGCACAACCACCAATCCATCTTGACAGGAGACTCTTACACGCACACATGTCACCACACCAAGGTACTTCCATCATGATTTTTTCTCTCCTACCTCTCGTGTTGCTTTTTTTTTTTTCTTCTCTCTCTCTACGTGGATCCACAATGTAGCCTTACCCTGACACCAACCATCCTTTTTCACCTTTCCTTCCATGCACTTCCTTTCCTAGGGCCATCCAACCGGGCTTTCCAACGCAATCCTTCCTAGTTCTTCACACTTTGCACTTTCTTCCACCTTACTCTACCCCACACTAAAATGATGTGTGGTCCTCTGCACATTCACAACCTTTGAAAAAGTAATGAGGTTACCGGCACCCAAGGCACAACACAAAAAAACAACAAGAAAAAGGGAAACACAAGAAAAGAAAATGCATTAAAGGAAATCCTAAACTAACTGGAAATACTACCTTATTACAAACACCAAGAAGACTTATTTATAGTAGGGCTTCAACCTACTCCCATTGAAGTGTCCTAGAAATCTCATCCCATCCAATGCTTGTAATTGGCATGCACCTAATCAAGGATGTATGAGATGATGTAGGGACCCAACCAATGGACTTTTAACTTCCCAGATGGCACAAAAACTTTGAATCATATAGTAAGACCATCTTCCCAACCTCAAACTTCTTGTTCTTAATGTGATGATCATGCCATGCCTTTTTTTTTTTTTTTTTTTTTTCTAGCTCCACCTAGGCTAATGATCATCTCTTCATCCAATTGCATTAACTTGTCAATTCTTTCCTCCAGACACTTGTTCATCATCTAATCCTCCTACGTGCACTATACATAGAGAAGGTAACATGAATTCAACTAGTAGGACAACCTCCATGCCAAACACCAATTGAAATGGT
The DNA here is from genome assembly GCA_018340775.1 of Taxus wallichiana var. yunnanensis. Classification (NCBI taxonomy): domain Eukaryota; kingdom Viridiplantae; phylum Streptophyta; class Pinopsida; order Cupressales; family Taxaceae; genus Taxus; species Taxus wallichiana. The sequence continues at coordinate 486,909,263 of CM031238.1, forward strand.
GTGGCCTTATTCAACCTCTTGTAGGTTGTCCTATATGCCCAAAGAATGGTGATACTTTTCATCCCAATCCTATCTACCAACATCACAGATCTTAGTCAACGTGTGACTAAGTATTTTGTTAAATGCCTCAATAGTTCCATTTTCTTGAGGGTGATGGTAAGGGTAGTAGTTTTGATGAGCCACCATGAATTCTAATAATAGAATCCTTACTGTCTCATTCAAGAAATGTGTACCCCTATCACTAGTCAAACTCAAAGGGCATCCATACCTTGTAATAATGTTTTCCCATAAAAATCTAGCAGTTGTAGTAGCTATATACAATCCTTAGTAGGTGTTGCTTCTTCTACCCACCTTGTCAAGTAATCTATGCAAGTGATTATATACCATGATCTAGTCCTACACATGCATGGCTGGTGTAATAGGGCCTACAAAGTCTATAGCCCACTTTTCAAATGGTTCTCACTTGGATAATAGGTCACAAAGGCATTTCATCTCTTTTTTCCCTAGGTTTTCCAATGCACTGAAAATGGTCACATGCCTTGCAAAATATTCTTGTAGTCTTGATATATGGTCTCCCACCAAATCCCTATGCCATAATATCTTCCATGCAAGGTTGGCATTTCCCTACATAGTGTCCACCTCACACTACCTCCATGCACCTCTTCTATGATGGCTAGGTGCTCATGTTCTAGCACACACACACAGTAAAACCTCATCATCACGTCCTAATTTGTATAAATCCCCACTAATCAACATGTAGGGCATGGAGAACGTATATAGCTAACCTTCTTTTTATCCAATGCCTTCATCCCTTCTGGCACTACACCTATTTTAAGAAATACCGCAATATCTTCTAAGTCTGAGGGCATGCGCCCCAACCTAAATAGTTGTGCATCTGGCATAGTATCCTCAATGCTTTGCACGTCCTCCCTTGAATCAATTCTAGACAAATGATCAGGTCCGAAATTACTTTTTCCTAGTTTGACAACCACCGTGAACTCAAATTCTTGGAACAATAGTACCCACCGACATATGCACCCTTGTAGAATGGGCTTGTTCACCAAGTATTTCAATGCCATATGGTCAGTGTAAAATATAAATGGAGTTTCCAAAATATATTCTAACTTGTGAAGTGCGTAGATCATTGATAATGCCTCGCGCTCAGTTGTAGTATAATTCTACTCCACTGTGTCAACTTCCTACTTGCAAAGCACAAAGGATGATCAACAATCCCTTCACTAGGTTGTGCAAGTACTACTCCAATGGTGGTTCTTGAGGCATCAACATGAACATGGAAGGCTTATCCCAAGAGGGGAATCATAGTATGGGCACGGTGGTGACAAGCCTATCCTTTAAAGTGTCAAATGCCTTCTGTTGCACCTCTCCCCAATGAAAGGCACTTTTATGTCTAAGAAACTCTTCTAAAGGCATGCATGATCTTGGCATATCCCTTGATGAACTTCTATAGTACCCCGTATGCCCAAGAAATCCACACACTACGCTTTTTGACTAGTAGGCTCCCTCAATCCCACAATTACTACAACTTTTGTGGGATCTACTAGTAGGCCCTCCTTACATATGATGTGCCCCAATAATGTTCCAAATGGGGTAAAAAGACACATTTCTTAATGTTGAGGGATATCCTCAACTACCGACACCTTTCAAACATTAACCTTAAGTTGTCACAATGGTCCTTCACTAACCCATATATATCCAATCATCTAGGTAGACTTGAAGAAATTTATGGATGAAGTCCTGAAAGCTTGTACCACAATGCATGCGAGAACACAAGGTGCATTCTTCAACCCAAAAGGCATGACTGTATAGGAAAAAATTCCCCACTCAGTGGTGAAAAATCATCTTCCTCTGGTCCTCCTTCATGATCCTTACCTAGTGATAGCCCGAGAATCCATCTCGTGAAAGAGTAGACCTCACGTCCCCGCCACTCCTCTAAATTTCTTTCAAAGTAAATGGGGTTGGGAAAGGATCAATGATACACACTACATTCAGTCCCTGTAATCAACATAGATCCTTATCCTTCCATCCTTCTTGATGCTAATTACCATTGGACTTATCCACTCTACTCTTCAACAACTTCAATGATGCCCGATGCTATCATCTTATCTATTTCTTCCTTGACCTTCACGCATAGGTTAGGATTCATTCGGTATGGTCTCTTCCAGATGGGTGCACACACCCTCCTTCAACTTAATTCTCATTTCCCCCAAGGAATGGTGAACACCTTTGAGTTCATGATACCCACATGGGAATAAATCCTCAAACTCACGTAAAAGATCAATGATCTTGAGACTTCTTTCTCTCCAACCAATAGTCTCCAATGATAGCCTCTTTAGGCTCTTCTTCTGAGCCGATGTTAACCTTCTTTGTCTTTAAAGGTTCATGATAGGTGTGCACGCCCATTCATCAAAACTATCTAACACCTCACGCATCCCTACAGAATGGTCAACATCCAAGTTTTCCACTTCTTCCCATCAATAATATAAACCATCTTTCCTTTTTCTTTTCTATACATGCGCGCTCTCAAACTTGTATCTCTTCTATTTTCTTCTTCCTCAAAGCATGCCTCCAAGCCAGGTTCACCTAGAAAGTCTAGTAGCCTATCTTCTTCCATGGCACACTATCCCCAATGGTAAGGTGCTTGACAACCTACAATGCCTTATCCACCAAGGGTTTTGTACTCCGATACTCAAATGTTTGAATGAGATCAGCCACTAACTCTTTCCAATTCCCTGTCTTGATGGCATGTCTCTGAGTGAATGTACCATGCACATGCACACAACCTTGTAGGGTGGAATATAACTTGTGAACCCATAATGAAGGTGGTAATGCTTCTGCTTCCCATCCAGGTTGTCTCACATGCTTGGATATGGAAGGAAGTGGTCTCTTTACCATGGTAGTATTTTATAGCCATGGGCGTTGCTCCTACAAAACCTTATGGAGAAGGAAATTCTCACCTCACACCATTCCAAGAGGTTATCCCGATGTGTCACCCACCACATGCATGCAATAGTTCCGAGTAGGACATAACTTAACATCCCTCTTCATTCATTCTCCTTCTTCCACTGAGCTTCCATCTCCTAAAATATCTCAGGAAGGCTCCTCCTAAATACTTAGGTAGCTTCTTTCCTCCTAGGTGCACCGACTATATGTGCCTTTGTCACCTTTGTCACCGATCCTCTCAAATGTCATCTGATTAACTCATAGGTCCCATGTGCCCAATTATCACATGCTATACTGGTGGTGTCACTTAAGACTAGCATCCTCAAACTAGATAACTCCTTCTATGGGATGGATTATCTCTAGATCCCTGATTGAGCACACATATATTCTATCTAGGACCTCTTCTCCCAAAGGTTCAGTATAGGGTGTTGATTTTCCATCAACCAGGGGTATGATGACCCATTCCTCCTCATTTTCAAAGCTTATGTATCCCTTTGTTGAACCAAAGATCCACATTGTTCTTATAGCACCATGGGCACCCAAGTAATGCTGGGAAATTGTTTTCCTGGTGAGTGCCAAGACTTCAAGTCCCTAGTAAACTTAGCCCCCTGAATGGTGATAGTTGCATCCTTTAAGACACCGATGGGAATTTCCTTCATTTTTTTTTCACCATATACAACACATTCAAAGATGGTTGTAATGCAGGTCTTCCCATCTGATGCCATGCATCCAAGGTGAGAACATTGACCTCCATGCCTATGTCAATGAGGATATTACTAAGGAGCCATCCATCCATGACCATACATTTAACGTGATCTCCTTATCATAGTCAAGGCTGTGAGGGGGAAGGTTTGCATGCAAGACCTACCTCTCACACTCTTCTCTGTCCAGCATGTGGTACCTTCTCTCTCTCAACCATGCTCCTAGCAAGGGAATAATATTCTCTTGCCTTAGCATTTTACATACTTCCTTGACCTCATCCAGGTCATCCTTTGGTGCCTCAACCTTCCTTCTTTTCTCCTCCCTCCTGACTTCTCCTTTAGACACTAGATTTCTCCTTGTAAACTCCAAATGACATCCATGGTTTCTTGATATACCTCCTTTTGATGCACAGGTCTGGTACTTCCCATGTACCACTTCTTCCCTTGAAACCAGGTTCTTCTACCTTGGCATTTCCTTTGTCACACATGTGTGGCCTCTGCTCTTGTTGTTACCATAACAGGTTCCAAGCCTACATCACATGTCACCCATGGCATCCATTGTGTGTCATCCTTCTTAATGCTTACCATTACAGTGCCCTTTTCTTTCCGGTGCTGCTGATCATGTGCTCAAACAACTCAGGGCACTCCTCATACTTGTGCTTCTTCCCACACCATGAGCACTACAATAAGTCTAGACACTCACACTTGTAGTGGTCTGTAGATCCACAATTAAAATAGGTTCCACATGGGAACTCACTTCTTCCTCCATGGTTACCATGACCATGGAAATCCTCCATGAAAATCCCCTTCCACATGCGCCTGCCTCCATCTACGTGCTCCTCATAATGGTGATCATCACCCTTAGAACCACTTGCAAGGCTAGTTTGGCACACACCAAGATCAATGGCCTCATGGATCTGGTCAATAAGCCTACAATCCTTAGTATCATGGGTCATGTAGAGGTGTAGATCTTATAATAGTAAGAAGATACATTCTTCCAATTATGTGTTGTAATAGTAGGGGACATCTACTCACATCATGGTCCCCATGAAAATCTCATAATCTACTACTATGGCACACTATATCTTCTAGGGGAAACTATCCTTGACATGCCCCTCTACTTCACAATCTATACACCACATTCCACTACGAGTCTCATGAGCTGAGTTCATAGATAAATTTTCTAGCTACTTAGCCATAGCAGTGATTTGAGCTTCCAAAAATGGGCTAACACCAATGTGTCAACACTCCCAATAGCTTCAACGCTGCAGTAGGGCAGCTTCCAACACCTCACACGGGTCTATGAAAGTCTTATGAGATAAAGCTCTTCTAAATGGTGTTATCAACCCTCCAAAAACCATTGAGCATGTTGTGAAGGGTGAATGTCATATGAAAATTTGACAGAGAGTTTTTAAACCATGCATCATACTCCCACACACTCTCTCACCATTCCCTGTTGATCTCCTTAAGGGCATGATGCTCTTCTCTTTTCAACTCGTGGATGTGGAATTCTACTAGGAAGGCATTTTTCAATGTGGTGTAATCTACCACCATCTGATGGGGGTCATACTTCCTATACCAGCTATGCATGTGTGCCCTTGCAACATCATTGTTGCAAATGAAACTTGGCCTTCCATTCTCGGGGTTGTGTGATCCCTTTGCGCACATGCCATAACAACTCACACTTGTGAACATGCTCCACAACATCTTCAATACCTCTATAATCTAATCTAGAAATGTAAAGACATCTCAAAGAAGACTTGAGGAGGTGGTTGGGGCCCTTTCCTCCTGATCCAGTTCCTTGACTTCCTCTGGTGTTTCCTCCTCCACCTTCCACTCCACTCCCAGTCCTCCACCCCCGATCCACTAGATCCACTAGGTCCTATGCCTCCAGATCCACCAGTTCCACCTCCAGATCCTCCACTAAAAGCCAAGGGGCCTAAAGTGGTCATGCCTAGGGTCCCCAACATCCCACTAAACTACACACCAATCATCTGTGAGATTGTGCCACTTCCATATGTGTGTCCCGCACCCTCCCTCGATGTGTTACCCAAGCCTTGTGTATTTTCTCCTTTTCCAAAAATTCCTCCAAATACTATAGTATGTGCATAGCCATAGAAGTAGGAAATGAAAAATTATATCTCCTGGGTACAAATCTGTCACTTCCACCGATACCAACTAGGTTAACGATACTTCTCCCTTGATCTAGAAAACCAAGCACTAAGGTTTGGTCACTAGGTGGGTTCAGATGCATGCACCAATGACTCTTCTCTCTCTATGTGATGAAATCTCATCAGAAGCCAAAGGGGTCTCTCTTACATGCTTTCCAAGATGGGGTAACATAGACTTCTCAGTTCCACATCCTCTGTGTGAACCTCAAATCCTTCCCACAACGTCTACCTCCATATATCCATCACACTTGCAACCTCATTGTCTAGCAATCTCCCTTTCACATGCTTCACTATACTTGAGTCATCTCTCCTCCCTTTCTTTCTCAGTCCACAATATCTTCCATCTTCCTCCACCCTAGCTTCCTCACCCAACTCAAAATGGTTTAGCCGCCATCAAAAATGCCTCTAAACTCAAGGTAACAATCAAGATCTTCATTTCCAGAGGGATAACACATAGAAATGATCCTCTGGCTCCCTCAAAAACTCAAACTCAACAACTTCCAGACAAGAATATGTGGAAATAGCATATTCCAGGTGTAGCTAGCCAACACTCCTTTCCACCAATGATCCACAACATGAGTCCACATCATATCTACATCTTGCAACCTCTGGTACTCTTCTTGGGTCCACACGCATGATCTATAATACCAACTTGATCTAGATGCATATGCCGAGAGCCATTCATACAACTCTACTGGGAAGCAATAAAAAAAAATTCATACAACTCATGGTAGAGGTTCTCTTCTACCCATCTACGTGCATCAAACTCAGGTCCAGTGTTGAATCTCTGAGAAAATTCATCCTCCATGCTCTTAAACCATGTTTCAACACCTTCAAAGTTAAATGCTCTATCATCACTCATTGCATAGATCATGATGTATGCTATTTCCCACTACAACTTTGAAAAGAGGTCCCAAAAATGGAACCAAGATGTAGTCATTTTTACACCCACCAAAGAACAAGGGAATCCCATGCACATGTCGGCCTATCACCCAGCGGGTGCTGGGCACTCACCCGAGGCACACGCGTGGGTGCCGAGTCTCTCCTTTATGTGAGTTTAGTGGGAAACATCATCTATGATAGGAACTTAAAGAGAGTGAGTGGAAATGAGACATGCAATCATCATAGAGCTCAGAATGGCTTCTAGACCAATGCAGTCATTCCAGATAGAAAGATACTTAACAAATTATAGACTGAACCAAAATAGAAAGGAAAATGCATAAGGATTCATACTCATTCCATAAACATACATGAAATAGAACTATGAAGATATATGTATGGACCAGAATCATTAATGATCATATTCAAATAAGTTGGTAACCTCATTACATCCATTAGATCCATTACAGAACATCACAGTATGGTAGACCGAAGTCATACATCATAACTGGATTTACATCCCTTAGCTCTCAAAAAGAAAATTTACAATCCCAAGCCCCTTGATGCATCCTTCTCCTATATTTTATCTACCCAACCCAATATAACTCCTCACAACATTTTTCTACAGAGCTCTGCTCTCTATTGATCTCTCTCTCTTTTTCTTCTATGGGCGCTTGTATTTATAGGCCCTTGAACTACCAACTCACCTTTCTAAGGCTTTAGATCCATCACCAAGTGTCCAGATGTGGTCCTCCATGGGAGCATGCTCCTCCTAGCCAATAAGATCTCCACTCATGCGTTGGGTCACCTCATGATGGTCTTCTAGAAGCTTCCATCATGCAGGGCATATTCCTCACTTACACATTTATGCTTCTTTTGTTATCACATTTGATGATACATCTCTAGAGATTTTGGATGTCATACCTGACAAACATGACCTTCCCCTTTTGATCACGGTTAAGATCAATGATACTTTCATTCGACAATTCATGATCAATAATGGGGTAAACATTAACATCATCCCATCACATACCTTCGATCAGCTTAAGATCCCAAAATCCACAATCATCCAAACACCCGTGGTCATTTGTACCTTCAACAATGTTATCATTCTCACCTTGAGAACAATTGTATTTCCCATCCTCATTGGTGAGAATATCCTCCATGAGGTATTATACATCATAGAAGGAAAATTTAAGTAAAATTTTTTACTTTGAAAACTTGGATCCACAATATGCGCTACATCCCCTATACACTTCATCGATGTCTTAAATATGAGCATGAGGGGAAGATCTTGACACTTCCTGAGGATGCTCCACCCTTAAAAATTTGTAATATGACCTATCAACCTAATGACATCCTTGTTCCCAATAATGATCCATCTACACCATCAATGAGCTCATCCATCCCTTCTTAAAAACTTCCCAATGATGCCTCCTAGATAAAGGAATTGATAAACACACAATGGGGGAGTATTGTCTTCTTACACTCAACACCTTACCCACTCCTCACTGTCTCAGTAAACCTCGACGAAGATCTAATGTATCAACCCAATGTCAGGGATATAATTCCTCTTGGTCCACCATATCTTCGAACCAACCTCATCTATGGTGGTTTCGATATACCTTCTTCTCACATCACCGATCTTTCACACACCAAAACTTATATCACTCATTTTGAATTTCTCCACAAACCATCCATCCTCCACACCTACCTTCACCATTGCACATGGAAGGAATTTGGCATGGGATGTAAAGAGCATGGGCCATATGTCCTTTTTATGGATCAGTCTTCTGAAGCCTTAGGAAAATCTTAGGTTACGCTATCGGGAGCAATCCTCTAACCCCATTCCACCATCCGAGATGTGCATGGAAATACCTTCTCGATCTTCTCCATCCCACAAGTCCATAGATATGGATGACACCATGTCTATTACCTTTGGATTGTTTTTAGTATTTTTCATCACCTTGGGACCAATCACTTATCGGTCTAAGAATCGACTAGATCCTTTCCCCTCCACCATCTAAAGAATATAGAAGAAAAATATTCTACCATCAAAATATTCAGTGTGTTGATGACAATGGAATTATTTATCTCATGTGGGAGAGGATTCTTATCTTCATAATAACTTACCATCGACACATCCAATATTCTCAAGGAAGACACTATTAACATCAATATTGGGACTCCCAAGAGCCTCACATCCTTAGAATAGGTCAATCCATTGATCCACATGAGCTTGAGTCTTTCACCACATTCCTATCTCATCATATCCAAGAATTCACATGGTCATATTCAGACATGCCAAGTCTTGACCCTTCTATCATCATTCACAATATCATCACCATTCCAAATGCTAAATTGGTTAAGCATAAGCTTTTACACATGTACCCTCGAGTTTCCCTTCTTCTCAAATATGAGTTGCAATGTATTATTTCTTCTAATTTCATCATACCCATTTAATATCCCTAATGGGTTTTGAATATTCTACCCATCAATAAAGTGTCTATAAAACTTCGTTTATGCATTGAATTTTGAGATCTCAAACTCTTTTTCCCTAAAGACGACTTTCCTCTTCCTAACATTGATCAACTTGTGGATCTTACTATAGGTCATGAGATTATTTCTCTTATGGATGGGTTTTCTTGTTACAATCAAATTCTTATCACCCCATGAAGACCAACATAATACTTTCTTCATCACCCCTACGGAGACCTTTTTCTACTGCATCATGCCCTTCAATTTGAAATTTTTTGGAGCTACGTATCAGCGGGTGATGACTTATATTTTTCATGATCTTATCCATAAAACCATAGAAGAATATGTTGATGATATTTTAGGTAAATCTAAACATTTCCACAACCATCTTTCCATTCTTGAAGTCTTTTTCAAGCACCTTATATTCTTGTGCCTTCATCTCAATCCAGCCAAGTGTATGTTTGGAGTGTTAATTGGTAAAATCCTCGGCTTTATTGTATCTATTAAGGGAATTGGAGTTAACCTCATGAAAATCAAAGTAATCATAGAAATTCCTCCTCCTTCCAATATTAAGAAAATTTTTAGTCTTCAAGGCTAACTTCAATCGGTCTGTCATTTCATTTCCCAACTTTTAGATCATTTCCAACCCTTTCATCATCTTCTTCGTAAAGACATAGACTTCAATTGGGATCATAATTACTAGAAGGATTTTGATGACCTTAAACAATATCTCTTATCTCCACTAGTGCTCACACCTCCATGTGAGGGGGAGCCCTTTTATCTATACATCTCTCTACATCGGTCATGCCCTAAGGGCCATATTAGAACATCATGATGACCAAAGTCATAAACATATTGTTTACTACATAAGTCATACCATCAACAATTACGAAACTCAATATACAAAATTTGAAAAGTGGTGTTGTACTCTCTTATTTTTCACCTCTAAGCTTTGAAACTATCTTGTCAATCACAAGACTTATGTCGTTACTAGTTTTCATCTTCTTAAGACGATGCACTCTACACCATATCAAAATGATCATATTACTCGATATCTCATGCTCATGACTGATTTTGACCTTGATTTTATTTCTTAATAATCCATTAAGGGCTAATTTATTGTAGACCAATTAATAGAAACCCCTCTTCCTAGTTCACATCTACATCATGATAAGTTCCTAGATGAATCGATTAATACCTTTCATCATGAGTATCAAACCATTAAAATTAATCTCTTCTTTGATGGTTATAAATTTCATAAAGGGGAGGTTTTGCATCATTCTCTTTCCCCTTGGGGATGATCCTATTCCCCTTAGAAACACACGTAATTTTGAGTGCATGAATAATATGGTGGAGTACGAAGCCCTTATCTTAGGTCTTGAAACTACTCTCTTTCTAGGTGTTCAAATCCTTAACATATATGGGGATTTTGAACCTATCATGAAACAAGTAACATGTGAGTATTAGTGCAAAAACAAAAATCTTCAAAAATATTGAGACATTGTTCATCTCTTCCTCAAGGCCTTTAATTGTTATACTATCAAATCCATCCCTCTGTTGTCCAATCATTTTGCAGATATGATGGCATCCCTTATAGATCTCATCCTATAAAAATATAAGAATCTAAACTTTTTGTTCTTGTTCACCATAGTGATTGAGCATTTCATGAATTCCATCACATTAATATTTTGTATTCTAGTTCTTCGAATCTTTGGTATTCCCAAATATTTGAATATTTATCCAAATCTATCATTCCATCCGATCTATCCAATAATGTTAGGAGGTATTTCCTTGAACGTGCTAACCCCTAGGTGATACTTGACAATAGTATTTATAAGTGCATATTTCATGATATTCTTCATTGATGCCTTAAATCCCATGAATCTTCTTGTGTTATCCAAGAATTACATGATGGTATCTGTGGTGAAAACTTTAGTCTCTTAGTCATTGTTAAGACTATTATTCATGTTGGCTATTACTGGCCTTTTCTCAATCATGATTGTTGTGAGTATGTTAAGAAATGTGAAAATGTCAACAACATTCCAATATTATTTGAATTCCTAGTCAAAATTTACAACCGGCTTAGGACCTTTGGCCTTTCTCACAATGGGTTATCAATCTCATTGGTCTCATTAATCCTTGATATTCATAAAAAAATCACTCTATCATCACTGCAACCAAATATTTCACTAAGTGGGTGGAAGCAATTTCCCTCACTTTAACTAAATTTGGTTCAATCATTAACTTTATCTACCAAAGCATATCATTTGTCACTTGAGCGTCTCTCACAAACTCATTATAGAAAATAGAAATTCCATAAAAAAATATCTCAAGAAAGTTTGTGACTCTTTAAATATCCAAATTAGTTTGTCTTCAATGTATTAGCCTCAAGATAATGGCCAAGCCAAAGTAAATAATAAAACCTTTTGAAACATTCTTATAAAACTATTGATCGGTTTGGACATAAATGGTATTTTCATCTCCCGTTTTCTCTTTCGGCTTATCAGGCTAGCATCCCCAATTATAAGGGAGATAATCCCTTGTTTCTTGTGTACGTATCTTAAGCCATCCTTCCTCTCAATTTCAAATTTTTTCCTTGCACGTGTCTCTTCGATAATTCATCTCTCGATGAATATTATCACCAACATGTCTAAGCACAACTTGATTTTTTAGACAAATGTTGCCTCTTCTCTCTTTAACATCATCATGGATACTAAGAGTACATAAATCATGCTTACAATAAGCACCTCAAATATCACTACTTTAATTTCGATGATATCAACCTTGAATAAAATAAGAACATCATTACTCCAACAAATATCCAATGTGTTCACAAGCACTGCCTTATTAAATTCCCCGGTCTCCCTTCCTCTCCTGGCCCGGCTTTGTTGGGTTCCGCTGCTGCCAGTCCTGTCTCCCCTGCTGCCCCTGCTGCTGCCCCCGCCTTCGGTGCTGCTACCCCCATGCCGGCTGCTCATGCTTCTCCTTCTTTTCCTCCTGTTGCTGCCCCTGCCACCCACCCTGTCTCTACCTCTAAACGTGTCACCAGGGCTTCTAGGAGACTCAACCTTGAGTCTACTCACTGAGGGGGTTGAACCTTTGAGGACATTGCTCATGATCTACTCGAACATTAGTAGTGCCGGTCCCAGCGACACCAACGGATAACCCTTCTAGGAGATTGGAGGCCTTAGAGGCTGAGCTTAAATTGCTGAAGGCTGAGGTTAAAAACCTTGCTAAGCAAAAAGGCAAACAAAGCATTGAGGGGGAAGGGAGCATTGGCAATAGCCAGATTGATGACATATACAAAAAACTGACCTCCTTAGACTCCCGCCTAGGGAAGATGAAGACTAGGCATGAGTATAATATTGCAGCCTTCAGGGCCATCGAGGAGTTCATCGAAGGTCATGCAAGAAGTGTTTCACATCTTAGCGGTGTCCCGGCTACACTTTGGGGCAATGAGAAAGAGAGCAAAAGAACCAGAGAGGAGCTCGATAAGACGGATGCTGCTCATATGACCACGCTGGGCATGTATCATGCTTGGAAAAGAGTAAAGATGAGTATTGATCAAGCGGCCAAGAAGTAGTCCCGACTACTTTTGCTGGTCTTTATTGTTTTTATTACTGCTTCTTGGCTGTAGGCTTGCTGTTTTTTTGCCGTTGTTTTGCTGTTAAGTCTCGTTTGTGTAGCTGTTTCTGGGCTTCGTTGTTCTTTGCTGTAACTTTTGTGCTTTGCTACACCTTCTCTCGCTCCTCTCTCTTATTCCGGCTTTTAGGCCTTCTTTTACACAAGGGTATAGTCCTTTCAAAAAACTATTTACCAATATTAAAAAAAAACAAATATCCAATGTGGAAAGCTTTCCCCTTGCTAGATTGGACCATATATTATTACACATAAGTATGGGTTGAGATCCTATCATTTGGCCTCCTTGAATGTAAACCATATGTGGAACCTCTTAAAACTTTGCATTTTTGACCATTCTATTATTATCAAATTACAAGTGAGCTCTTAGTCATATCTTTAGATCATCCTTGCATCATTAGCCTCTTCCATCTATAATTGTAATGATTTGCAACTATGTGGTCTACCATCACTTTCCTAGACATGACCTTAAATATGGCCACCATGGCTCTTCCCATAGCATTTTCCTTATGGATAAGTTCTCCCTTCTTAGTGAGAACTACGCAATCTTTACATCCATCACCATCTTGTTTGCTTATCAAACCATGTAAAGGGTTCACATGTGTCTCTTGTACATTCATTGTCCCCTCGTAAGTGGTCTACCTAGATATTCCTATCTCTTCCCCATGTTAAAATACAAATTCATTGATGTTATTATCAATATAAAATTTATCAAATACAAACTTATCCCTCAAAGGAAATTTGTTCATATTTAAAAAAAGAAGAATAAAATCAAATCAAATAAATAGACCAATCCCTCAAAGGATGGTTATAGTGTATATCATTCTTGTCATCTATATCATATATGTATAAAGTAGACTATTCCTTTGAAGGATGGATACTCTTTTATATTGTGGCATTCAAAGGTTTCCCACATTGATCATCCTTCCATTTTATTAGCATCCTAAGAAAACTTCCCATATTGATCAAAATTCTTCTAGAAAACTTCCCACGTTGAACAATTTTCTCTTTCCCCTTCCCGGAGATAGATAGGCATAGATTTAGGGAAAACCACTCACAAGAGAACCCTCTTCCTACATACCATTTGCATCACAAATCCATTTTTCATGTTAACATTAGGTTTATGACTCCATTCCATCCGTTTTCTCTCATGATCTTTGGTATAAATAACTATTGTTGGTTATATGCTAACATCATGTTTTGGTCGCATGTGTTTTGCGTTACACTTAAATCCCCTATTATTTACCTACAATGCGATTGGATGCATATTTTTCTAATTTTTCTTTGATATGACGTAGCATCATTCATACCCATAGGTTGATATCACTAAGTTTTGTTTATTTTAAAACTTTCCACGCTTATCTTTTACCTTTCCTTTGTTTTATTATAATCACATATTCCTCTTTGTAAATCATCTTTATGCTACCCATCATTCATCACATCTATTTTCAAATTGCTTTTTCTTAACATCACATACTATCCATACATATACATTCATCATCATAATCAATTCCAAAGTAAAACATATTAAACAACATCATCATAAGACATAATCATCATTAAACATCATCATTAAGTAAAACATATAGTTTTACCATCATCATCAAATATAAGTAAACATGAATTCAATCCTCATTTTCATCACATATCTACATCATGTCATCATAAATAAAATAATCAACATTACAAAAATCTACACATGTTAAACCATGAAAAATCATATCATATGTATATATCATCAAAATCAAGTGTATCAATAAATCATTGACCGCTAAGGGTCCTGTCTCAAAATAGAGATATCATCGTGCAAAACTGGTAAACTATACATCAAAAAATATCAAATCTTTCCCTACAAGAAAATTCCCTCTATTTATCTATAAGCCTTAGTCATTGTTGAATTGCCTTGGAAGAGTTTTTTTGGCTTCTGCTTTCCCTTTTCTCGACCTCACCATGGATTTTCTCTCAAATAATTTATTTTGACCATCTATATTTTCCATTTAGGGATTTTTATTTCAATATTTCAAATCATCCCCTTATCATTTCAAATTCCACATTTGTGGCCATATTTATTTTTCCTTTGAGCATTTAATTTAAAATTCACTCTATCCATTTCTACTCTCGTCCACCTTTGTGGAAATAATTATTCCTCCTTGCGGCATATTATTTCACCACCACTTTTCACATTTCCTCCCCACCATTTTTCATGCCCTTTTCTAGGGCAACATTATTTTCATCCTTGTCTCTTATGGACGTATACCATTTTCACTTGATTCCTCATGTATGAATGATTTCACATTATTTTTGGATTTAGTTGCACATGGCATAATGTTTTCCTATGACCCATTGGTCATCCTAGATCACATCCATTTGAGAGGTTTCCCATTGGATTCTCTCCATTTTATAGTGATTTTCACCCACTCACTAGCCCATAGAGAATTTCCATCATCTCCATTCATACTACCCTATATCCCCTACCCATCTGATATTGGAGTCACCATTATAGTTTTTATTGTTATTGCAATCCTTTTTTCTTGGGAATCTTGCCTTGGCTTATCATTTTACCATTTTTTATTCACCCACCTACCCTTCATCATTTACCTTTTCAGATGTGGCATCGATTTCCCATTGCATTATCAATCCCTCATTTGAGAGGGAGATCATCATCAATATTTCATTAACCTTCATCCTACTCTTTGACTCTCATAATTTTTTTCTCATGGCTTGCTAGCGCAAACCACTCGACAAAAAGGGGCAAATGTAGACACCTAAATTTGGTATCTCTACCCTTGTTTACCAACATGTGCATATCTCATGTCCATGGTTCTATCTCGGTCCCCCTTATTTAATTCATCCTCCATTCATTTAATTAAATTCCCACCTATTATCCCATCACCTTTAATCCTCATTAATTAACATTGATTAATTAATCTTCATTAATTAATTAATTAATTAATATCCACTAGCCCTAATGGACTTTCCCTTTAGGATGATTTTATCCTAAATCTACATCCCTATGATTTTTCTATATTTTATCCTACCTATCTTTATCTATTAACTACCCATGACACATCCCTAAACAACCTCTTCCTTCCTATAAGATTTCAAGCACGTTTCCCATTCTTGAAAACCTGAAATATCAACTAAATAAAAAAATCAACCCCATTAGGGAATGTTTTCCCACAGCTTGGTAGTGACCCAACTCAATCACCTCGACCCTATAAGATCGAGTTATTCCCTTTCAAAAATAACACACAAAAACACATAGGTGTGACAAACACTTAGCTTTCTTAAATTCTATGAATCCATCTTTAAACCAGAGCATACCTGTAATAGTGTTAATGATATTTTGGTCATTAGAAGCTTGTTTTCATTACTTTCATGAATTTTGTAGGTTTACATTACTTTTGATGCTATCTTACGTTATTTATATTATTATCTTATTAGATCTAACATCTTGCAGACCAGATCATCTTTAACAACAATCGAGCTACGTTATCATCCTTCTCTTCCATCATTTTTGCTTGCAGAGTAATCCATTCATCCATCCATTTATCTTCATCCTTCTTCTACTCTTCTCTAGTCGGTGTGATATAACCCAGTCATTGTCGACCCAGATATCTGTCACTTTTTTCTATCTCCAAATCCTTTCTCTATTTATTTTTTGAATCTTTCATCCCTCTTAGAATTTATATTTTCCATCCTACTTCTCTTTCACACTTTGAATCAATCCTATCTCGCACTCCATTCATCATCACCCCACTTTGGTAATCTTTAACCTAGGTCTTGATTGTCAATTAATCTCTCCTTACCTCTACTTTCTACCATACTCTAGTTTCTTTTTCCTTAGCTTCCCTTCTATAGGTCAAATACATCATCTATAGGCTTTCGCTATCATTGAATTCACATTTAGGTCTATGCATTTGCATTGTTTGCCGATCCACTCACTCAAGTTTCGTTAACCTACCTCTGCATTATGCGTCACCACATCAAGTCACTTAAGTTTTATTCCAAGTTATTTAGATTAGATCACTATTTTTCCTTCTATTTCTATCATTTTCATATTTTGTTCTTTATCTTTTTGTGCATGCTTTCTAGTTACTTATCATGTATATCACTTTATTTTATAAAATTGGGGTTGACATCCATGAAAGGAAGGAAACACTTCTTGGAACCAACTTTGTCGAGCAGCTCTGCATATACCATATAATCAATTTTTCTCTAGTTATCCTAGTTTTGCAAGTTCATCTAGCTTACAAAGTGGGGATCAATTAATTTTGCACCCGCTCATCCATATAACACATTTTACATACCATAAACCCTCCATGTTTTTTTATATTTATTTATCGAGATAACATCATTAATTTTAATTAAACAAGAAAACTATAAAAAAATTAATGAAAGATTAAATATTCTATGGTCTCATGTAGTAATTTCAAGTTGAAGATGGTTTTTAAAACTTGTAAGATATGCTCTATTTTGTATCCTTGCATCCATTAGTCTATGTTTTTCTTATGGAAGAAGTCTTCCATAAATGTATTTTATATTGATGATATGAAGAATGTGAATCAAAAGTCAATACTATCAAAGGTTGTTGAGATCATTAAGCTTGGAGCTTAGATAAATTCATCTTTGTTATATTATATAGAGGTCTGAGTCAAAATTAATTTTTCATATGATGATGTATAACACATAAGCATGATTGAAACTTTTCCAAGGAACATTGTTGAATTTTATCTTATCTTGAAGAATTTACTAGTGGTCCTATGAGTGTAAGATAGTAATGTCGAGGTCCATAAAAGTTGCATTTAATAACAAAATGGTAGATGCACCCTTCAAAAGCATAGGAATATGATATCTAATGCAATCAAATTCTATGGTAGATGGTGAAGGTTAGAAACTATGCTTTGACGATCACAAGATATTTAGGATGTAATGTATCAGAAGAACAAGACTCAAGGATCAAGGTGAAGTATTTTAACATGAGAAGACCTCAAACATAGCTAAATACTATATTTTTGGGAAGTGACCTTGTTGATCTATTTTTTTCCTTTTCAATTTAATGATCTAGTACTAAAGAAAACTAAATAACTCAGAACATGGAGGGTTTATGGTACCTCAAATGTGTGATGGATATGGATGAAAGGGAACAAAGTGGATGATATCCTTGCTACAAAATTGATGAACCTTCAAAACAAGAATCCCTAGAACAAAATTGATTAGATGGTATATGCGGGGCTTCCCGAAAATCCAGTTCCAAGAAGTGTTACCTTCCTTTCACAGATGTCAACCCTCATTTGATAAAATAAAACAATATAAATGAAAGATGACTAGATATCATGTAGAAAATGATAAATAATAGAATATGAGAGTAACATAAATAGATGGGAAAGAACTGATCTGGTCTAAATGAACTTAAATAAAATTGTACTCAACTTAGTCGATGATGACTGAAATGACAGAGAGGTAGGTCGATGGACACCTGAGTGGATGAAACTGAGAAACAAGATAATACTAAACATCATAAAAAATTTAACGTAGAAGGTGGTCACAGAGACCTAAAGACATTGGAAGTGACTTGCAAAGAAGGACCTTAGATAGAAGAAAAATATGGATACATAAAAACAAATATTTGGATGGATTAGTTGAAAAATAGGAATAAATTTGTTTGTGATCGGATTAAACACAAAACAAGTTTGGTATGACAGGGAATTAAGGTGGAAGATCTCAAAATTAGAATAGAAACAAAGAACTAATGAGACATTGGGGAAGGATTTGGAAATAGAAAGTATGCTAACAGAGGGATGGGTCGATGGTGACCTAGATTGGGTAATAGTGACTTGAGAAATGCAAAACAAATATGAAGGTAGATGGGTGGATCAAGTGTCCTGTAAAATAAAATCTTGAAGAACAACCTCATAATTAAGCTCTGATAATGGTTGGACCTATAAAATTTAGATTCTTTAAGATAATAATGAAAATTACATACGATAAGATAGATAAGAAAGGAAGTGAAAAAACATCCCAAATTCATGCAAGTGATGTTAAACAAGCTCCAAAAACTACAAGAGGGTTAACACATCTGCTAGATTACTCAAATTAGAATATAAGTTCACACGGTGCAAGAAATTTCAGGTTGTGTTTCATTTTGGAATGGGTTGAGATTAGTGTTATAGGGTCAACGATGACCCATCTAGGTCACCACCAAATGTGGGAAACTTTTCTTTACATGGTAAATCAATGATTTACTCAAGATATGGGGTTTTAGGGATGGATAAAAATGTGTTAAAGCATGTTGGTGGGTAAGGGTTGTTTGGGAAAGTTTCATGGGTAGATAGGAGATAAGGATGGGTAAGAAAAAGTGTAGGGATGTGGATTTAGGTTGTTAGGGATAAAATCATCCTAAAGAGAGATAATTATTGGTAATTAGCTAATTTATTAAGAATTAAAAGTGATGGGATAATAGATGGTCATAAAATTAAATTAAATGGGTCTACCTAAGACCATGGAGGAAAATGTGCACGTGGACAATTGAGAGTAGTGATATCACATTTTGGTGTCTACATTTCCCTTTTTTTCGAGTGGTTTGCACTAGCAAGCCATGAGACAAAAATGATGATAGATAAAGAGTAGGATTAAGACTAACAAAATATTGATGATAGGATCCCCTTAAAATGAGGGATTGATAATGTAGAGGGGAATCGATGAAAATTTTTATAGAGGTAGATGTTGAAGGGTAGGTGGGAAACAAAATATGGGTAAAATGATAAAGTAAGGAAAGAATCTCTAAGCAAGAAGGATTTACAAAATAGTCGAACCTACAAAGTGGTGATTCCAATATTGTGTATGTAGGGAACAAAGGAAAATCTCAATGGAGATGGAAGAAAATTTCTACCACTCAAAGTGAGTGGGTAAAAATAAATATGAAATAGAGGGAATATAATGGGAAATCTCTCAAATATATGTGATCCATGAGGGCCAATGGGTCAAAGGAAAACATAAAACTATGCGTAACCAAATGTGAAAATAATTTGAAATCCTTCATAAGTGAGCAATAAAATTAAAGGTATGTACCCACAAAGGATGAGGATCAAAATAATGGACCCCAACAAAGGGCACAAAAAGGAAAAATAGAAAAATTATGATATAAAATCCCCCAAAGGGGAGTAAGTATGGCCAGAAATGTGGACTTTGAGATAGGATGAGATGACACCCTAGAAAAAAAGGACAAAACATATAAGGAGAGCCATAATGGTGCCCCAATAAAGGGCACGATGATGACCAAGGAGGTGTAATATAAGAAAATAATTAATGTTTCCTAGAGGGAACAAAAATATGGCCACAAAAGTGGGCTTGAGATAAGAGATGGATGATAAATAGAATGTTGCACTAAAATGTCCTAACGGGGAAAATAAGGCCATAAAGGTGGAATTTTGAGAGAAAATAAATGAGGCCTTAGCAAAAGGACAAAAAAATGGAGGAGGGAAATCCAAAACAAGGGTTGCCAAGGTGAGACAATGAAAACTAAGGATAATCAAAGACAACCCAAGGCGGTCAACGGAGAATTGGTTTCAGTGGCTATATAAGCCCAAAATTTTGCCTATGATGCTCATTTTCTGGTGTGTAATTTATTATCTAGAGTAAAGAGCCAAAATAAAATTTTACAAGATGCGAATGGAGGAGCAGCTAAGAAATGCTAGTGGGTGCACATGATGGTGAGTAATAAAATCCATAATTGTATTTTGGAGGTGTAAATTAACTCACATTAATTACTATGTTGTTAACTAATCCACAATCATTTATTCATCAAACCTAGTGACATAAAATTTCAACTTTTTCAATTGCTTTATACAAAGTTACAGTTCTTAGAAGTATAAAATAAAATATTGATGTAAAAATTTCTAAATACAATGCTAGAAATAAACTACATTGGAGATGAAAGGAAATTCTACAACTAAGTAATAATCGGATAAAATCATAACATAAATGAAGGAATGAACTCGCTGCAATTCTAATCTATGCATGTAAGGAAATAAAACCCAAAATATAAAGAAAATGGGTTTAGAAAACCATAAGTGGGCCCTTCCTTGGGTTCTAAACCTTCCTAAGGCTTGTGTCTACAAGAAATGATAGAACTCAAATTTTATTCATCAACAAGAATATTAGAATGAAACTTATAGAAATTACTTAACTATGGATTGATCCCTAATGTAATATCACCATTCTTTTTATATTTAATAGAGACATGAAGAGAATCATTCAAACTAACATTACATTTTAATTAAGTAAAATATTATTAACAAGAAATTTGTAGATTATTATGTATGCAATTAGAACTAAAGAAAAGGTTTTCTAATACAACAACATAACTAATTGTTCATTCTAATAATCAGTTATCAAGTTAAATCAACTAGTTCCATAGTTGTAGTTACAAAGAATAATCAGGTATTGGTGTGAGATATACTTCTTGTTGTCATAACTGCTTCTTTATTGATATGTGTAAACATGGGTGAAGTGTTTACGTTGATAAAGCTTTTTATAGTCATGGTCTTTTTATGTGCATTCTCTCCTTTGGCTACAAGTGATTTGCTATGGATGATTCCCAACTTCTACGATGAGTCCCTCTACACTATTAAAAAGTTTCTTTAGTTATATGTTAGTGGAAACATATAACAACTTCATGCAAACAAGTATGGCATTCATCATTTCATTGTATCAAAGAGATTAACATGCACATTCAAAATCCATGAAATAGATTAACTTAGTAATAGCTATATTAATTAATATAAGTTCCATAAGTTTAAGTTCAAGTGGAAATGTTTGACAGGATAACAGGGATAAATAGTGTAAGGGTATACAAAATATACAATATATGAGACAATTAAAATAGTAATTAAAGGGTCTCATCACACCCCCAGAACTAAAGTCTTGATTGTCCCCATTTATGCATTTTCATTTCCTATCCTATGCTTTCTTGGGATCTTCCTATATGATACTACATAGTCACCAAGTCATTGAGCATGGATGTCCCTTCTAGTTCATTGAAGAAAAAACCTAAATTCTTTGTGAATTTTTCCATTACCCTTTCCTACGCTTCCTCATTCGTTCTTTGTTCCCAATCCAAAGGTGAGGTATTGGATAGTGGAAAATTGGGGGATACTATCTAATATGGAAGTAAGTTTTTCTGCATCCCCTTGCTAATTCAATATATGGATTGATCCTCTGGATATTTGGGATAATGTTTTCATATAAATGTATTTATTTTCTTGTCATCTATGGTGACATTTCTTTACATCTTGTTCTACATGCTTGCACTATTTCTACACCGTTAAACCTAATGTGATATTTTAACTCACCATGGACTTCATCTCTCATCATGTATACCCTTTATTTTATTTTCTGCTCTTTCATAAATTTACCATACTCTTCAATCATTTCATTGGTATTGTCTACCTCTGGTTTGATCATCAATGGTTATTCTTTGCACAATTTCATATACTCCTCTATTTTTTTTTCCTTGGATGGCTCATTGTGGTAGTTAGAACATAGTTCCCAAACTTGTACATCCCCAATGTAGAGAATAGGGATTCAGTCTCTGTCATATTCTAAAACATAATTATGTCTATACATTTCACAAAGAAGTAACTAGATCTCATGAGGCATTTTCAGATATATTCTAAAGAAAGGCCTTGCTCCACTGATATCAAATGGTATATCATTTTTGATATAAGTGTATTTTAATTGCACCATTTTTTCCTATAAAAATAAAACATAAATATTTTATGGTGATATACATTTGAATATTTCATTTTCTACCTAAATTTTAGCTTCTTGTTTATTTTTAAGCCTTGGAATCTCATTTTCTTTGGCCCTTAGTTGTTATCTTTTTCCTCTAGACCCTATTAGTGTTGGAAGAGTAACTCTTCATTTTCCCTTTCCCACCTTCTGTTTATCTTGTTACAATAATTCAGAAAATTCTACACCAAATATTATGAATTGTTTTGGGTTCCCATATTTCTACATATTGGCGTAGGAGGCTCTCCAAAAACTTCTTGTATGAAAACATGTGGCTACAATTTGGGTGGTGGAACTTGTGGAGACACAGTTCTGAGATTACATGAGCTATATCTAGGAAAAATGGAGAACTGTCTATGTGCATTACCTCAAAAAATTCATCCAAAGGTTCTAATTCAAAGGTTTGGACAATGTTTTTATTGTATCTTCTATATTGAGTGCAAAACTTTCTTCTATATCCATGAAATTTGTTTGTGTTTCATGTACTCTTGCTATTGTCACTTCCTTAGGTTGTTCTTCATTATCTACAAGCAATAGTGGTTATGTACTCAATTTATTTAGTTGCTACATCCTCTTCATGTTGTGCATGAATAACCTTTGTTTCATCATGGATATTATTAATATTGGTTACATTTCCAATTTATTAAAATGAAACTTCTTCTACATGTTACCTATGGGTTTCCCCAGCATGAACGGCCTTTGTTTGAACCTCAATTAGTTCAGTAGGGCACTCATTACCATGTTGCTCACTGAAATCTTCCTCCTTTTTATTTTTCATTTCCTTGGTTTGTTCCTCCATGAATATGTCTTCCTCTATGTCTCTATTGACTTTGTACTCAAATTCCATTGAATAACTTTGTACTTCTTTTGTAGTCCCTCTTTAATATTGTCTAGGAAACTTTAGATGTTTCTACTAGGCCTTGAGGTTTTGGTATTTTTAGTATTAATCTTGTTTCACCCTAGGGATGGCTCATATACTTTAGTTGAGGCTTTCCATTTACCTTTGGAGGAGAAGGACTCTGGTGTTGATATATTTAGCAATGATTTAACAACTATAATCTAGTCACGAGAGATTGGTATAGGAACTTGTTTTGGAGATGGAATTTTTTCATGGATGGGTGTTTCATTATGGATGGAAGCTTATGAAGGAATGGGGTTTTCTAAAAGAGTATGGGTTTTGATCAAATGGAGGCTCAAGCTAAGGGTTAAGATAAAGGCATATAAGAACTAGTTTAACCTCTTCTATTTTTCTTACCCTTTCCCAATAGATCATTAATATGCTTTGCTCTAGAAAAGTCTCCTAGTTTATTGTAGGATATTTTGTTGTCAATGCATGTTAAAAATTAAAGTGACAATGAAATGATTAGACAAGAAAACCATACCATTTTTGATTCCCTACTCATCTTCTTTAAATTTTCATGCAATAAATTTGATACATTCATATTTCTTCCATTCTTCAAATGATTTAGCAGTTTAAAATGGACATTTTTAATTGTGAATACCAACCCTCACAGGTAAAATATTTTATGATATAATTTGACACATCTACCCAAAAGGGTTTTAAATAAGTTTGTAGAGTACCTTGTCTATCTACCACAAAGTTTTCATCCTCATCTATAAGTTATGTGCAAGATTCCTCCAGATTGGATTTTACAAGAAACATTTCACCTTCCAAAGGTAGTCTAGTCACTCGTAGCCAAAATTTAATCATTAACCTTAACTTGGAAACCCTTTACTATTTCCTTCCCATACCTGAAGGTGGTTGAAAATTTGGTTAGTGCAAACTCATTGAAACCTTGGAATACATTGATGTAATCCATCCAACCACTATCTTGAAAGTACTGTAGAATTTGTGGCTAATTACGAAAATGTGAATGATCTGTAGGTTGGTTTCTTATGAAGTCTCCCCCATTGTTAAGTTCTCGCAACTTCCATAATCTTTGCAAAGTAAGAGGTCCTTCAGTTGGATTTGATTATGAAAAATTTGAATTAACAAAAAGATATGAAGTGTTCACCTTTTTTAAATTTGTGACCAATTTTGCATGCAACTTGAAAAGTGGGAATTAATTTGAATTGAAAGATATCCATGTGTGAAGTGAGGTTTTTGATATCATGGGGTGACATTGGAGATAGGTCAAATTATAGGAGGCGGAGAAACATTATGGTTAATAAATATCATTGATAACTTGGCACATATATTAATTAAATATAATTATTGTAGTGCTACTTTATTAAAGGAAATATAGTGCATTTAACTCAAGATATACGCCAAATTATTGTGACATGCACTTGTTGGAGTTCACACCCTTGGATGCATGTATGAGGCTGCACTTTGAGATACTACATGGATGTAAGTAGTGTTGGTACATGACCCATTGCTGTAGGTGTTGATGTATATAATAAGATCCATAATGAGTTCCATTAATTCCTAGAAAGGGAAGATTGAATTTTTCGGTGCTAATTATCTTCATCTCTTTGTTCTCATTTATCTATGCTATTAATTCTTCATATAATTGGGTTCTATCAAAAATGAAATAAAAACATGGATTTGGTTGCATGTTATTGCAAGTGGATGTTCTAGTCTTTGCACCACCTCCTTTCATAAGAGATTATGCACTCCTTGTTACAAATACTCCAAATCTTGCAACACAAAAATGGTAATAAAATAAAACATGTTAGTGAGTGGTGATGATCACCATGAAGGATGATCACATCAATTTTATTCCTCTCTCGGGGTATCCAAATAGATGGATAAATCAAGGTGAATGAAGATCTCATTCCTCTAAAATTTTAGAACATGAATGAACAGATTTAACTTTTTTCCTCAATACCGATGTTATTATTTCAATCCTACTTTCGCCTCCTCTCGAATTGTTGGATGAAGGTGTTCTTATCAGTTGGATTTTTTTACAACCTCGATCTATGACCATTCACCGGTATTTTGAATCTCACAGGATCAATGGTGGTGAGTTTCATATATCCATTAGGAAAGATCTTCTCAACCTCATATGGACCTAGCCACCTTGTCCCGAAGTTTTCCCATATGGTAAAAGAAAATTTCCCAATCACCTTCTTGAAATTTCCTTGTTTTGATGAACCTATCATGCCATTTAATCCTTTTTTTGTACCACCTCTATATTATACAAAATCTACCTCATCATTTCATCCAAATCATTGAGTTGAAGAATCCTTTTCCTCTAAGCTTCGATACAAATCTATGCCCAATTATAATGTCATTCTTAATGTCTTGTGCTCAAACTCAATATGGAGAAAAACAATATTATCGTATAGTAGATGAAAAGGTGTGAATCCAGCTTGTTTTCTATGTGGTATTGAATGCCAAAACTACCTTTGGAAGTATTTGATGAATCCCTTATATGCAAAGTGCAATATTTTTTGTCAAGATGGCCTCAATTTTTTTGTTTGTCACTTCATCCTAGCCATTTGATTTTGGATGATAAGGTGTGGACTAACTATGCATGATTTCATATTCGTAGCTAAATCAGCAATAAATTCAATAGTGAAGTGGGCACCTTGATCTGTGAAAATTTCTTGTGGCACTCCATATCTTGTAAAGATATGGTTTTATAGGAAATTTGTAACTTTTTCAATCTTCTCGATTTGGTAATTCTTTTACTTCTATCTATTTGGTGAGGTAATCTATGCATACTACAATGTACTCTTTTAGTTGAGACTTAGGATCTATAGGACCAATAAATCTCAATCCGTATTTATCAAATGGTTGCAATAGTAGCTGAGGATGCAATGAAATTTCATTTGATTTGATAGGATTTCCCATTATTTCGCACTTATCACATCTTCTTACGTACAATAATAATTTCTGCGATGTTATTTTTACATCAAATTGTTCTCCACATGGATCACTATGGTAGGCTTTGAGGACATCATAAATTTCATCATCATCTATAAATCTTCTCATAAGATTATCCTCGCCCCATGTGGAATAGGAAACCATCTATCTAAGAACAATTCACACTTTTTTCATCAATATATTTCTTTTCGAGTATATATAGTGTAGAGGTGTCTTACTTGAAACAAAATAGTTGGCTCTATCATGATACCAAGGGTGTGTTGGTTGAAATGGAAAAAAATGTTCATCTCGTAAAAGATTCATCAACTACTGCTTCTCATTATTATTCTCCATTCTTGAGAGAAATTCCTCCACAACATTGTCTTTCCTGTGCGTATGCACAATTGTTAAATCAAACTCTTGTAATTGTAGCAACCATATGATTATCCTGCTACTTAAAAATGGTCTTTTGATCAGATATTTAATGGAAGCATGGTCTCGAGGTGATAAATATTGATATCCCATGATATAATTCCTAAAAATTTTGATGGTGTATATAACTTCCAAAAACTCTTTCTCAATGATTGTGTAATTAAGCTCAACATGATATAGGTTATTATTGACAAAATAGATTTCATAATTTAGTATCTCATCTTTCTTTCCAACAATAACTCCAATGGAATGATCTGAGGCATTAATGTGTATATGAAATGGAAAAGTCCAATCTGGTCCTCTTAAAATAGGTGCAGAAGTTAGAATTTTCTTCAAAGTTTGGAATCAAGCTTCACATTTCTCTATCCATAAAATGCAACATACTTCCCCAAGAAAAAAAATAATGGTGTTATAATTCTACTAAAATATAGAATGAATCTTCATAATACCAATCATGGCCCAATAATCTCCTTACATTGTTCTACTTTTTAGTTTTTGGAAGATTTATAATCACTCGATATTTTTTGGCATCTACATGGATTCCATCGATGAAAGGTAGTGACCTAGAACTATCCCATAATACATCATCATATAACATTTTTCATTTCTTAAAGATAAGTTATGTTCCTTGAATATCTTAAGAATTTTGTCTAAGTTCTTCATTGCTTCATAAAAAGTGTTTTCATGGACTATAAATCCAACCATGTATACCTCCATATAATCATTTGTTAGATCTAAGAAGATGCTAATAAATACTCTCTAAAATGTGGTAGGTGCATTGCATAGACCAAAGGGAAGAATATAGTATGCAAAAGTTCCCCATTGGAATGTGAAATGATCCTTTGTGCAATCTGAATTTGGTTGTAGTAATTGTAACCATCCGTAAAATAAAATTTTTTTTTCCAAAGAAGAGTATCAAGTACCTAATCAATAAAAGGGAGTGGAAAATGATCCTTATTTTTTGTTGCATTCAACTCTTTATAGTCTCCGCAGATTCTCCATTTGTCATTATTTTTAGGTACAATAACAAGTGGTGACACCCATTGACTATATGAAATTAGATATATGAATCCAACATCCAATAATTTCTTTAGTTCCTCCTTAACTATATCCCTCACTACTGGGTTCATTCTCCTTTTTGGCTATCTTATTGGCTTGCAATTATCTTTGATGTATATCTTATGAGTACAAAGTTTAGGATGGATTCCATGCATGTCTCCATAATCCCATGTAAATGTTGTCCTATGTTTTTTGAGAAGTGTAATTAATAGCTACGCTTGTTTTATGCTTAATTTTTGTTCACATTTAGTGGCTCTCCCAAGTGCAATATCCACTTTCTTAGAAATATCAGTCATGGATCATATATTGCTACTTATAGAATTAAATATATGATCATGTGGAAGAAGTTGATGTAGGATGTAGTTATTACCTGAACATTCTAGGTACTCTATTGCGAAAGATTTTTTTATAGGATAGCTTATGTATTATAATTTGCCACCTTACTCTTCATTCTTACCCTAATACAGAATTTTTGAAAAAACAACATCCTCCTCCTATCCTATTCTACATGACTTCTCTAGAATCCTAAGCTACCGAATTGAGCTCTAGTATTTATTTGGTTCTTCCACCCAAATGGTTTTATATTATTCATTGAATGGTTGTTAAGGGGGATAGAGCATAAACATTTTGGTGCCACTTCCATTGGATATGATCATATTTATAGATCTCGCATCCAATCAATGGATCAATAGTTTCTAACCACGATCTTCCAAGGATGATGGGATATCCTTCTAAGCTTGATTTTGGATGGATAATAAAGAATTCAGTAGGGTACTCCCATGAGTCTACCACTACTACCACATCCTCTAAAAATCCTTCAGGATCAACTATTGATTTTTGTGTAAGATGAAAGAATTTAGCTATTGGTATTAATCCTTCTAATTTTAAATCATCCATGATTTATTTTTTCATTACATTTATTGTTGTCCCTAGGTCAATAAATGTGTTTTTATCACTGTATCATTGATCATGACATTTACTAGAGGGATGCATGGATCAATATACTTGGGTAGAACTGAGTTCCCAAGTATAATATCAGTTAGTTTCCCAATAACCTGTACAGTAGATGGGTCTTTCCTCTTCCTTCTTGACTTCTTAATGCATAGATCCTTAACTAGATTATTGTAGATGGGAATATCCTTAATAGATTATATCAATGGTATTTTGACACAAATGTATTTAAGATAATTGAAAAAGTTAGAATCAGATTCAGATCTTAGGTCCTGTCTTCTTTTCTCGTAACCTTTAAGGAAATGGTGGCTCATTATCCTATATTTTAGCCTACTAAAAGTATGTGGAAGTTTTTACAGATCAACTTGTAACATCTTCTTTCCTTCCTACAGTCATCATGCAACAACTACGAATCTTTTACAATTTCGGTAATGGTAGGTATAGCTTGTGAAGGGAGTGTTCTTCCTAAGAAATGATGGATATTTTTGACATCAACATAATAGGTAGGGTATTGAGATAATTCAATGGAATAGGTTGGGTGAGAATATTTATTGTTAGGATTAGGCATTGGTGAAGTAGGTAGTTTTATATCCTTTATTTGGTAGCATTATTGTGTATTAGGCATTAGAGATTGCTAATCCTACTAAAAATGAGGTTGTTGATAATATTGTTGGTAATTAAGAGGTGGGTTATTCCACCGTTATCCCCTCTAGGGTTGTTACCATGATTGGGGAGGTTTTTTCCATTGTTGTTGTGGTTTTCCTTGGTATGGAGGCTACTTTTGTTGGTATTGGTTAAGATATGAGGCCCATCCTTGATGGTTAGCCCAAGGTGGGGAAATACGTATGAATTATTAGACAAATTTTTAAATGAATGCATAGGTTCTTGTTTCATACCTCCTTGCCTCGATGGCCATGGTTTTCTTTGAGACACATAGAAAAATTACCCATCTTCTGTCTCAAACATTTTAAAATTAGGTGATGCCTCTCTTTCTTGAGTAATGTTGGTCAATTCTCTGCATCTACAGTCATATTTCTTCCTTCTGTATTCATGATAGTACTCTTTGAATGCCACTTCTACATCTTCTTTCTTGTTTTTGGAATGGAGAGAATCCAGGTTGATTAACTATATCATTGAAAATCTCCTACTTCATGTTTTTTTACATGCTAACAATATTCGACTTAGAGATGTCTCTAATTGTTTTGGTAAATACACCACCTATTGATCTTACATTTCTTAATCATTTCATGGTAGCTCTTGAATAGTTTTTATAGGCATCACAGATCTCTTTAAAACTATCCTTTGAAAATTATTCTACTCTTATCGATCTAGAGCATCCATGTCTTCATCACTGAGTCCCTTTAAAAAGAATAATTTGAGGGATTTAGGTGGTATTTAAGTGGTATTCCTTGACTTCTAAATGTAGAATAAGAACCATTCCAAATATTCCTCTAATGGTTCATCCTCTTTTTCTTGCATTATGCAAATTTCATTACCTCCTATGTTTCTTGGTCTATATTAGTCCTAATACTTTTCGAGGAACTTATCCCTTTTGTGCCCATGTTGTAATGATATTCCTTTCCAATCCCATGAACCACCTCAAAGTTGTATATTTGAGTTTTACAGGAAACAATTTCAACTTATGTTCATTAGTGGTATAATCATACCTCCTACACAAAACATCAAACTCAAACATAAAGTCTTTTGATCTTCTAACATAGCTCTATGGAAATTTGGCAAGGCTAATGGAGAAATATTCTTCATTCCAGTAGCTACATTTTTTTCATGATGGGGAGCTCAAGGTGGTTTCCCCATTTCAAGCATTTTGGTCTACTTCTTTTTCATCCCTATATGCTTAGGAACAACTACAACACTGTCACTTGGAGGATTGTCTTCAAAAAGAAAACCTAGTACAGAGGTTTCTTCTTCATAATATTCAAAGGTAAATGAAGAGATTTATGCTACTTGTGTATTAGGTAAAAATATACCATGGGTATCCCTAGACGATTCATGCATCAACTACTCAACACATTCAATGGTAAATTAGCTAGGGGAGTTAGTTTGAGGTTACTTCCTCAAAACCTTGAATGATTCAAAGAAATGAAAAATCCTAAAAAAACCTAATAACTTGGTAGTTTCCTCAGCAGAATGACGGTAAAAATGGTGGTGAAAATTAACTCCAACAATTAATATGTTGTTCACTAATCCATGGTAATTTATTCATCAAACTTAAAGACCTAAAATTTAAACTCTTCCAGTGTTGTATACATAGTTACATGTGCTTACAAATATAAACTAAAATATTGTTTTCAAAATAATTGGAAACACAATTCTAGAAATAAACTATGTTGCAAATGAAAGGAAATTCTACAACTAAGTAATAAACAGATAAAAGCATAACATAAGTGAAGGAATGAACTGCACTGATTCTAATCTATGCATGTAAGGAACTAAAACAACAAATCAAAAGAAAAGGGGTTTACCAAACCAAAATTTGGCACTCCTTAGGTAATAACCCTTCGTAAGGATTTTTTTACAAAAATGATAGAACTCATATTTTATTCATCAACATGAATATTTGGAATGAAACTTACATCAATTATGTAACTATTGATCGATCGCTAATGTAGTCTCGTCATTCTCTTTATATTCAACAGAGACATGAAGAGACTCATTCAAACTAATAGTTACATTTTGATCAAGTAAAATATCATTACCAAGAAATCTATAGATTCTTATTCATGCAATCAAAACTGAAAAAAGATATTCTAATACAACAACATAACTAAGTATTCATTCTAACAATCAATTATCAAATTAAATCAACTAGTTCCATAGTTGTAGTTGTAGAGCATAATCAGGTATGGGCGTGAGATCTACTTCTTGTTGGCATAACTTCTTCTTTATTTATATGTGTAAACTTTGGTGAAGTGTCCACATTGATCAATCTTCCCATAGTCACGGTCTTTGTTTATGTGTGTACTGTCCTTTGGCTACATGTGATTTGCTATGGATGAGTCCCAATTAATACATGTCATTTTTCGAAACAAGTCCTTTTATATTGTGATAGAGTTTCTTCAATCGCATGTTAGTGACAACATATATCAACTTCATGCAAACAAGTATAGCATTCATCATTTCATTGTATCAAAGAGATTGACATGCACATTCAAAGTACATGAAATAGAGTAACTTAGTAATAACTATATTAATTAATATAAGTGTTATAAGTTTAAGTTCAAGTAAAATTATCCGATAGGATAACAGGATAAACACGTAAGAAGGGTATACAAAAATACAACATATGAGATAATTAAAATAGTAATTAAAGGGTTTTATCATATTTTAATTTATTTTATATTTTATTTATTTATTTACATTTTTGGAAAAATGGATGACTTCTCGGGTGGTTGGAGGTGACCCAACGGGTCAAATTTGATTGGTCCCTAAGGCATGTCGATTGACCCCTATAAACATCAACCCAACCCGGGTTGGGCGTCGACCCGGATAGATTGGACACAATAGATAGATGAATTAATGATGGAAAAAATAATGTTTGCATGTTTTTGGATGATAACAAGCCAGGGAAACTTTATATCATAGAGACTAAGTCCCATAATTGTTAGAGAAGATTATACAAGATGTGGCTAATACTAAGTGGGATCACTTGGTAGTTGTGGGGTTAGGAGGATTTAGACACTATCGAGAATATCCCATGGGATGTGGGATCTAGGATTGCTTTGGTTAAGATATGGTATAGGAAGACCAATAAGTTTTGGTTTAGGATGGGTGAGATGACCATTACCCTAGAGGATGTATATCATATCCCGAGATTGCATATTCGGGGGAGTAGATAGTCCCCATTATAACAAATAATATACTTGCAATGTTTACACCACTATTTGAAGCCGATGTGACCCACATCGATTATCTTAGGGGATTTTTCATATGATCTCGAGGTATGAGATAGGCGTACCACAGAGTCACTTTATTTTATTTCTCATTATGGTCATTTTATGTTAGGAATTACCTAACTTGGGAGGAAAAAGGTTTCTATAGGCTCTAGCAAGTGTAGTAGCAGATATTGTTGAGCACCGCACATTGTTTTCATTTTTCACTACCTTACTAGGACAAGTTTACCATGAGCTAGATGTATAGTGTTGGGAGGAGATCAGGGTTGGATGTAGTCTTCTTATTACACTATTGGTCCTATGAGCATATTGTAGTTATCTAGACACTAGGGCTTCCATGGGTCACTAGGGACCACATAAAGCTAGAGGTTGGGATTTTGAGATGGAAAACGATGAGGCTTATGGAGAGAGGGGATATAAGGGTTTAGATTAGTATGTTGATGGTTTTGTAGAGTTAGATGAGGATCGATCAAATGAAATCCCTACAAATACTACCCTATATGGCTTAGGGTGGATGCAGAGCTAGTGGGTATGATAGAGGCCATCGAGATGATAGAGGCCATTCAGTTTGATAGATCATGACAGTATTTTGGAGTCATACAGACAATTCCTAGGGATATTATCTCATAGAGGCATGAGAATATTGATAGAGAGTTGGTAGTTCCTAAAATGGAATATCTATTAGAGGAGGAAACAAATATTTGGGATGATGATGATGATGTAGGAGTTGGAGTGGAATTTTTTGATTGATGACTAAATTTTGGGTAGCTCATGTTGCTTGGGGGATAGGAGATGAGGAGGATCAGATGGAGGTTGAGGTAGGGGTAGCTTGAGGAGGTGGTGAAGATGGAGATAGAGGATAGTCCAAAAAGATGTCACAATTACATTCAAAGGTAGATGATATTTTTTTATTAGATAAGGTAAAGCATAGATCGGCTCCGAGGGGCCTTACAAATGGAGGAACAAAACCAATCAGCAAGAAAGAAACAAATGTGAATCAAGAGAGACAATGCGATCCAAGAGAGGGACATAGTTACATAGGACATGGACTGCTACCACCGCCGAGGGAGGTTTATAGGATCTATTTTGGGGATCTTGCTACCATTCTAGTTTCTAAGGTCAGTAGGTGGTGGACGATAACACTTTGCAGGAGGAGGAGAGATGGCACCTCCCGGTGTGATTTATATAGATAGATACAAAGCCTTAGCCATAGAGGCTAAGTATTATGAGGGTATTATGATCAATAAGATGTTGAAGACACTTTGATATTGGTACCATCTACGAGAGGTGAGTGATAGATGGAGCTATGCCTTCTAGTGTAACATCGAGTGTGGATTAGTTGCATCAAAGAAAAGGCCAGGAGGAGGCGAGGATTCTGATAGAAGGACAAAGGTACTTTCCTTGTATGGGAAAGATTTGAGGATTTATGATGTGAACTTCACTGGTTTTACTAATATCTCTACTTTGAGAGAGGACCCTTAGAGTTCGATGATGTATTGATACACGTCATTTTGGGCATATATATATGATGTATGATTTTTTCATGGTTTAGCATGTGTATATTGTGTGATGTTGATTATTTTATTTATGATGACCTGATGTGGATATGTGATGATGATTATTTATTTTATGTTTACTTATATTTAATGATGATGGTAAAATAATGTGAGTATTTTATATAATGGTGATGTGAAATGATGATTTGATAATAACATGTTTTATATTAATGATGGCAATTACATGTTTACTTTGGATTTTTTTATGATGATGAATGTATATGCATGGATAATATGTGATCTAAAGAAAAAGAAATTTCAAAATAGAAATGATGAATGATAGTTATAGGTAAGGGTAGGCAAGTTGATGTGATATCATAAATGGGTAGCATAAAGGGGATCTACATAAAGAAATATGCACTTGTAATAAAAACAAAGGAGAGATAAAAGATAAATGTGGAAATGTTTAAATGAAATTTAAAAATGGCAGCCTATGGGTACAAATGATGCTATGTCATATTGAGGAATGCATGAGAAAAATATGCCTCTAATCACATTGCAGTAAACAAGACGGGGTATAGGTAACGTAAGGCACATACGACCAAAACGTGATGTTAGCATATAACAAATGATAGTTATTTATAACAAAGATCATGAGAGAAATGTATGTAAAGAAATCATATACCTAATGTTGACACAAAAATGGGTTTATGATGTTGCTTTTATATGGGAAGAGGGATCTTCGTGAGTGGTGTTCCCTAAATCTATTCTCCATATTTGGGGAGGGGAAAGAGAAAATTGATCAGTGTAGGAAGGTTTCTAGAATAAATATAATAAATATGGGAAGATTTCTTAGGATGTTGATAAAATTAAAGGCTGATCAATATGGGAAGCATTCAATGTCATGATACAAAAGAATAGCCATCCTTCAAGCATATGGTCTACTTTATACATAAATGATATATATGGAAATAATGAAACACATTATATCTATCCTTAGAGGGATCGGTCTATTTATTTTATTTTATTTTATGGTTTTTTTAGCAACTGTCCTTTGAGGGAGCAGTCTTCTTTTGATAGCTTTAACTTTTGATAAGAAATATCCAAGAATTTTTATTTTAACATGGGGAAGAGTTGGGAATATCTAGTTAGACCACTTAGGAGGGGACAATGAATGTACAAGAGACACCCCTTTGTATGGTTTTATTAGGTAAATAAAGGGGTGATGGATGTAATGATCATGGATTTCTCACCAAGAAGGAGAACCTATCCATAAGGAAAATGATATGGGCAGAGCCGTGGTGCCCATATTTAAGATCATAACTAGGAAAGAGATGATAGACCACATACTTATAAATCATTATAATAATATATGGAAGGGGTTAATGATTGAGGGATATTCTAAAGATATAACTAAGTGCTCACCGGTAATGTGCTAACAATAGAATGATCGCAAGTAAAATTTTTCCACTTCCAGCTTTACCATCAAGGGAGGCCAAACGATAGGCTCATGACCCATACTTATGAGTGATAATGTCCTGGTCCAATCTAGTTGGGGAAAACTTTCCACATTTTCTCCTTTCGAGAGTAATGCTCTAATTTTATTTAAGGATGAGTTCTCCAACATTAATGTCGCATTCGAAAGAGTGTGATAGTTTGCGAAAGATGGGATGTGATGAGATAAATGAAAGGAGACAAAAGCTATAAGCTACCTTTTGGGGAAGAAAAAAAATATACATCCCTAATGATATGAATAAATGGCCACAAAGGTGGACTTGAGACAAAAATATAGTCCTCCAAAGGGAGGCACAAGTATGACCACAAATGTGGACTTTAGGATGAAAAATACAAAGTGCTTCAAAATAGACACAACTATTACCACAAAGGTGTAATTTTGATGAGATAAGTTTTAATTAATATTAGATGATATGTGTTATATTAAGATAATAAAATATGTGCAACATGAGGAATCAATAACCATGCATCTTAGGAGATGAGAAAATTATCACAAATGTTGATTTAGTATGAAGATATGGTGCCCCTAGGAGAGGCACAAATATGGCCAAAAAGGTGAACTTTGGATTAGATAAGATGCTAGATAAACTAGTTGGATGAAATAAACTAAATGTGATCAAATGAGGTGGGTTTAGGTACATTTGATGATTCGAAAATGCCAAGGATGAAAAGGAATCAACCTGAAGAAAAATGATTCTAGAATGAATTCCCCCAAAGTCAAGGGATATACTTTATTGATAGGGGGATGAATTGATGTTGATAAGATGCATGGATGAGGAAAATATGTGAGAGAGTAAATAACTAGGGATGATGCTCCCCAATGGAAAATACTATTTTGACACTTTGGATGTGGATGAGCACATGGATGTTGAACAAGATTGGATGTGATCTTTGTATTTAGCTTATATTGATGATTGAAGATCATAGGGATGATGAGTAAGGAAAACATGTATCTATGTACAAGGGATGACCCTCTTTTGGGGAAGCATGATGGATGATGATATGAATGAAGAAGGAGATTGGATGGATGAATATGTAGGGATTGGATTGGTCATGGTAGATGGAAAAGGAATATTCTCTTGTGAGAGAGATTCATCATTCTCAATAAGATCATGGATGATGGTTTGGAGGATCTTGTAATGTTTAGTATCATGACACGGGTACGTTTATAAGCACAAACTTGATGAGATTTGAACCATGATGGCTTATTACTTTATATATCAAAATATTTATCAATAGGGGGAAGTGTGATGGAGGAAGTTTGTAGCAAGTGTTAAAGGACCTTTGTATATCATTCGATCAAAGTATCGGGAGGTTTCTTGTGTTTGTGAGATGTTTTGGCTTTCAAGAAGAAGAAGAAGAATTGAATGCTTGAGATGATTTGGAAGTCAAGGGTGGAGTTTTAGGTTTTGATTCCTTGGATTTAGGTTTGATAGTGATTGATGTTTTAGAAGTGTTGGATGGTTTTGGATTAGATTTATTGGTGGGTTGAAGTTTTTTTATGAAGGGGCTGGTACTAGGAGAGAGTTACACTATTTGAATTTGAATTAATTAATTGATTGTGATGAAGGAGGTGGCCCTAGAATATATGGATGTGTTCCAAAAATAGATGAGGTAGATTTGGTCTTTATTGGGGAATGTCTATCTTCTTGTGGGGGTACATAGGGTATCACCGTGGAGGTGTGCCAAGGTTTTTAGATTCATATTAGGAAGGAGAACCCTTAGAAGGGGTGACAATGATTTCAACATGAGGGTATGAAGATATGGGTGGAGGGATTAGTTTTTGCAT
Source organism: Taxus wallichiana var. yunnanensis (assembly GCA_018340775.1). Classification (NCBI taxonomy): domain Eukaryota; kingdom Viridiplantae; phylum Streptophyta; class Pinopsida; order Cupressales; family Taxaceae; genus Taxus; species Taxus wallichiana. Next base: position 486,946,848 of record CM031238.1, read on the forward strand.
GATTAGGTCTAGAGAAGGTGAAGATTGGTTTGATGAGAATGGTTTTGAGTTTGTAGATGAGATGGGAGGATCACTTGAAGTTGTTAGAAGTTGAATTACTTTTCAAAATTATCTAAATGATTAAATATATGTGGAAGGAGCAGATGATGTAGATGTGTTCACAATATCTAATGTAGTAGGTTGAGGTAGAAGCACAAAAAGAGGAAGCATGATTGATTCTATGGATGGTATAATAGGTAAGGGTGGAATGGATGTAGGTGAAGTAGTAGGTATGATCAAATATAATGAAGTGATAAGTAATGGAGTAAATGAAGTAGATATAGGTATTAAATCAATGGGGGTGTAGATGTAGATAGAGAAAGAGGTGTTTTTGTGATGTGGTTGATGAGGTCTATGTGTGTGGGTTTTAGATTGGTCGATGCGGAAACAATTGGTTGGTTATGTATAGGAAACATGAACACTCTTTGTGTTTGTTTGAGGTTGGGGATCTTTTTTTCATAAATTATTCAATATTTATCATTGATATGTTTACAAATCTATATGTGATTGGTGTTATAGCAGGTGTAGATGCAAAATAGGTGATCTTAAATATGAGCATGAGGGGAAGATCTTGACACTTCCCGAGGATGCTCCTCCCTTCAAAATTTGTAATATGACCTATCAACCTAATGACATCCTTGTTCCCAATAATGATCCATCTACACCATCAATGAGCTCATCCATCCCTTCTTAAAAACTTCCCAATGATGCCTCCTAGATAAAGGAATTGATAAACACACAATGGGGGAGTATTGTCTTCTTACACTCAACACCTTACCCACTCCTCACTGTCTCGAAGAAACTCCGACGAAGATCTAATGTATCGACCCAATGTCGTGGGATATAATTCCTCTTGGTCCACCACATCTTCGAACCAACCTCATCTATGGTGGTTTCAATATACCTTCTTCTCACATCACCGATCTTTCACACACCAAAACTTATATCACTCATTTTGAATTTCTCCACAAACCATCCATCCTCCACACCTACCTTCACCATTGCACATGGAAGGAATTTGGCATGGGATGTAAAGAGCATGGGCCATATTTCCTTTTTATGGATCAGTCTGCTACAAGCCTTAGGAAAATCTCGTGTTAGGCTATCGAGCAATCCTCTAACCCCATTCCACCATCCGAGATGTGCATGGAAATACCTTCTCGATCTTCTCCATCCCACAAGTCCATAGATATGGATGACACCATGTCTATTACCTCTGGATTGTTTTTAGTATTTTCATCACCTTGGGACCAATCACTTATCAGTCTAAGAATCGACTAGATCCTTTCCCTCCACCATCTAAAGAATATAGAAGAAAATATTCTACCATCAAAATTATTCAAGTGTGTTGATGACAATGGAATTATTTATCTCATGTGGGGAGAGGATTCTTATCTTCATAATAACTTACCATCTAACACATCCAATATTCTCAAGGAAGACACTATTAACATCAATATTAGGACTCCCCAAGAGCCTCACATCCTTAGAATAGGTCAATCCATTGATCCACATGAGCTTGAGTCTTTCACCATATTCCTATCTCATCATATCCAAGAATTCACATGGTCATATTCAGACATGCCAAGTCTTGACCCTTCTATCATCATTCACAATATCATCACCATTCCAAATGCTAAATTGGTTAAGCATAAGCTTTTACACATGTACCCTCGAGTTTCCTTCTTCTCAAATATGAGTTGCAATGTCTTATTTCTTCTAATTTCATCATACCCATTTACTATCCCTAATGGGTTTTGAATATTCTACCCATCACTAAAGTGTCTATAAAACTTCGTTTATGCATTGAATTTTGAGATCTCAAACTCTTTTTCCCTAAAGACGACTTTCCTCTTCCTAACATTGATCAACTTGTGGATCTTACTATAGGTCATGAGATTATTTCTCTTATGGATGGGTTTTCTGGTTACAATCACATTCGTATCACCCGCATGAAAACCAACATAATACTTTCTTTGTCACCCCTATGGAGACCTTTTTCTACTGCATCATGCCCTTCAATTTGAAAATTTTTGGAGCTACATATCAGCGGGTGATGACTTATATTTTTCATGATCTCATCCATAAAACCATAGAAGAATATGTTGATGATATTTTAGGTAAATCTAAACATTTCCACAACCATCTTTCCATTCTTGAAGTCTTTTTCAAGCACCTTATCTTCTTGTGCCTTCATCTCAATCCACCAAGTGTATGTTTGGAGTGTTAATTGGTAAAATCCTCAGCTTTATTGTATCTATTAAGGGAATTGGAGTTAACCCCATGAAAATCAAAGTAATCATAGAAAATCCTCCTCCTTCCAATATTAAGAAAAAATTTAGTCTTCAAGGCTAACTTCAATCATCTGTCGTTTCATTTCCCAACATTTAGATCATTTCCAACCCTTTCATCATCTTCTTCGTAAAGACATAGACTTCAATTGGGATCATAATTACTAGAAGGATTTTGATGACCTTAAAAATATCTTTTGTCTCCACTAGTGCTTACACCTCCATGTGAGGGGGAGCCCTTTTATCTATACATCTCTCAAGCACGGGTCATGCCCTAAGGGCCATATTAGAACATCATGATGACCAAAGTCATAAACATATTGTTTACTACATAAGTCATACCATCAACAATTACGAAACTCAATATACAAAATTTGAAAAGTGGTGTTGTACTCTCTTATTTTTCACCTCTAAGCTTTGAAACTATCTTCTCAATCACAAGACTTATGTCGTTACTAGTTTTCATCTTCTTAAGACGATGCACTCTACACCATATCAAAATGATCATATTACTCGATATCTCATGCTCATGACTGATTTTGACCTTGATTTTATTTCTTAATAATCCATTAAGGGCTAATTTATTGTAGACCAATTAACGAAACCCCTCTTCCTAGTTCACATCTACATCATGATAAGTTCCTAGATGAATCGATTAATACCTTTCATCATGAGTATCAAACCATTAAAATTAATCTCTTCTTTGATGGTTCTAAATTTCATAAAGGGGGAGGTTTTGGCATCATTCTCTTTCCCCTTGGGGATGATCCTATTCCCTTAGAAACACACGTAATTTTGAGTGCATGAATAATACGGTGGAGTACGAAGCCCTTATCTTAGGTCTTGAAACTATTCTCCTTCGAGATGTTCAAATTCTTAACATATATGGGGATTTTGAACCTATCATGAAACAAGTAACATGTGAGTATTAGTGCAAAAACAACAATCTTCAAAAATATCGAGACATTTTTCATCTCTTCCTCAAGGCCTTCAATTGTTATACTATAAAATCCATCCCTCTATTGTCCAATCATTTTGCAGATATGATGGCATCCCTTATAGATCTCATCCTATAAAAATATAAGAATCTAAACTTTTGTTCTTGTTCACCATAGTGATCGAGCATTTCATGAATTCCATCACATTAATATTTTGTATTCTAGTTCTTCGAATCTTTGGTATTCCCAAATATTTGATTATTTATCCAAATCTATCATTCCATCTGATCTATCCAATAATGTTAGGAGGTATTTCCTTTAACGTGCTAACCCCTAGGTGATACTTGACAATAGTATTTATAAGTGCATATTTGATGATATTCTTCATTGATGCCTTAAATCCCATGAATCTTCTTGTGTTATCCAAGAATTACATGATGGTATCTGTGGTGAAAACTTTAGTCGCTTAGTCATTGTTAAGCCTATTCTTCACGTTGGCTATTACTGGCCTTTTCTCAATCATGATTGTTGTGAGTATGTTAAGAAATGTGAAAAATATCAACAACATTCCAATATTATTTGAATTCCTAGTCAAAATTTACAACCGGCTTAGGACCTTTGGCCTTTCTCACAATGGGTTATCAATCTCATTGGTCTCATTAATCCTTGATATTCATAACAAAATCACTCTATCATCACCACAACCAAATATTTCACTAATTGGGTGGAATAAATTACCCTCACTTCAACAAAATTTGGTTCAATCATTAACTTTATCTACCAAAGATATCATTTGTCACTTCGCGTCTCTCACAAACTCATCATAGAAAATAGAAATTCCATAAAAAATATCTCAAGAAAGTTTGTGACTCTTTAAATATCCAAATTAGTTTGTCTTCAATGTATTAGCCTCAAGATAATGGCCAAGCCAAAGTAAATAATAAAACCTTTTGAAACATTCTTACAAAAACTATTGATCAGTTTGGACATAAATGGTATTTTCATCTCCCATTTTCTCTTTGGCTTATCGACTAGCATCCCCAATTATAAGGAGATAATCCCTTGTTTCTTGTGTACGTATCTTAAGCCATCCTTCCTCTCAATTTCAAATTTTTCCTTGCACGTGTCTCTTCAAAAATTCATCTCTCGATGAATATTATCACCAACAAAGATGTCTACAGCACAACTTGATTTTTAGACAAATGTTGCCTCTTCTCTCTTTAACATCATCATGGATACTAAGAGTACATAAATCATGCTTACAATAAGCACCTCAAATATCACTACTTTAATTTCGATGATATCAACCTTGAATAAAATAAGAACATCATTACTCCAACAAATATCCAATGTGGAAAGCTTTCCCTTGCTAGATTGGACTATATATTATTACACATAAGTATGGGTTGAGATCCTATCATTTGGCCTCCCTTGAATGTAAACCATATGTGGAACATCTTAAAACTTTGCACTTTTGACCATTCTATTATTATCAAATTACAAGTGAGCTCTTAGTCATATCTTTAGATCATCCTTGCATCATTAGCCTCTTCCATCTATAATTGTAATGATTTGCAACTATGTGGTCTACCATCACTTTCCTAGACATGACCTTAAATATGGCCACCATGGCTCTTCCCATAGCATTTTCATTATGGATAAGTTCTCCTTCTTAGTGAGAACTACGCAATCTTTACATCCATCACCATCTTGTTTGCTTACATCAAACCATGTAAAGGGTTCACATGTGTCTCTTGTACATTCATTGTCCCCTCTTAAGTGGTCTACCTAGATATTCCTATCTCTTCCCCATGTTAAAATACAAATTCATTGATGTTATTATCAATATAAAATTTATCAAATACAAACTTATCCCTCAAAGGAAATTTGTTCATATTTAAAAAGAAGAATAAAATCAAATCAAATAAATAGACCGATCCCTCAAAGGATGGTTATAGTGTATATCATTCTTGTCATCTATATCATATATGTTTAAAGTATACTATTCCTTTGAAGGATGGATACTCTTTTATATTGTGGCATTCAAAGGTTTCCCACATTGATCATCCTTCCATTTTATTAGCATCCTAAGAAAACTTCCCATATTGATCAAAATTCTTCTAGAAAACTTCCCACGTTGAACAATTTTCTCTTTCCCTTCCCAGAGATAGGGCATAGATTTAGGGAAAACCACTCACAAGAGAACCCTCTTCCTACATACCATTTGCATCACAAATCCATTTTTCATGTTAACATTAGGTTTATGAGTCCATTCCATCCTTTTTCTCTCATGATCTTGGTATAAATAACTATTGTTGGTTATATGCTAACATCATGTTTTGTTCGCATGTGCCATGCGTTACTGAATCCCCCCTATTGTTTACCTACAATGCGATTGGATGCATATTTTTCTAATTTTTCTTTGATATGATGTAGCATCATTCATACCCATAGGTTGATATCACTAAGTTGTGTTTATTTTAAAACTTTCCACAGCTTATATTTTACCTTTCCTTTGTTTTATTATAATCACATATTCCTCTTTGTAAATCATCTTTATGCTACCCATCATTCATCACATCTATTTTAAAATTGATTTTTCTTAACATCACATACTATCCATTCATATACATTCATCATCATAATCAATTCCAAAGTAAAACATATTAAACAACATCATCATAAGACATAATCATCATTAAACATCATCATTAAGTAAAACATATAGTTTTACCATCATCATCAAATATAAGTAAACATGAATTCAATCCTCATTTTCATCACATATCTACATCATGTCATCATAAATAAAATAATCAACATTACAAAAATCTAGACATGTTAAACCATGAAAAAATCATATCATATGTATATATCATCAAAATCAAGTGTATCACTAAATCATTGACCGCTAAGGGTCCTGTCTCAAAATAGAGATATCGAAGAAAACGGTAAACTATACATCAAAAAATATCAAATATTTCCCCTACAAGAAAATTCCCTCTATTTATCTATCAGCCTTAGTCATTGTCGAATTGCCTTGGAAGAGTTTTTTTGGCTTCCGCTTTCCCTTTTCTGACCTCACCATGGATTTTCTCTCAAATAATTTATTTTGACCATCTATATTTTCCATTTAGGGATTTTTATTTCAATATTTCAAATCATCCCCTTATCATTTCAAATTCCACATTTGTGGCCATATTTATTTTTCCTTTGAGCATTTAATTTAAAATTCACTCTATCCATTTCTACTCTCGAAGTCCACCTTTGTGGAAATAATTATTCCTCCTTGCGGCATATTATTTCACCACCACTTTTCACATTTCCCTCCCCACCATTTTTCATGCCCTTTTCTAGGGCAACATTATTTTCATCCTTGTCTCTTATGGACGTATACCATTTTCACTTGATTCCTCATGTATGAATGATTTCACATTATTTTTGGATTTAGTTGCACATGGCTTAATGTTTTCCTATGACCCATTGGTCATCCTAGATCACATCCATTCGAGAGGTTTCCCATTGGATTCTCTCCATTTTATAGTGATTTTCACCCACTCACTAGCCCATAGAGAATTTCCATCATCTCCATTGATACCACCCTATATCCCCTACCCATGTGATATTGGAGTCACCATCATAGTTTTTATTGTTATTGCAATCCTTTTTTTCTTGGGAATCTTGCCTTGGCTTATCATTTTACCATTTTTTATTCACCCACCTACCCTTCATCATTTACCTTTTTCAGATGTGGCATCGATTTCCCATTGCATTATCAATCCCTCATTTGAGAGGGAGATCATCATCAATATTTCATTAACCTTCATCCTACTCTTTGGATCTCATAATGTTTATCTCATGAGCTTGCTAGCGCAAACCACTTGACAAAAATTGGCAAATGTAAACACCTAAATTTGGTATCTCTACCCTTGTTTACCAACATGTGCATATCTCTGTCCATGGTTCTATCTAGTCCCCCTTTATTTAATTCATCCTCCATTCATTTAAGTAAATTCCCACCTATTATCCCATCACCTTTAATCCTCATTAATAAACATTAATTAATTAATCTTCATTAATTAAGTAATTAATTAATATCCACTAGCCCTAATAGACTTTCCCCTTAGGATTATTTTATCCTAAATCTACATCCATATGATTTTTCTATATTTTATCCTACCTATCCTGATCTACTAACTACCCATGACACATCCCTAAACAACCTCTTCCTTCCTACAAGATTTCAAGCACGTTTCCCATTCTTGAAAACCTGAAATATCAACTAAATCAAAAAATCAACCCCATTAAGGAATGTTTTCCCACAATTGGCAGTGACCCAACTCAATCAATCCTTGACCCTATAAGACCAGTTATTCCCTTTCAAAAATAACACACAAAAACACATAGGTGTGACAAACACTTAGCTTTCTTAAATTCTATGAATCCATCTTTAAACCAGAGCATACCCGTAATAGTGTCAATGATATTTTGGTCATTAGAATCTTGTTTTCATTACTTTCATGAATTTTGTAGGTTTACATTACTTTTGATGCTATCTTACGTTATTTATACTATTATCTTATTAGATCTAACATCTTGCAGGACTAGATCATCTTTAGCAACACTCGTAGAGCTACGTTATCATCCTTCTCTTCCATCATTTTTGCTTGCAGAGATCATCCATTCATCCATCCATTTATCTTCATCCTTCTTCTACTCTTCTCTAGTTAGTGTGATATAACCCGTGTCATTGTCGACCCGAGATATCTATCACTTTTTTCTATCTCCAAATCCTTTCTCTATTTATTTTTGAATCTTTCATCCCTCTTAGAATTTATATTTTCCATCCTACTTCTCTTTCACACTTTGAATCAATCCTATCTCGCACTCCATTCATCATCACCCCACTTTGGTAATCTTTAACCTAGGTCTTGATTGTCGATTAATCTCTCCTTACCTCTATTTTCTACCATCCTCTAGTTTCTTTTTCCTTAGCTTCCCTTCTATAGGTCAAATACATCATCTATAGGCTTCTGCTATCATTGAATTCACATTCAGGTCTATGCATTTGCATTGTTTTCCAGATCCACTCACTCAAGTTTCTGTTAACCTACCTCTGTGCATTATGCGTCACTGTTGATCAAGTCACTTAAGTTTTATTCCAAGTTATTTAGATTAGATCACTATTTTTCCATCTATTTCTATCATTTTCATATTTTGTTCTTTATCTTTTTGTGCATGCTTTCTAGTTACTTATCATGTATATCACTTTATTTTATAAAATTGGGGTTGACATCCATGAAAGGAAGGAAACACTTCTTGGAACCAACTTTGTCGAGCAGCCTCTGCATATACCATCTAATCAATTTTTCTCTAGTTATCCTAGTTTTGCAGGTTCATCTAGCTTACAACGAGGATCAATTAATTTTGCACCCGTTCATCCATATCACACATTTTACATACCATAAACCCTCCATGTTTTTTTATATTTATTTATCAGATAACATCATTAATTTTAATTAAACAAGAAAACTATAAAAAAATTAATGAAAGATTAAATATTCTATGGTCTCGTGTAGTAATTTCAAGTTGAAGATGGTTTTAAAACTTGTAAGATATGCTCTATTTTGTATCCTTGCATCCATTAGTCTATGTTTTTTCTTATGGAAGAAGTCTTCCATAAATGTATTTTATATTGATGATATGAAGAATGTGAATCAAAAGTCAATACTATCAAAGGTTGTTGAGATCATTAAGCTTGGAGCTTAGATAAATTCATCTTTGTTATATTATATAGAGGTCTCGAGTCAAAATTAATTTTTCATATGATGATGTATAACACATAAGCATGATTGAAACTTTTCCAAGGAACATTGTTGAATTTTATCTTATCTTGAAGAATTTACTAGTGGTCCTATGAGTGTAAGATAGTAATGTCGAGGTCCATAAAAGTTGCATTTAATAACAAAATGGTAGATGCACCCTTCAAAAGCATAGGAATATGATATCTAATGCAATCAAATTCTATGGTAGATGGTGAAGGTTAGAAACTATGCTTTGATGATCACAAGATATTTAGGATGTAATGTATCGAAGAACAAGACTCAAGGATCAAGGTGAAGTATTTTAACATGAGAAGACCTCAAACATAGCTAAATACTATATTTTTGGGAAGTGACCTTGTTGATCTATTTTTTTTTCCTTTTCAATTTAATGATATATTACAAAAGAAAACTAAATAAATCAAAACATGGAGGGTTTGTGGTACCTCAAATGTGTGATGGATATGGATGAAAGGGAACAAAGTGGATGATATCCTTGCTACAAAATTGATGAACCTTCAAAACAAGAATCCCTAGAACAAAATTGATTAGATGGTATATGCGGGGCTTCCCGAAAAATCCAGTTCAAGAAGTGGTACCTTCCTTTCACAGATGTCAACCCTTATTTGATAAAATAAAAAATATAAATGAAAGATGACTAGATATCATGAAGAAAATTATAAATAATAGAATATGTGAGTAACATAAATAGATGGGAAAGAATTGATCTGGTCTAAATGAACTTAAATAAAATTGTACTCGACTTAGTCGATGATGACCGAAATGAAAGAGAGGTAGGTCGATGGACACCGAGTGGATGAAACTGAGCAACAAGATAATACTAAACATCATCAAAAATTTTAATGTAGAAGGTGGTCACAGAGACCTAAAGACATTGGAAGTGACTTGCAAAGAAAGACCATAGATAGAAGAAAAATATGGATACATAAAAACAAAGATTTGAATGGATTAGTTGAAAAATAGGAATCAATTTGTTTGTGATCGATTAAACACAAAACAAGTTTGGTATGATAGGGAATTAAGGTGGAAGATCTCAAAATTAGAATAGAAACAAAGAACTAACAAACATTGGGGAAGGATTTGGAAATAGAAAGTATGCTAACAGAGGGATGGGTCGATCGTGACCTAGATTGGGTAATAGTGACTTGAGAAATACAAAACAAATATGAAGGTAGATGGGTGGCTTAAGTGTCCTGTAAAAAGAAAATCTTGAAGAACAACCTCATAATTAAGCTCTGATAATGGTTGGACCTATAAAATTTAGATTCTATAAGATAATAATAAAAATTACATACGATAAGATAGATAAGAAAGGAACCGACAAAACATCCCAAATTCATGCAAGTGATGTTAAACAAGCTCCAAAAAACTACAAGAGGGTTAACACATCTACCGGATTACTCAAATTAGAATATAAGTTCACACGGTGCAAGAAATTTCAGGTTGTGTTTCATTTTGGAATGGGTTGAGATTAGTGTTATAGGGTCAACGATGACCCATCTAGGTCACCACCAAATGTGGGAAACTTTTCTTTACATGGTAAATCAATGATTTACTCAAGATATGGGGTTTTAGGGATGGATAAAAATGTGTTAAAGCATGTTGGTGGGTAAGGGTTGTTTGGGAAAGTTTCATGGGTAGATAGGAGATAAGGATGGGTAAGAAAAAGTGTAGGGATGTGGATTTAGGTTGTTAGGGATAAAATCATCCTAAAGAGAGATAATTATTGGTAATTAGCTAATTTATTAAGAATTAAAAGTGATGGGATAATAGATGGTCATAAAATTAAATTAAATGGGTCTACCTAAAACCATGGAGGAAAATGTGCACATGGACAATTGAGAGTAGTGATATCACATTTTGGTGTCTACATTTCCCCTTTTTTCGAGTGGTTTTCACTAGCAAGCCATGAGACAAAAATGATGATAGATAAAGAGTAGGATTAAGACTAACAAAAGATTGATGATAAGATCCCCTTAAAATGAGGGATTGATAATGTAGAGGGAATCGATGAAATTTTTATAGAGGTAGATGTTGAAGGGTACGTGGGAAACAAAATATGGGTAAAATGATAAAGTAAGGAAAGAATCCCTAAGCAAGAAGGATTTACAAAATAGTAGAACCTACGTGGTGATTCCAATATTGTGTATGTAGGGAACAAAGGAAAATCTCAATGGAGATGGCAGAAAATTTCTACCGACCAAAGGAGTGGGTAAAAATAAATATGAAATAGAGGGAATATAATGGGAAATCTCTCAAATATATGTGATCCATGAGGGCCAATGGGTCAAAGGAAAACATAAAACTATGTGCAACCAAATGTGAAAATAATTTGAAATCCTTCATAAGTGAGCAATAAAATTAAAGGTATGTACCCACAAAGGATGAGGATCAAAATAATGGACCCCAACAAAGGGCACAAAAAGGAAAAATAGAAAAAATTATGATATAAAATCCCCCAAAGGGGAGTAAGTATGGCCATAAATGTGGACTTTGAGATAGGATGAGATGACACCCTAGAAAAAAAGGACAAAACATATAAGGAGAGCCATAATGGTGCCCCAATAAAGGGCACGATGATGACCAAGGAGGTGTAATATAAGAAAATAATTAATGTTTCCCTAGAGGGAACAAAAATATGGCCACAAAATTGGGCTTGAGATAAGAGATGGATGATAAATAGAATGTTGCACTAAAATGTCCTAACGGGGGGAAAATAAGGCCATAAAGGTGGAATTTTGAGAGAAAAATAAATGAGGCCTTAGCAAAGGACAAAAAAATGGAGGAGGGAAATCCAAAACAAGGGCTACCAAGGTGAGACAATGACAACTAAGGCTAATCAAAGACAACCCAAGGGGGTCAACGGAGAATTGGTTTCGGTGGCTATATAAGCCCAAAATTTTGCCTATGATGCTCATTTTCTGGTGTGTAATTTATTATCTAGAGTAAAGAGCCAAAATAAAATTTTACAAGATGCGACCGGAGGAGCAGCTAAGAAATGCTAGCGGGTGCACATGATGGTGAGTAATAAAATCCATAATTGTATTTTGGAGGTGTAAATTAACTCACATTAATTACTATGTTGTTAACTAATCCACAATCATTTATTCATCAAAACTAGTGACATAAAATTTCAACTTTTTCAAAGTGCTTTATACAAAGTTACAGTTCTTAGAAGTATAAAATAAAATATTGATGTAAAAAAATTTGTAAATACAATGCTAGAAATAAACTACATTGCAGATGAAAGGAAATTCTACAACTAAGTAATAAGCAGATAAAATCATAACATAAGTGAAGGAATGAACTGCTGCAATTCTAATCTATGCATGTAAAGAACTAAAACCAAAAATAAAAATAAAATGGGTTTAGAAAACCACAAGTGGGCCCTTCCTTGGGTGCTAAACCTTCCTAAGGCTTGTGTCTACAAAAAAATGATAGAACTCAAATTTTATTCATCAACAAGAATATTAGAATGAAACTTATAGAAATTACTTAACTATGGATTGATCCCTAATGTAATATCACCATTCTTTTTATATTCAATAGAGACATGAAGAGACATGAAGAGAATCATTCAAACTAACAGATTACATTTTAATTAAGTAAAATATTATTAACAAGAAATTTTTAGATTATTATGTATGCAATTAGAACTAAATAAAATGTGTTCTAATACAACAACATAACTAACTATTCATTCTAATAATCAGTTATCAAGTTAAATCAACTAGTTCCATAGTTTTAGTTACAAAGAATAATCGGGTATTTGTGTGAGATATACTTCTTGTTGTCATAACTTCTTCTTTATTGATATGTGTAAACATGGGTGAAGTGTCCACGTTGATCAAGATTTTTATAGCCATGGTCTTTTTATGTGCATTCTCTCCTTTGGCTACAAGTGATTTATTATGGATGATTCCCAACTTCTACAGATGAGTCCCTCTACACTATTAAAAAGATTCTTTAGTTATATGTTAGTGGCAACATATAACAAGTTCATGTTAACAAGTATGGCATTCATCATTTCATTGTATCAAAGAGATTAACATGCACATTCAAAATTCATGAAATAGATTAACTTAGTAATAGTTGTATTAATTAATATAAGTTCCATAAGTTTAAGTTCAAGTGGAAATGTTTGAAAGGATAAAAAGGATAAAATTGTAAGGGTATATAAAATATACAATAGATGAGACAATTAAAATAGTAATTAAAGGGTCTCATCACACCCCCAGAACTAAAGTCTTGATTGTCCCCATTTATGCATTTTCATTTCCTATCCTATGCTTTCTTGGGATCTTCCTATATGATACTACATAGTCACCAAGTCATTGAGCACGGATGTTCCTTCTAGTTCATTGAAGAAATAACCTAAATTCTTTCTGAATTTTTCCATTACCCTTTCCTATAGTTCCTCATTCAGTTCTTTGTTCCCAATCCAGTGAGGTATTGGATAGTGGAAAATTGGGGGATACTATCTAATATGGAAGTAAGTTTTTCTGCATCCCCTTGCTAATTCAATATATGGATTGATCCTTTGGATATTTGGGATAATGTTTTCATATAAATGTATTTATTTTCTTCTCATCTATGGTGACATTTCTTTACATCTTTTTCTACATGCTTGCACTATTTCTGCACCATTAAACCTAATGTGATATTTTAATTCACCATGGACTTCATCTCTCATCTTGTATACCCTTTATTTTATTTTCTGCTCTTTCATAAAGTTACCATACTCTTCAATCATTTCATTGGTATTATCTACCTCTCGGTTTGATCATCAATGGTTATTCTTTGCACAATTTCATATACTCCTCTATTTTTTTCCTTGGATGGCTCATTGTGGTAGTTAGAACACGCTTCCCAAACTTGTACATCCCCAATGTAGAGAATAGGGATTCAGGTCTGTCATATTCTAAAACATAATTATGTCTATACATTTCACAAAGAAGTAACTAGATCTCATGAGGCATTTTCAGATATATTCTCAAGAAAGGCCTTTCTCCACCGATATCAAATGGTATATCATTTTTGATATAATGTATTTTAATTGCACCATTTTTTCCTATAAAAATAAAACATAAATATTTTATGGTGATATACATTTGAATATTTCATTTTCTACCTAAATTTTAGCTTCTTGTTTATTTTTAAGCCTTGGAATCTCATTTTCTTTGGCCCTTAGTTGTTATATTTTTCCTCTAGACCTGTTAGTGTTGGAAGAGTAACTCTTCATTTTCCCTTTCCCACCTTCTTTTTATCTTGTTACAATAATTCACAAATTCTACATCAAATATTATGAATTGTTTTGGGTTCCCATATTTCTACATATTGGCGTAGGAGGCTCTCTAAAACTTCTTGTATGAAAACATGTGGCTACATTTGGGTGGTGGAACTTGTGGAGACACAGGTTCTGAGATTACATGAGCTATATCTAGGAAAAATGGAGAACTCGTCTATGTGCATTACCTCAAAAAATTCATCCAAAGGTTCTAATTCAAAGGTTTGGACAATGTTTTTATTGTATCTTCTATATTGAGTGGAAAACTTTCTTCTATATCCATGAAATTGGTTTGTGGTTCATGTACTCTTCTATTATCACTTCCTTAGGTTGTTCTTCATTATCTACAGCCATAGTGGTTATGTACTCAATTTATTTAGTTGCTACATCCTCTTCATGTTGTGCATGAATAACCTCTGTTTCATCATGGATATTATTAATATTGGTTACATTTCAGATTTCTTAAAATGAAACTTCTTCTACATGTTACCCGTGGGTTTCCCGGCATGAACGGCCTTTGTTTGAACCTCAATTAGTTCAAGAGGGGCACTCATTACCATGTTGCTCACCGAAATCTTCCTCCTTTTTATTTTTCATTTCCTTGGTTTGTTCCTCCATGAATATGTCTTCCTCTATGTCTCTATTGAATTTGTACTCAAATTCCATTGAACAACTTTGTACTTCTTTTGTAGTCCCTCTTTAATATTGTCTAGGAAACTTTAGATATTTCTACTAGGCCTTGAGGTTTTGGTATTTTTAGTATTAATCTTGTTTCACCCTAGGGATGGCTCATATAATTTAGTTGAGGCTTTCCATTTACCTTTGGAGGAGAAGGACTCTGGGTTGATATATTTAGCATTGATTTAACAACTATAATCTAGTCACAAGAGATTGGTATAGGAACTTGTTTTGGAGATGGAATTTTTTCATGGATGGGTGTTTCATTATGGATGGAAGCTTATGAAGGAATGGGGTTTTCTAAAAGATTATGGGTTTTTGATCAAATGGAGGCTCAAGCTAAGGGTTAAGATAAAGGCATATAAGAACTAGTTGAGCCTCTTCTCTTTTTCTTACCCTTTCCCAATAGATCATTAATATGCTTTGCTCTAGAAAAGTCTCCCTAGTTTATTGTAGGATATTTTGTTGTCAATGCATGTTAAAAAATTAAAGTGACAATGAAATGATTAGACAAGAAAAACCATACCATTTCTGATTCCCTACTCATCTTCTTCAAATTTTCATGCAATAAATTTTATACATTCATATTTCTTCCATTCTTCAAATGATTTAGCATTTTAAAATTGACAGTTTTTAATTGTGAATACCAACCCTCACAGGTAAAATATTTTACGATATAGTTTGACACATCTACCCAAAATGGTTTTAAATAAGTTTGTAGAGTAACATGTCTATCTTCCACAAATTTTTCATCCTCATCTATAAGTTATGTGCAATATTCCTCCAGTTGGATTTTACAAGAAACATTTCACCTTCTAGTGGTAGTCTAGTCACCGCAGCCAAAATTTAATCATTAACCTTAACTTGAAACCCTTTCTATTTCCTTCCCGTACTGAAGGTGGTTGAAAATTTGGTTAGCGCAAACTCATTGAAA
The DNA here is from genome assembly GCA_018340775.1 of Taxus wallichiana var. yunnanensis. Taxonomy (NCBI): domain Eukaryota; kingdom Viridiplantae; phylum Streptophyta; class Pinopsida; order Cupressales; family Taxaceae; genus Taxus; species Taxus wallichiana. Next base: position 486,962,858 of record CM031238.1, read on the forward strand.
CCTTGGAATACATTGATGTAATCCATCCAACCACTATCTTGAAAGTCTTTGTAGAATTTGTGGCTAATTACGAAAATGTGAATGATCTGTAGGTTGGTTTCTTATGAAGTCTCCCCCATTGTTAAGTTCTCCAACTTCCATAATCTTTGCAAAGTAAGAGGTCCTTCATTGGATTTGATTATGAAAATTTGAATTAACAAAAAGATATCAAGTGTTCACCTTTTTTAAATTTGTGACCAATTTTGCATGCAACTTGAAAAGTGGGAATTAATTTGAATTGAAATATATCCACATGTGAAGTGACATTTTTTGATATCATGGGGTGACATGGGAGATAGGTCAAATTATAGGAGGTGGAGAAACATTATGGTTAATAAATATCATTGATAACTTGGCACATATATTAATTAAATATAATTATTCTAGTGCTACTTTATTAAAGGAAATTTAGTGCATTTAACTCAAGATGTACGCCAAATGATTGTGACATGTTCCTTGTTGGAGTTCACACCCTTGGATGCATGTATGAGGCTGCACTTTGAGATACTACATGGATGTAAGTAGTGTTGGTACATGACCCATTTCTGTAGGTGTTGATGTATATAATAAGATCCATAATGAGTTCCGTTAATTCCCAGAAAGGGAAGATTGAATTTTTCGGTGCTAATTATCTTCATCTCTTTGTTCTCATTTATCTATGCTATTAATTCTTCATATAATTAGGTTCTATCAAAAATGAAATAAAAACAGGGATTTGGTTGCATGTTGCTGCAAGTGGATGTTCTAGTCTTTGCACCACCTCCTTTCATAAGAGATTATGCACTCCTTGCTACAAATACTCCAAATCTTGCAAAACAAAAATGCTAATAAAATAAAACATGTTAGTGAGTGGTGTTGATCACCATGAAGGATGATCACATCAATTTTATTCCTCTTTGGGGTATCCAAATAGATGGATAAATCAAGGTGAATGAAGATCTCATTCCTCTAAAATTTTAGAACACGAACGAACAAATTTAACTTTTTTCCTCAATACGATGTTATTATTTCAATCCTACTTTTTCCTCCTTTGAATTGTTGGATGAAGGTGTTCTTATCAGTTGGATTTTTTTACAACCTCGATCTATGACCATTCACTGGTATTTTGAATCTCACAGATCAATGGTGGTGAGTTTCATATATCCATTAGGAAAGATCTTCTCAACCTCATATGGACCTAGCCACCTTGTCCTGAGTTTTCCCATATGGTAAAAGAGAATTTCCCAATCACCTTCTTGAAATTTCCTTGTTTTGATGAACCTATCATGCCACTTAATCCTTTTTTTGTACCACCTCTATATTATACAAAACCTACCTCATCATTTCATCCAAATCATTGAGTTGAAGAATCCTTTTCCTCTAAGCTTCAGACAAATCTATGCCCAATTATAATGTCATTCTTAATGTCTTGTGATCAAACTCAATATGGAGAAAAACAATATTATCATATAGTAGATGAAAAGGTGTGAATCCAGTTGTTTTCTATGTGGTATTGAATGCCAAAACTACCTTTGGAAGTCTCTGATGAATCCCTTATATGCAGTGCAATATTTTTTGTCAAGATGGCCTCAATTTTTTTGTTTGTCACTTCATCCTAGCCATTTGATTTTGGATGATAAGGTGTGGACTAACTATGCATGATTTCATATTCTCGTAGCTAAATCAGCAATAAATTCAACAAAGTGAAGTGGGTACCTTGATCTATTAAAATTTCTTGTGGCACTCCATATCTTGTAAAGATATGGTTTTATAGGAAATTTGTAACTTTTTCAATCTTCTGATTTGGTAATGCTTTTACTTCTATCTATTTGGTGAGGTAATCTATGCATACTAGAATGTACTCTTTTAGTTGAGACTTAGGATCTATAAGACCAATAAATCTCAATCCGTATTTATCAAATGGTTGTAATAGTAGCTGAGGATGCAATGAAATTTCATTTGATTTGATAGGATTTCCCATTATTTTGCACTTATCACATCTTCTTACGTACAATAATAATTTCTGCGATGTTATTTTTACATCAAATTGTTCTCCACATGGATCACTATGGTAGGCTTTGAGGACATCATAAATTTCATCATCATCTATAAATCTTCTCATAAGATTATCCTGCCCCATGTGGAATAGGAAACCATCTATCTAAGAACAATTCACACTTTTTTCATCAATATATTTCTTTTCGAGTATATATAGTGTAGAGGTGTCTTACTTGAAACAAAATAGTTGGCTCTATCATGATACCAAGGGTGTGTTGGTTGAAATGGAAAAAAATTGTTCATCCGTAAAAGATACATCAACTACTGCTTCCTCATTATTATTCTCCATTCTTGAGAGAAATTCCTCCACAACATTGTCTTTCCCAGTGCGTATGCACAATTGTTAAATCAAACTCTTGTAATTGTAAGCAACCATATGATTATCCTGCTACTTAAAAATGGTCTTTTGATCAGATATTTAATGGAAGCATGGTCTCGAGGTGATAAATATTGGATATCCCATGATATAATTCCTAAAAATTTGATGGTGTATATAACTTCCAAAACTCTTTCTCAATGATTGTGTAATTAAGCTCAACATGATATAGGTTATTATTGACAAAATAGATTTCATAATTTAGTATCTCATCTTTCTTTCCAACAATAACTCCAATGGAATGATCTCGAGGCATTAATGTGTATATGAAATGGAAAAGTCCAATCGGTCCTCTTAAAATAGGTGCGAAAGTTAGAATTTTCTTCAAAGATTGGAATCAAGCTTCACATTTCTCTATCCATACAAATGCAACATACTTCCCCAAGAAAAAAATAATGGTGTTATAATTCTACTAAAATATAGAATGAATCTTCATAATACCAATCATGGCCCAATAATCTCCTTACATTGTTCTACTTTTTAGTTTTGGAAGATTTATAATCACCGATATTTTTTGGCATCTACATGGATTCCATCGATGAAAGGTAGTGACCTAGAACTATCCCATAATACATCATCATATAACATTTTTCATTTCTTAAAGATAAGTTATGTTCCTTAAATATCTTAAGAATTTTGTCTAAGTTCTTCATTGCTTCATAAAAGTGTTTTCATGGACTATAAATCCAACCATGTATACCTCCATACAAAAATTTGTTAGATCTAAGAAGATGCTAATAAATACTCTCTAAAATGTGGTAGGTGCATTGCATAGACAAAAGGGAAGAATATAGTATGCAAAAGTTCCCCATTGGAATGTGAAATGATCCTTTGGTGCAATCTGAATTTGGTTGTAGTAATTGTAACCATCCGAGAAAAGAAAATTATTTTTTTCCAGTAAGAGTATCAAGTACCTAATCAATAAAAGGGAGTGGAAAATGATCCTTATTTTTTGTTGCATTCAACTCTTTATAGTCTCCGCAGATTCTCCATTTGCCATTATTTTTAGGTGTAATAACAAGTGGTGACACCCATTGACTATATGAAATTAGATATATGATTCCATCATCCAATAATTTCTTTAGTTCCTCCTTAACTATATCCCTCACTACTAGGTTCATTCTCCTTTATGTCTATTTTATTGGCTTGCAATTATCTTTGATGTATATCTTATGAGTACAAAGTTTCAGATGGATTCCATGCATGTCTCCATAATCCCATGTAAATGTTGTCCTATGATTTTTGAGAAGTGGAATTAATAGCTACGCTTGTTTTATGATTAATTTTTGTTCACATTTAGTGGCTCTCCTAGTGCAATATCCACTTTCTTAGAAATATCACCATGGATCATATATTGCTACTTATAGAATTAAATATATGATCATGTGGAAGAAGTTGATGTAGGATGTAGTTATTACTTGGAACATTCTAGGTACTCTATTGCGAGAAAGATTTTTTTATAGGATAGCTTATGTATTATAATTTGCCACCTTCCTCTTCATTCTTACCCTAATACGTAATGTTTGAAAAACAACATCCTCCTTCTATCCTATTCTACATGACTTCTCTAGAATCCTAAGCTACTTGAATTGAGCTCTAGTATTTATTTGGTTCTTCCACCCAAATGGTTTTATATTATTCATTGAATGGTTGTTAAGGGGGATAGAGCATAAACATTTTGGTGCCACTTCCATTGGATATGATCAATAGTTTCTAACCATGATCTTCCAAGGATGATGGGATATCCTTCTAAGCTTGATTTTGGATGGAGAATAAAGAATTCAGTAGGGTACTCCCATGAGTCTACCACTACTACCACATCCTCTAAAAATCCTTTAGGATCAACTATTGATTTTTGTGTAAGATGCAAGAATTTAGCTATTGGTATTAATCCTTCTAATTTTAAATCATCCATGATTTTTTTTTTCATTACATTTATTGTTGTCCCTAGGTCAATAAATGTGTTTTTATCACTTGTATCATTGATCATGACATTTACTAGAGGGATGCCTGGATCAATATACTTGGGTAGAACCGAGTTCCCAAGTATAATATCGCTTAGTTTCCCAATAACCCGCACAAGATGGGTCTTTCCTCTTCCTTCTTGTCTTCTTAATGCATAGGTCCTTAACTAGATTATTGTAGATGGGAACATCCTTAATAGATTGTATCAATGGTATTTTGACACAAATGTTTTTAAGATAATTGAAAAGTCAAATCGATTGGATCTTAGGTCCGTCTTCTTTTCTCGTAACCTTTAAGGAAATGGTGGCTCATTATCCTGTATTTTAGCCTACTAAAAGTATGTGGAAGTTTTTATAGATCAGCTTGTAACATCTTCTTTCCTTCCTACAGTCATCATGCAACAACTACGAATCTTTTACAATTTCAGTAATGGTAGGTATAGCTTGTGAAGGGAGTGTTCTTCCTAAGAAATGATGGATATTTTTGACATAAACATAATAGGTAGGGTATTGAGCTAATTCAATGGAATAGGCTGGTTGAGAATATTTATTGTTAGGATTAGGCATTGGTGAAGTAGGTAGTTCTATATCCTTTGGTTGGTAGCATTATTGTGTATTAGGCATTAGAGATTGCTAATCCTACTAAAAATGAGGTTGTTGATAATATTGTTGGTAATTAGGAGGTGGTTTATTCCACTCGTTATCCCCTCTAGGGTTGTTACCATGATTGGGGAGGTTTTTTCCATTGTTGTTGTGGTTTTCGTTGGTATGGAGGTTACTTTTGTTGGTATTGGTTAAGATATGAGGCCCATCCTTGATGGTTAGCCCAAGGTGGGGAAATACGTATGAATTATTAGACAAATTTTTAAATGAATGCATAGGTTCTTGTTTCATACCTCCTTGCCTCGATGGCCATGGTTTTCTTTGAGACACATAGAAAAATTTCCCATCTTCTGTCTCAAACATTTTAAAATTAGATGATGCCTCTCTTTCTTGAGTAATGTTGGTCATTCTCTGCATCTACAGTCATATTTCTTCCTTCTATTCATGATAGTACTCTTTGAATGCCGCTTCTACATCTTCTTTCTTGTTTTTGGAATGGAGAGAATCCAGGTTTGATTAACTATATCATTGAAAATCTCCTACTTCATGTTTTTTTACATGCTAACAATATTCGACTTAGAGATGTCTCTAATTGTTTTGGTAAATACACCACCTATTGATCTTACATTTCTTACTCATTTCATGGTAGCTCTTGAATAGTTTTTATAGGCATCACAGATCTCTTTAAAACTATCCTTTGAAAATTATTCTACTCTTATCGATCTAGAGCATCCATGTCTTCATCACTGAGTCCCTTTAAAAGAATAATTTGAGGGATTTAGGTGGTATTTAAGTGGTATTCCTTGACTTCTAAATGTAGAATAAGAACCATTCCAAATAGTCCTCTAATGGTTCATCCTCTTTTTCTTGCATTATGCAAATTTCATTACCTCCTATGTTTCTTGGTCTATATTAGTCCTAATACTTATCGAGGAACTTATCCCTTTTTTGTGCCCATGTTGTAATGATATTCCTTTCCAATCCCATGAACCACCTCAAAGTTGTATATTTGAGTTTTACAGGAAACAATTTCAACTTATGTTCATTAGTGGTATAATCATACCTCCTACACAAAACATCAAACTCAAACATAAAGTCTTTTGATCTTCTAACATAGCTCTATGGAAATTTGGCAAGGTTAATGGAGAAATATTCTTCATTCCATTAGCTTCATTTTTTTCAATGATGGGGAGCTCGAAGGTGGTTTCCCCATTTCAAGCATTATGGTCTACTTCTTTTTCATCCCTATTTGCTTAGGAACAACTACAAAACTGTCACTTGGAGGATTGTCTTCAAAAAGAAAACCTAGTATAGAGGTTTCTTCTTCATAATATTCAAAGGTAAATGAAGAGATTTGTGCTACTTGTGGATTAGGTAAAAATATACCATGGGCATCCCTTGGATGATGCATGCATCAACTACTCAACTCATTCAATGGTAAATTAGCTAGGGAGTTAGTTTGAGGTTACTTCCTCAAAACCTTGAATGATTCAAAGAAATGAAAAATCCTAAAAAAACCTAATAACTTGGTAGTTTCCTCAAAGAACGACGGTAAAAATGGTGGTGAAAATTAACTCACAACAATTAATATGTTGTTCACTAATCCATGGTAATTTATTCATCAAACTTAAAGACCTAAAATTTAAACTCTTCCAGTGTTGTATACATAGTTACATGTGCTTACAAATATAAACTAAAATATTGTTTTCAAAATAATTGGAAACACAATTCTAGAAATAAACTATGTTGCAAATGAAAGGAAATTCTACAAATAAGTAATATGCATATAAAAGCATAACATAAGTGAAGGAATGAACTCACATGCAGTTCTAATCTATGCATGTAAGGAACTAAAACAACAAATCAAAAGAAAAGGGGTTTACCAAACCAAAATTGGGCACTCCCTTAGGTAATAACCCTTCCTAAGGATTTTTTTACAAAATATGATAGAACTCATATTTTATTCATCAACATGAATATTTGGAATGAAACTTACATCAATTATGTAACTATTGATCGATCGCTAATGTAGTCTCGTCATTCTCTTTATATTCAACAGAGACATGAAGAGACTCATTCAAACTAATACTTACATTTTGATCAATTAAAATATCATTACCAAGAAATCTATAGATTCTTATTCATGCAATCAAAACTGAAAAAGATATTCTAATACAACAACATAACTAATTATTCATTCTAACAATCATTTATCAAATTAAATCAACTAGTTCCATAGTTGTAGTTGTAGAGCATAATCGGTATGGGCGTGAGATCTACTTCTTGTTGGCATAACTTCTTCTTTATTTATATGTGTAAACTTTGGTGAAGTGTCCACATTGATCAATCTTCCCATAGTCACGGTCTTTGTTTATGTGTGTACTTGTCCTTTGGCTACATGTGATTTGCTATGGATGAGTCCCAATTAATACATGTCATTTTTCGGAAACAAGTCCTTTTATATTGTGATAGAGTTTCTTCACTGCATGTTAGTGACAACATATAACAACTTCATGGAAACAAGTATAGCATTCATCATTTCATTGTATTAAAGAGATTGACATGCACATTCAAAGTACATGAAACAAAGTAACTTAGTAATAACTATATTAATTAATATAAGTGTTATAAGTTTAAGTTCAAGTAAAATTTTCTCGATAGGATAACAGGATAAACACAAGAAGGGTATACAAAAATACAACATATGAGATAATTAAAATAGTAATTAAAGGGTTTTATCATATTTTAATTTATTTTATATTTTATTTATTTATTTACATTTTTGGAAAAATGGATGACTTCTAGGGTGGTTGGAGGTGCTCTAATGGGGTCAAATTTGATTGGTCCCTAAGGCATGTCGATTGACCCTATAAACATCAACCCAACCTCGGGTTGGCGCCGACTGTGATAGATTGGACACAATAGATAGATGAATTACTTGATGGAAAAATAATGTTTGCATGTTTTTGGATGATAACAAGCCGGGGAAACTTTATATCATAGAGACCGAGTCCCGTAATTGTTAGAGAAGATTATATGAGATGTGGCTAATACTAAGTGGGATCACTTGGTAGTTGTGGGGTTATGAGGATTTAGACACTATCGAAGATCCCATGGGATGTGGGATCTAGGATTGCTTTGGTTAAGAGATGGGATAGGAAGACCAATAAGTTTTGGTTTAGGATGGGTGAGATGACCATCACCCTAGAGGATGTATATCATATCCTGAGATTGCATATTCAGGGGGAGTAGATAGTCCCCATTATAACAAATAATATACTTGCAATGTTTACACCACTATTTGAAGCCGATGTGACCCACATCAAATTATCTTAGGGGATTTTTCATATGATCTGAGGTACGAGATAGGCGTACACAGAGTCACTTTATTTTATTTCTCATTATGGTCATTTTATGTTAGGAATTACCTAACTTGGGAGGAAAAAGGTTTCTATAGGCTCTAGCAAGTGTAGTAGTAGATATTGTTGAGCACCAGACATTGTTTTCATTTGTCACTACCTTACTAGCACAAGTGTACCATGAGCTAGCTATGTATAGAGTTGGGAGGAGATCAGGGTTGGATGTAGGCTTCTTATTACACTATTGGGCCTACGAGCATATTGTAGTTATCCGACACTAGGGCTTCCATGGGTCACTAGGGACCACATAGAGCTAGCGGTTGGGATTTTGAGATGGAAAACGATGAGGCTTATGGAGAGAGGGGATATAAGGGTTTAGATTAGTATGTTGATGGTTTTGTAGAGTTAGATGAGGATCGATCAAATGAAATCCCTACAAATACTACCCTATATGGCTTAGGGTGGATGCAGAGCTAGTGGGTATGATAGAGGCCATCAGAGATGATAGAGGCCATTCAGTTGATAGAAGCTGCGATAGTATTTTGGAGTCATACAGTGACAATTCCTAGGGATATTATCTCATAGAGGCATGAGAATATTGATAGAGAGTTGGTAGTTCCTAAAATGGAATATCTATTAGAGGAGGAAACAAATATTTGGGATGATGATGATGATGTAGGAGTTGGAGTGGAATTTTCTGATTGGATGACTAAATTTTGGGTAGCTCATGTTGCTAGGGGATAGGAGATGAGGAGGATGAGATGGAGGTTGAGGTAGGGGTAGCTTGAGGAGGTGGTGAAGATGGAGATAGAGGATAGTATGAAAAGATGTCACAATTACATTCAAAGGTAGATGATATTTTTTATTAGATAAGGTAAAAACATAGATCGGCTCCGAGGGGCCTTACAAATGGAGGAACAAAAACCAATCAGCAAGAAAGAAACAAATGTGAATCAAGAGAGACAATGCGATCCAGTAGAGGGACATAGTTACATAGGACATGGACTGCTACCACCGCCAGAGGGAGGTTTATAGGATCTATTTTGGGGATCTTGCTACCATTCTAGTTTCTAAGGTTGTAGGTGGTGGACAGGTAACACTGCAGGGAGGAGGAGAGATGACACCTCCTGGTGTGATTTATATAGATAGGTACAAAGCCTTAGCCATAGAGCCTAAGTATTATGAGGGTATTATGATCAATAAGATGTTGAAGACACTTTGATATTGTACCATCTACAGAGGTGAGTGACAGATGGAGCTAGGCCTTCTAGTGTAACATCGAGTGTGGATTAGTTACATCAAAGAAAAGGCCAAGGAGGAGGCGAGGATTCTGATAGAAGGACAAAGGGACTTTCCTTGTATGGGAAAGATTTGAGGATTTATGATGTGAACTTCACTGGTTTTACTGATATCTCTACTTTGAGAGAGGACCCTTAGAGTTCAATGATGTATTGATACACTTTGTATTGATAATGTGAGTATTTTATATAATGGTGATGTGAAATGATGATTTGATAATAACATGTTTTATATTAATGATGGAAATTACATGTTTACTTTGGATTTTTTTATGATGATGAATGTATATGCATGGATAATATGTGATCTAAAGAAAAAGAAATTTCAAAATAGAAATGATGAATGATAGTTATAGGTAAGGGTAGGAAAGTTGATGTGATATCATAAATGGGTAGCATAAAGGGATCTACATAAAGAAATATGCACTTGTAATAAAAACAAAGGAGAGATAAAAGATAAATGTGGAAAGGTTTAAATGAAATTTAAAAATGGCAGCCTATGGGTACAAATGATGCTATGTCATATTGAGGAATGCATGAGAAAAATATGCCTCTAATCACATTGGAGGTAAACAAGACGGGGTATAGGTAACATAAGGCACATACGACCAAAACGTGATGTTAGCATATAACAAACGATAGTTATTTATAACAAAGATCATGAGAGAAATGTATGTAAAGAAATCATATACCTAATGTTGACACAAAAATGGGTTTATGATGTTGCTTTTATATGGGAAGAGGGATCTTCGTGAGTGGTGTTCCCTAAATCTATTCTCCATCTTTGGGGAGGGGAAAGAGAAAATTGATCAGTGTAGGAAGGTTTCTAGAATAAATATAATAAATATGGGAAGATTTCTTAGGATGCTCGATAAAATTAAAGGCTGATCAATATGGGAAGCATTCGATGTCATGATACAAAAAATAGCCATCCTTCAAGCATATGGTCTACTTTATACATAAATGATATATATGGAAATAATGAAACACATTATATCTATCCTTAGAGGGATCGGTCTATTTATTTTATTTTATTTTATGGTTTTTTTAGCAATTGTCCTTTGAGGGAGCAGTCTTCTTTTGATAGCTTTAACTTTTGATAAGAAATATCCAAGAATTTTTATTTTAACATGGGGAAGAGTTGGGAATATCTAGTTAGACCACTTAGGAGGGGATAATGAATGTACAAGAGACACCCTTTGCATGGTTTTAATAGGTAAATAAGGGGGTGATGGATGTAATGATCATGGAATTCTCACCAAGAAGGGAGAACCTATCCATAAGGAAAATGTTATGGGCAGAGCCGTGGTGCCCATATTTAAGATCATAACTAGGAAAGAGATGATAGACCACATACTTATAAATCATTATAATAATATATGGAAGGGGTTAATGATTGAGGGATATTCTAAAGATATAACTAAGTGCTCACTGGTAATGTGCTAACAATAGAATGATCACAAGTAAAATGTTTCCACTTCTAGTTTACCATCAAGGGAGGCCAAACGATAGGCTCATGACCCATACTTATGAGTGATAATGTCTGGTCCAATATAGTTGGGGGAAAACTTTCCACATTTTCTCCTTTCGAGAGTAGTAATGCTCTAATTTTATTTAAGGATGAGTTCTCCAACATTAATGTCGCATTCGAAAGAGTATGATAGTTTATGAAAGATGGGATGCGATGAGATAAATGAAAGGAGACAAAAGCTATAAGCTACCTTTTGGGGAAGAAAAAAATATACATCCCTAATGATATGAATAAATGGCCACAAAGGTGGACTTGAGACAAAAATATAGTCCTCCAAAGGGAGGCACAAGTATGACCACAAATGTGGACTTTCGGATGAAAAATACAAAGGCTTCAAAATAGACACAACTATTACCACAAAGGTGTAATTTTGATGAGATAAGTTTTAATTAATATTAGATGATATGTGTTATATTAAGATAATAAAATATGTGCAACATGAGGAATCAATAACCATGCATCTTAGGAGATGAGAAATTTATCACAAATGTTGATTTAGTATGAAGATATGGTGCCCCTAGGAGAGGCACAAATATGGCCACAAAGGTGGACTTGGGATTAGAAAAGATGCTAGATAAATTGGTTGGATGAAATAAACTAAATGTGATCAGATGAGGTGGGTTTAGGAACATTTGATGATTCAAAATGCCAAGGATGAAAAGGAATCGACTGAAGAAAACTGATTCTAGAATGAATTCCCCCAAAGTCAAGGGATATACTTGATTGATAGGGGGATGAATTGATGTTGATAAGATGCGTGGATGAGGAAAATATGTGAGAGAGTAAATAACTAGGGGATGATGCTCCCCAATGGAAAATACTATTTTGACACTTTGGATGTGGATGAGCACATGGATGTTGAACAAGATTGGATGTGATCTTTGTATTTAGCTTAGATTGATGATTGAAGATCATAGGGATGATGAGTAAGGAAAACATGTATCTATGTACAAGGGATGACCCTCTTTTGGGGGAAGCATGATGGATGATGATATGGATGAAGAAGGAGATTGGATGGATGAATATGTAGGGATTGGATTGGTCATGGTAGATGGAAAAGGAATATTCTCTTGTGAGAGAGATTCATCATTCTCAATAAGATCATGGATGATGGTTTGGAGGATCTTGTAATGTTTAGTATCATGACCTGGGGTATGTTTATAAGCACAAACTTGATGAGATTTGAACCATGATGGCTTATTACTTTGTGGATCAAAATATTTATCAATAGGGGGAAGTGTGATGGAGGAAGTTTGTAGCAAGTGTTAAAGGACCTTTGTATATCATTTGATCAAAGTATCGTGGAGGTTTCTTGTGTTTGTGAGATGTTTTGGCTTTCAAGAAGAAGAAGAAGAAGTGAATGCTTGAGATGATTTGGAAGTCAAGGGTGGAGTTCGAGGTTTTGATGCCTTGGATTTAGGTTTGATAGTGATTGATGTTTTAGAAGTGTTGGATGGTTTTGGATTAGATTTATTGGTGGGTTGAAGTTTTTTTATGAAGGGGCTGGTACTGGGAGAGAGTTAGACTATTTGGATTTGAATTGATTGATTGATTGTGATGAAGGAGGTGGCCCTAGAATATATGGATGTGGTCCAAAAATAGATGAGGTAGATTTGGTCTTTATTGAAGGAATGTCTATCTTCTTGTGGGGGTACACACAGGTATCACCGTGGAGGTGTACCAAGGTTTTTAGATTCATATTAGGAAGGAGAACCCTTAGAAGAGGTGACAATGATTTCAACATGAGGGTATGAAGATATGGGTGGAGGGATTAGTCTTTGCATGATTAGGTCTAGAGAAGGTGAAGATTGGTTTGATGAGAATGGTTTTGATTTTGTAGATTAGATGGGAGGATCACTTGAAGTTGTTACAAGTTGAATTACTTTTCAAAATTATCTAAATGATTAAATCTATGTGGAAGGAGTAGATGATGTAGATGTGTTCACAATATCTGATGTAGTAGGTGGAGGTAGAAGCACAAAAAGAGGAATTAGGATTGATTCTATGGATGGTATAATAGGTAAGGGTGGAATGGATGTAGGTGAAGTAGTAGGTATGATCAAATATAATGAAGTGATAAGTAATGGAGTAAATGAAGTAGATATAGGTATTGAATCAATGGGGGGTGTAGATGTGGATAGAGAAAGAGGTGTTTTTGTGATGTGGTTGATGAGGTCTATGTGTGTGGGTTTTAGATTGGTCGATGCGAAACAATTGGTTACTCATAGGAAACATGAACACTCTTTGTGTTTGTTTGAGGTCAGGGGATCTTTTTCATAAATTATTCAATATTTATCATTGATATGTTTACAAATCTATATGTGATTGGTGTTATAGCGGGTGTAGATGCAGAAATAGGTGATGTAGGAATGTGTGGCAAATAATTCAAGGTAGACATGAGTGAATTTGTTGATGTGGAAATTATAGGAGTAGTTGGGATTGATGAAGAGATGGGTACAATTTGGATGTTAGGTACATTTGATGTAAATGTGGATAAGGTGTTAGATAAAATAGGTTGTGGCATGACAGGTATAGTCAAAGTCGATGTAGATGTGTTAAAGGTAGAAATATATGTACATGTAGGACAAATGGTATAATTCAATGTGATAAATGTGGTACATGATGGGGTAGATATTACGTATGTCCTAGGAACAATGTCTAAGGGAGGATTAGATAATGGGGTAGAAGAGATAGGTAAGGATGGGGATGTTTGATGTATAGTATTGATTGTAAAAGGATTGAATGTAAAAGATGTAGAAGGGGGAGTTGACTTTTGGTGGTGGAATAACAAAGGGTTGTTTGAAGATGTTAAGGGGTGAAGATTGCAATGGTTGGGGGAATGTGTGATGTTGGGAAGTAGGAATACAATAAGATGGTTGAATGGGAATACTTTATTGTTGAGGTATATGAGAAGTAGAAATGGGAGTGTTGGTAGATTGGAATGGTTGGATGGATGAAGTGGGGATAATATTGATATGATTGGGAGATTTTTGAATTTATACGAAATAATAAGTCATACATGTGGATAGAAGGAGACTTGGGATATGGAGGTGTAGTTGGCCTAGATGGATTGGGATGATGACATAAGAAAGGATTTGTCTCACCTACAGTAGTGGTTTGAACAAAATGTCCTTGGTAAGGGTCATTGATAAACAAAGGTTGGGTGCCCATGGAATAGGTAACCAAGGGCACGGATGAGACAATGGTCATGGTAGGTGTTTGTTGGGATGAGATGGAAAAAATATTTGAGGCAAAGTTTTGTTCCATTTTAAAGAATGTGGTGCTAACTACAAAAAGAATTCAAACACAATTTTTATTGTTTTTGATTTATTATGAAAGTGTGAAAAATAAAAAGGGAAATAGATAACAAAGGTACTTAGGAAATGGTTATGGATTCATTGATATACCCAAAGGTATAAGAGGCCTGATTCTCTACAAAGTTTCTAACATGTCTAGAACACACGATGACTTCCTATTGGGTGATGAATTCCAAATCATTCCATGTGGTAGGAAGATGTCTAGATGTGGTTATTGATGTGTGAATTTTGGGTGTGTTTGAAAAAATGTGAGATGTAACTCGATTAACACTTACATAAGCTATGTTTTCAAGAAATGATGCAAAGGGTTCTTTTAAGCCAAATCTAAATGTGAGAATTTGATGAGAAAACACAAAAGGAAGGGAAAATCCGATAAAGAAAGAGAAAATAAGAAAAAAATGAGAATACTTGTAGAAAACTTTTCCTTTTTATCTAATCTTCAAGAAGATGCAAGCAAAGAACGATCAAAGAAATCAAGCACAACATGAACAAGAAAAAGTGAAGCTTTTACCTACAATGTTAGTAGAAGATAGAAGAAACACATAAAATAGCAATAAATGCAAGGAATCACCTAAAGGGTGGTCCCACTAGGCATGCCAAAATGTTTGATCTAATTTTTTTGTTCCTTTTCAATTTAATGATCTAGTACTAAAGAAAAATAAATAACTTAGAACATGGAGGGTTTAAGGTACCTCAAATGTGTGATGGATATGGATGAACATGTGTAAAGTGAATGATATCCTTGCTACAAAATTGATGAACATGGAAAACAAGAATACCTAGAAAAAAATTGATTAGATGGTATATGTGGGGGTTTGCTTTGACAAAGTTAGTGTTGTCACCAAATCATTGCACCCTCCGAATGGCCAGATGTGAATAGGATGTTCGGTGTGATTGGGACACATGGGATCACCTCTCAAGCTATGGGACTTGGGCTTGAGGTGAACTCCTGAGAAGGCCGGCTTCCTCTTCCTAAACTAAGTGTTGTACTACTCCTAGTGTAACAAAAATGATTATCTAGTCCTATGCTAACATTTTCATGGGGTTTTAGGGAAAGAGATTTACAGAAATGAAACTATACTAGGGATGGTGATGCACCAAATAAAGGGTGTTTCCAGACTCAGGAAGGGTTAATTTGAAGAGGGTGTGTGCACCACAGGTCAACTTCACCTACTACAACTTAGAGAGGGTACAGATACCACAAACTAAGAGACACGCGTTCCCTTTGTTAAACTCTATTAGACCGAGAAGTATACCAGTTTCCTAGTGAAGAAGGATGAACTCAAGAAGGGTGAATGAACACCACAACTCAACTGCATGCAATACTCCACCACTTGATAAGCACAGAACTCTAAGAACCTGCAATAGAAACTTAAACTTGCACAGTGTACCTGCAAGTACGAGAAAGGCACAAAGAAGCATAAAAGGATGAAAGGACCGAGATTAGTCACAAAACACACACTTTTATTGCTTCAATAACATGCACAATGCATCATACATTTAGAAGAGGCAATAGTTGCCATTACAGTCTTGAAGAGGAGGCTTGAAAGTTCTCTCAACACACAAGAACAACTTGCAGAAGAGAGAGGATTCTTGAAAAGTATACACTCACCTGAGATATCTAACTGTCCAACTTGTCTGAACTATTGGAACCCTTTGAAATGAGCTTCCAACTTACATTTATAGAAGAATATGTGAGAAAGAAGAGGAAATGGTCATAATTACATTCCTAAAATGAAGGCCCATGATGTATTTATTACAGTTAGTTGAACCACTTGAGAAGGTTCCATCATGGGTCATTAATTGCCTGATGACCTAGTCTTCTTAATTAATTAAAAGAATATTTAAATAATAATAATAAATTTTATTATTAAAATATTTAAATAAAAATATTAATTTAATTATCATAATGTCGGGACCCCCCCGTTGACCCGTTTGACTTGAAGAGGAGGGAGGTCCATGTGGGTAGAGTCTTCACAAATCTCAACTCGGTGAGTTTCGAATCCTCTAACTCGGTGTTGTAATCAATTTTGAACCCCACACTAACTCTTTCCTCGCTTTGGCAATCGGATCTTTTGCATTGAGTCCTTCGGTATTTTGGTAGTGCACTCTACAATCTCGGCTCCAATCAACAATTATGCCACTATTGGGATCTTAGTATGGCATAGGTAGTTGTGAGCTACACAATATACTCATTTTTCCAGAAACTAAAAAGATCCTTTATGTTACGATTTGCAACACATAAAAGAAGCCCTTCAAAAAATACATTGAACCACTGGGGCAACCAAGAGGACCTTGGAAAAATGTATAGGTAACAACCATATGAATTCTTCCTTAGTCATGGATCAAAGCTAATAGAAATAAGCTAGATAAAATTAGCTTGAAACTGCAGTATAATCATCCATTGTAAAAAAACACAGTTTCTCTGAACCTTGTAAAAGAATACTTTTATTGTCTGATTGGACGTACATAATGGAAGGGTATAAATATTGCTTCTTGCCCTCAGAGTTTCTCAAAGAGACCATTTACAAGTAACAAGGATGTAGCATGCAAAATGGCCAACCAGGTATTTCAGAGTTGACCTTCACATTCAATTCATTTTAGGAGAAGAAATGCTGAGCAATATGAATCATTTCATTCTGCACCGTAATAAACCATCATCTCCTGATTCAGGGAAATTTTATGAAGCCTCGAATAGCGTGACTCCAATCCATCGTACACGGTAGTGAATATTTGTTTCCTGCAACTGCTATTCGATCTGAGTTTAGAATAAGGATAAGCCTACGAATTTGAGGATGCATTCGATACTGAACAGATAACAACACAGTTGGACAACCTGCTTGCTGGAAGCATTCAAAAGAAAGGATTCTACTGTACTGCAACATGCCAACTTCCTGGTGCATGGGAGTTTCTCTCACATCCTTTCCATCTGGATGAGTTTTCAGCATTACTTTCCCATCAAACTCTTCACACATGAGCCACGACTGAGCCATTAACACATCACCTTGGTTGGGTCCGATACGAAACCACTTTCTTTCCTCATAGTGGTGAACCAAGTGATTCTTCAGGATAAACCTTGAAATGTTCTCCTTTTCCCACGCATTCGAACTGCAAGCGCAGACCCCCACTCGCCATGTTACTTGGTATCATTTAACAAATATCTACATAATGAGACGAGTGGCCTGTAGCCTCCACTAAAATTGGTATCACGTCACGTTGTTTTCTCCATGACTCACTCCAATTCACAACTATCTTATTAATCCTCCCGTGACTCACATAATGTGCTCCAATCCTATTTACATGGCACAGTGCAAAAGTATCATGTTGATAGCCATCATAATATTTCCACGCTTGGAAGTTTGATCTGATTTCTCCCATTCACAGAAGTTTGATCATGGTTTACCAAACCAATATTTCCACTTGGCAGTGCTTTCCCTGAGTTCCCTTATTCATACCTTAGTGCGGGATTAACATTTTGGCCTGCCATCATCAAATTTCTGACCTCGACATACTAGCTCCAAATCCTCGCATAACGGATTGGACACATTAATCCATGGGCCCCAGCCTCAGCTTCACCACGCAAACTTGGCAAGTTTGTTCCTTATCTCCACAATTCCCACCAGCGCATGCAGGATCCCCATGATTTTTTCTCCTACCGAGTTTTCCTTCATCAAATTTGAGGATAACATCAAACTCTCGGTGTAAACATTTCAGCTGTAGCTTGTAAGGTGTGATAATTCCAACAGAAGCCTTTATGCCTACCAACTTAGTGACTCATTGAAGATGCTCATATAATTGCAAAGAAAACTGTGCCTCATGAATATTCTGATATGAAACAGTTCCACCTCTATGAGATTCTCCTCTATGAGTTACATCGTAAAACTAGTAAGGTCTCGATAGAGAATCTTTGTAATAAATTTCCTCAGGTCTCCTGGTAACACTCTCACTGTCACTTAATCAATTTTCATAAAAAATATCTTGAAGGAAAATCCCGAATTTGAAGATGCATTCGATGTTGAATAGATAAAAACATAGTTGGACAACCTGCTTGTTGGAAGTGCTCAAAATAACTCTTACTATACTGCAACATGCTTGCTGCCTGTGCACCGAATACTCGGCCAAGGAAGGTCTGAACACCATTATAATTCACAACTCTTTTTAGGATGTCGGTTTGACTCAATTTTACATTGGTATTCGATGGTGCTTATACTATCTTCCTGGGTCGATAGAAGTCCTTCCATTATGTAATTACAAACCCAAGATTCAATGATGTTGAACCTCACATATCTGCATAATTTCATATCATCTCGGTCAAACAAGATAATTCTCCCAAGTGGTTAGTCGAGCATTGTCTTAATGGATTAAACCTGGCATCATGTTGACTTTGACTCTCCCCGACTTGGCCTTCGATCTTTTTGCATCGATCTCCACCGAGATCCTTATGCGCCTCCTTTCATTCCTCAATTTTCAATGAGCTATATTTTGCATTAACAAGACCATCATCGATCTCTTACAATCGAGAGTCTCTACCGAGATGATTTCGAGATGACTATCAATTTGACACTAGATTCTCTATTAACTCGACCCCGAACTCTTCACCGAGTTGAGATAAACCGGTTCCTTTCGATGCTAGGTGATCTCTCATATGCAATTTAAGAATTATTTTTAATTTTTGTATCTTGATAATAATCGAGAGATGGGTTCCTGGACTACTATTTTCATTTTGAACATGTTATTTCAAAGAAGTGCTACCTTCCTTTCATGGATGTAAACCCTCGTTTGATAAAAAAATAATATAAATTGTTGAGTAGAAAGAATATGACACTAAGGAGAGGGCACACACGGAAGATTCATGCGTGGGAGAAAGGAACATTTGATGGTGTGAGAGGATAAGAATAAATGCACGTGAAAGATAGATTGATTTGGGAGTTAGCCATTTTCATGGTTATAGGATATTTTTAGAGATAGCGTACGAAGCACACAACAAGATGGAGACTTGTGCAACATGCAAATTTTGTTTTGGGAAGAGTGTTTACTAATCACCATGCATGGTTTTGAGTTAATAATAGGAATACTATTGCTAGTTAACTATAAGAGATCTATTATTAATGCGTGAATTTCATGTGTGCATGTTATTGTAAAGGATCATGAATATTTCAAGCATGCAACCTATTTTTGGAAGTGCATAAGAGGTGAAGGGAAAGTCCCCACCCTTATAAATATGTATTAATTTGTTTTGATTAAAGAGACACTGTGTATGAGCTATTGTGGAGTTATGTCACGATCTTATGTGTGCATAAAATTATAAAACTACTTATTGTAAGAAGCTTCTATATTTACTATGTTTAATATAATGGAGTATATTGGGTGAATAATAGTGTTAAACATAGTTATAACTGGTTCTTACATGGTTGATTTCATTATGTTTATCACTTAATTCATGATTCTTTAATATCTAGATCTGGAATATGCTCTCTGTCGAATGTTTATGCTATTTATGGATCTAAATGCATTATATATTCATCATGTTCACACCCTACACAAGAAACCCTAAGGAGGGGCCTGGTACCTTTCTATTCTTTTGGTAAGCGTTCAGCTCATGATGGGTGATGTGTCATCACACATAGGTTATTCATGGTAAATTCTAGGCTGCATCATTGGTTTCATTATTGGGACATATTTTTAGTTGTTTTCAAGATGGTTCACAATGATGATGTACCAGTTGACCCTATAAATTGTTGAGGAGTGGATAAAAGATCAAGAATAAGAGTACATATGGAGGTTCAACACTGGATCTGAGTTTGACGCATGCACATGGGTGGAAAAGAATCTATATGACTATTTTTATAAGAGCGTCTTTGTTATTTTCCCATTATAAATGTATGAGTGGCTGGTTGCTTATGCATTTAAACCAAATTGGAGGTATCACATAATTTTCTAGACACAGAATAATTTCAATCCTTGTATGATGTTGATATGATTTTGACACACATTTTGGGTACTTGGCTATATGGTGTTTTGAATAGATATATTATGTAGTATTCATTTTCCACTTATTCTTTCCCGAGGTAGCTGAATTCCAATTTATGTGGTATCGTAGGGGAACTTACTTGTAAGGTGTTCCACTTGTGATCAAGATCTTGATGGTGACCCCGAACTTAGAGGAAAATTTGATGGCTAGTTAAACCCCACCATGTGTGGGACAAGAGTAGGTTTGGTGAAAGATGGCAGACCTAGCAAGAGAGAGACAAAGGGAAGAAAGGTGGCTTAAATACAATGAGGCATGTGAGAGGGAGATAGAGAAGAAGTGTGACATTGTAGAGCAGATGGTGTTAAAGATATAGATGGCTCATGAAAGGATTCGAGCTCATTTAGAAGGCATGGATCTAGAGCATCGTGAACTCCCTCATTTGGGTAAGCATGATAGGGAACCCTCCTTGACCTCACATAGGAGCGTGCCGGTAGAGATGATCTCGGGCCGCAAGCACGCATCTAAATCTACTTGGAAACCTAACCCTTGCGCTTGGTTTCGTAGTATCTAATACATCTAATAGTCATCAAGCTAATTTGGGCTTTAGGGAAGAAGGAGTAAGTCACATAGAAAGTACATCTATGGAAGGGAAACCATCTTCATTGTCGTTTGGAGGTACCTTCTCAAGCGCATCATTTGCACAAAATTCAAGTGTGTAGAATTTTGGGCTCACTTCAGGGAGTAGTACCACCATGCAAACTATAGGAGTTTAGTACAATACTACTGTTAGGACACATGAAAATACATCTTCTTGTCCACTTCTAGATACAAGTGGATGATCGGGGGCTTAGGTGGCTCTAGTTCTCGTGGATCTGGTTGTTGTTGAGGTAGAAGCAACACATGAGGTTATGGGTCAGGTGGACAGTGTCCAAGCCTACCCCATAATATTTACATGGAGATGTCTCTTCATCTTCCATAATATAGGGGCATAGAGGATGTTGTCAAACATGTACACATGTGTAATACACTATGGTGGGAAAAAGGAATCACGTATTTTGAGTACAAGGCAAGTCAATTTGCAACTACATTACAAGGACACACACACAATTGGTATAGGAAGTTTGACCCTGATTAAACTTGTGTAGATTATGCAACATTCAAGGATTCCTTCCTTAAAGAGTTCTATATTCATGAGTTTGATCGAAGAGTATAAGTGTGCTCAAGGATATTAAAAAGGAACTACTCGAGTGTCCGGGAGTATGATTCATTTTTCAAAACACTTGTATATAATATTTATTAACATATTCACGTAAGCCAACATGTACAATTGTTCATTAGAGGTATGATCACACCTTTTAGAAGGGATTTTTCACATAAGACATGCATCCATGTAAAGCACTTGAAGAATATTTATGCATTGAGGACATCGCGAGTATGGACACCGGAATCGTGCCATTTTGGAAGCATAGATGCAGCAATGTCAAAGCAATTGGAGAAAATATTAGAAAATTTCACACATGAGACACACACTGGGATTTGGTGTACAGACTATGAAGTGGAAGGGCACACCAAAGATAGTTTTCCCCATAGAATAGTACATTCATTATTACTAGACTATGAGATATGTCACCTGCACCATAACACAAGCCATTACCCATTATTATAATGTGCGATAAGAAATAATGTATCCTACTATTATAATATTTGTTGGTTCATCACTCAAGATACAAAAGACTCGCAGGTTTTATTGGTTAGATCCATGATGCTATAGATATTGGTGTGTGATAGATAGGAGTTTTAGATAACTCTAAGGGTAAAGGTGATCACAGGATCGAATCAAAATAAAGTCCACTATGATCATAATGAGGGGAACTATGAAGGAGGATGTGGAAGAGTTCGAGGATGATATGATGGTGGATTCGGAGGTCGAGACCGTGGTGGTGGATGAAGTGAATTCCATGGAACATGATTTATGTGCGATCACCCGGCCACTATAGATGTGAATTTCCTTAGAATATTACATGTCATTTCTATGGAAATAATCATAACTATGAGGAATTCCCATATCTATACAAGAATCTTAGGAAGTAGCATAAACAGGAGAACAAAGTCACGGGGATGGTTAGGATAAAATTCACTGTGGAAAATAAGTAGATACGAAAGTTTGCACCGAAAATCGAGGTATTACCTATGAATATCACTACATGAGTTGAAGTTGTGCGTGCTAGAGAGGCGTTACAAAAATCATACCATCACTAAGGAGGACATTTTGCATGAAATTTATCTATATCTTACACACCAAAAGGAGGTTTATCAGGAGACCATAGAAGTACTCAAAGACCTTTAAGGGTAAATACAATGTTTAAATCCTGGGAAATCATGAATTATGTAATGTAAGAAGGCAACATAGAAAGTCTAGTCAGATATTGATGACTTGAAGGAGGTATGTAGAATGCTACGCTAGGAGAATATCATTCCATTACTAGGGATTTGGCTAAAGGGAAACACTCCACACATGAATATTGAGAATGGGCATCAGATCCTGCATGAAAATATTCCCCCCATAGCTTAGATTAGGACAAGGAGATCACTCTAAATTTTGTTGTTGATGGATGGCTCTTGAGTAATATATTGATTTACACAGTGCACAAGTAAATTTTCTTACTTTAGGTGCATGGGTAAAGATGGGGAGACCTTCATTGCAACCATCTTCTAATGTACTAGTTATGGATAATCGAACTAAGGCCACTCCTTTTAGAAGTTTTGAAAGATGCATCCATTATTATAGAAGGGGCCAAGTTCACTGGGCATTTTGAGGTTTTAGTGCTTGTAGAAGCAGACATTTTCCTAACTCTGCGTGGGAACCCTTGGTGTTACACAAATAATGTTGATCTCCGATTCAAGAAGGGATATATCAAGTTTGAGAATAAGGAGGAAAGAGTTATTATCCCTTTAATAGATGAAAAAATGTGCTGTATGTTGAGCCTTTGAGTGAGGAAGATCTGAATAGGATTTATGTACTTTCCATTCAGACCTAGAAGTACTCGAGCCATCTAAGGAAGGAATCCTTTAGTCGGGAAGATGTGTAGTCTATTAGTGATACTATAAGTATTAATTATGATAATTGGGCCCATGGTAATTATGCGATGGTTGGGTGTGAAGTAAGGAGTTCATTTGTGTGGAAATTAAAACCTTGTTGCATTAGTTTGATAGGTAACAACTCTATACCTTAGTAAACTTAAATAGGAGACCCTACAATATTCCCGCACACCATGGAGGAATAGTGGATAGACCAATTGGAAAGAATAAATATGTTAGAAAATACCTGTATGGGATAGTAGTGCATTGGTGGATGGTTCATAGGGATAATACTAGAATAAAATGAAGTCAAGATTTCTCTTACAACTCGCTTTTCCAGAGTAATGCACCTACTCAAATTTTAACTTATCATGGTAATTAACCTATTCATCACCATGTTTAGTAGTGTGAGAGTCTCTAGATAGAGGGGCAAGAAGATTTATAGCCTTCATTATGGGTGCAAAAACTTTATTCCACTTTACAAGGTTACACACACATTTGGTATGTATATACGGAGCTACCTAGAGAAATTAGAAATTGGTAGGATTTGATCACAGGTATGGTCCGAACTTTTAACTACTTCTCTACTAAACCTCCAAAGAAGATGCATTAAGGGTTATAAATTTTTTAACTATGGGAGACAAAGTGAAAAGTTGGAAGAACTTATTCAGGAGTTATTTGATGAGAATGACTCAGGAGCGCACTTTAATGAAGAAGTAGAGACATATTCAACACTACTTAAGCATGCTTTCTTTGAGAAATAAAAAGGAAATATGGTGTACATAGTGGACGATGAAGAATTAGAAAATTTGGATATAAATCATTTAGTAGGTATGCGTGAGGTCTTGGACATTGTGGATAAAAATTCACACGCCTATCATGAACCTTTCAGACAAAGAAAGTGAATATTGGTATAAATGTTGAACCTAAAGAGGCAATCATTGGAGATTATTAGTATGAATCAAGTGGAAAATATATTGGAGCTGCTTCATGATTTTTATGAATTATTTATAGGGGCTACCATGAATTAAAAGGAGTGCATGAACCATTATGAGAGATGAAGATAAATCTTAAGGAAGGTGAGCGCCCGAGCTAGGAAGAGACCTTACAGAATAAACCCTAACCTACGCATAAAATTTAAAGAATAAATTGACAAGACGTTGAAATATGGCATCATCAAGCCCCTAGAAGAATCGAGTGGGTTAGCCCCATGGTTATCAATATAAATAAAGATTTCCTGGATGAGAATTTGTGTGGATTACAGAGAACCGAATGTTACATGTGTGATTGATCCCTTTCCTACACTTTTCACAAAAGAGATATTAGAAGGTGTTACAGGTGTGAAATCTATTATTTTATAGATGGATTCTCTCCGGTATCATCAGTCTAGATTGCTAAGGAGGATCAAGAAAAATAACTTTCACCACTAACTAGGAATTTTTACATATATTGTGATGCCCTTGGTCTCGAAAAATGTGCTTGCTATATCTTCACGAATAGTTGTTCAAGCATTCCAGGATTTTATTCATATTTTATTACAAGTTTACTTGGATTATTAGATGATGTATGGACTTCTTAAGGATTGTTGTGAAAATTTGGTATTAATATTTAAAATATGTAGACAGCTAAGTATCTCTTTGAATATCAATAATTGCATTTTTCCTACACATTTCAGCACTTTGTTAGGGCACATCATGTGTAAGGAAGTTTTGTTAGTGGATCCACTAAGGTTATAATTATTATAGGCCCGGAAGAGCCTACCATTCAAAGTGAGGTGTGTGGATTCTTACGTCACACTTTGGTATTATAGAAAATTTATCAAAGGATATGCTAAGGATACCACACCCTTAAAGGAGTTACAAAAAGGAAAAGGGACATTTTATTGGGGAGAATCGCATTAGCTCACATTTGAGAAATTGAAGGAGAGACTTAATATAATGCCTATTCTACATTTTCCCTCATGGGAATAAAGGTTTCATGTACATGTGGATGCCTCTAGCACGACCATTGGTGCAAAGTGTTGGCTCACCTAGAGAAGGTTTTATAGATCATCCTATCTATTTTTCTAGTAGAAAGTTGACTTCTATAGAGTAGAATTATACGACTATAGAGCGTGAAGTCGTGTCCATGATCTATGCACACAATAATTCAAAAATACCTTCTAGCAACACCATTTGTATTTTATACTGATCACATGGCATTGAAATACTTGGTAAAAATCCTATTTTACAGGGGGTGCATGTGTCAATGGGTGCTCTTATTCAAAGAATTTTATTTCAAAGTTGTGGTAAAACCAAGGAAAAGTAATTACGGTTGTTTCGCTCGGAATGTTTCGGCTTCTGGGAATAGAGTTGCTTCTATCCTTTCATTCCTTTTAGAAACAGATAAGGTTAGGGCTAGGAGGAATACCTGTGGAATGTCGAGATGGTGTGCGCGTACCGTAGAGGAAGATCAGGTTGACTATGAAGAACTCCTTTTTGTCTTGGAAGGACTACCTGCAAATAAGAACACAAGACCACAAGATTTTGATTAAACAATAAATGAGGGAACTGCCTTGGGCCCAGGAAATATAAAACTTCCTTTCGAAGGTGGTCAGTTCCCCTGTCGATATGAATCAACACAAAAGACTGTAAAATATCAATTAAATTATTTTGTTGAAACGGGTAGGGAAAGGTTGGTTTCTGGTTGTAGTCAGGATAACCGATACCGGTTACTGGTAACCGATGTCGGTAGGGTTTAGGATCTGTAGGTTGGTTGTTTTGTGGGGTGGTTGTGCTGTAGGGTAGCTATGTTGTTTGTAAGGTCAATGGTTTAGGTGATATTAGGAAATAAGGTGATGAGAGGTAGATGAATGATAGTTAGATGCAATGGCACGCTGGGTAGTGGATTCAGGAATGGATTTATGAGGACTGTGATTCAAAAGCATAAGAAATGTTATAACAGAGGACATGCAAGATGTGACTTACTGGTTTTTGATGAAGATGCAAGTTGATCTCCTTTGCTGCAAACTCTTCTGGTTTCTCCACTCGTCTCTGCTCGGTCAAGTGAAGATCTGGACTCTCTTGATCACTCCCAAATGATCTCTGTTGATTCAAAAATCCTTCGACCTTTGTTTTTGGTTTGGGAGCCCATTTACAGGGAACCGATGGCGGTTACGTAACCGACGGCGGTCGAGTAGGAACCGGCATCGGTGAGGAAAAAGTAGGCTATTTTTAGTAAAATAGCCCACCTTCCCTGCTTTTCTCCCGAGAGATCAGTTGCGGGCTTGGTCAAGTGACTAGAAGGTCGGTTTTGGGTGCGAGAAAGGGGTCCTTAGTCATGGGTGTAGATGTGGACCAAGTTATAGGTCTTAATTAGGTTAGTTTAGGGTTAGGGCTAGGTCATGATGAAGTGGCAAAATGAGGGGGTAGGTGAGATGATGTGGATTTATCAACTACAAGGTAATTAATAAATAATTGTGTAAGGTTTAGGTGATGAGTTTAGGTTGCGAGATGAGATGCGGGTCACAAGGGGTCGTAAGACACAAATTTGGTGTCTACATTAGCCCCTTATTGTCGTGTAGCTTGTTTTGTAGAGCTGCGCGGACAATAATATGAAGTGGTTTCTCCTGTTAAGGATATAGGTAATCCCCCTCAAATCTATCACAGATTGAGTGAACGGGAAATCAGGGATAGGGTTGATAAAGGGTACATGTTGTAGAGAGGATGGTAAGGTGGTGGGGTAGGTCCAAGGCAAGTAGACGCATGTTGAAATGCAATAGTACGACTAGGGTACATGATTTGACGAGCAAACCAGCAATGTATAGGCAAAGGTCGATAGTTTATCCAAACAAGGGTGATATAATCCTGGTATCCAAGGCATAGGAAGTAGCTCCAGGGTATATAACAGGTAAGGTACAGGAACGTTTAGGCATGTTCGGCAAGACTCAAATGGTTGGTTTGGTTGAGATAAACGTCACGGTCTAGGTCTAGGCAAAGTTGGTCGACAGATCAAGTCAAGGACCCTAATCATGCTAAAACACGAACAGGTGAGCTCGATGGAACAAAAAGCTACATGATGGGTGGATAAAAGTATATGTTGTTGATGTTGGGCGAGGTATCGAAGTGGTACGGCCTTGGGTCGGGCCAAGTTGTTGGGTTGTGGCCTTGGGTCAGGCCGGAAGGGTAGAGTGAGGCCTTGGGTCGGGCCAAATGGTTAGGGCGAGGCCTTGGGTCGGGCCAAATGGGTAGGGTGAGGCCTTGGGTCGGGCCAAATGGGTAGGGTGAGGCCTTGGGTTGGGCCAAATGGGTAGGGTGAGGCCTTGGGTCGGGCCAAATGGTCGGGGCGAGGCCTTGGGTCGGGCCAGATGGTTGGGGCGAGGCCTTGGGTCGGGCCGGATAGGTAGGTTGAGGCCTTGGGTCGGGCCAAATGGTTGGGTGGCGGCCTTGGGTCGGGCCAAATGGTCGGGCGAGGCCTTGGGTCGGGCCTTGCCGATGGTTGGGGCGAGGCCTTGGGTCGGGCCAAATGGGTAGGGTGAGGCCTTGGGTCGGGCCAAATGGTCGGGCGAGGCCTTGGGTTGGGAAGGTCCTAAAGAAGTAGCAGCCGATCGCAGGGTAATGGATGCAGGAACGATAGAGGCCTATAGATTATGGTGGGTAGCAGAACTGTGAGGTGTACGTGATCGTCCTGACATAGCTAGGATTATAGCAGAGAGAGATCGTCTGCAGAGTTTAGTGCAGCAGCTCCAAACGCAGGTGAATGAGACAAGAGGATTGTTAGTGGTTGCGAGTCACGAGCACAGGGACTAGAGGCTGGATTCCTCTATGCGAGGGAGCGTATTCATATGTTATAGGAGAGATTAGCAGATCAGTGGCGGTACCAATAGCCGTGGTACCGTTGAGGACAGAGAGGCCTGGTGAGCGGCGTCGTCGATCACGATCATCCCCTAGTTCGGGATGAGGCGTGAGGGTCTAAGTAAATGTTAGCAAGGTATAAGAATAAATAAGGATGCCGACCTACGTGTCGATGATAGAGAAGATGTATGTGTTTAACATCTAAATAAAGCTGAATATGTATGTTGATTTGAGTTACGATAATAATAAGAATGTTTGTGTTTTGATTTTCAGTGTTTTGAAAAAGGATAAAGAGGAATGTGATGAAATAGAAATACACAAAAAATGTTTATATTTACTACACATGATAGGTTATGGTAGGGGATGGTCGAGCTAACCTTGGGAGACCCCATGTCTCCGAAGTGCTGCCTACATAGCCCATTGCACAAAGCAAGGAGGGGCCTCAGACCGATGTAGTTCTCCCTTAGGACCAGGGAGAGGTGAATTCAGGCAATTTAGGTATGGTTAGGTGATTGGTTGGTTGGTAAAAGTATTGATAGTAATATTGGTAAGGTAAGGTTGATGGTGTTGGTAATGAATTGGTGATGTTGTAAAAGGTATAAGGGAAGCGAAAGTTAGCCTACCCAAGTGGTAGGGAATCATGTCCTGATTAAGATCAACACACAATCCTAGATGCAAGGCAAAGAGGAAAGAGTGCTCCGTAGGTGAACAGAGCAAAACAAACCACACAACA
This sequence comes from Taxus wallichiana var. yunnanensis, assembly GCA_018340775.1. Classification (NCBI taxonomy): domain Eukaryota; kingdom Viridiplantae; phylum Streptophyta; class Pinopsida; order Cupressales; family Taxaceae; genus Taxus; species Taxus wallichiana. The sequence continues at coordinate 486,991,996 of CM031238.1, forward strand.
TAGAACGAACTTGAAGCCCTAGGTACCGGTGCATAGACGAGAAGTCAATAGGTGAAAAGAGTTGTATGATCACAACATATCAGGTGTACGTCACGTCCCTTGAGTTGAAACAAATGGTGAGGTGAGGTGAATGGTATAGTTGAGGTACGGAGAACTTATTACAAAGTGAGTGTTCTGACGAAAGAGAACCTACCCTAAATAGACAAGTCCATGACTCAAAATTTCTTTTGAATGAGGCTTTTATTTTATTGAATATAGACTGATCGATGCGGGAAGTCTACAAGGGATATTGATTGTATTATTCTTGAGGTCTTCACGAAGCTGATCAATGCGAGAAGCTTCTGATAAAGGCTGACTGTGTATAGCTGTCCTTCGAGGGAGCAGTCTATTTATAGCAGCAGATGAAATTTTAGTGCATAGCTGTCCTTCGGGGGAGCAGTCTATATATAATAGCAGCAATAGTTCGGCATATAGCTGTCCTTCGAGGGAGCAGTCTATATTTAATTTAGATGACTAGATGTTCTTTTGGCGTGAAGCATCTAGTTTGGTAGGAAGTTTGACTCAAGAAAATCCCATAAGAATACGGCTTATTTTAATACTTTGAAGTCATGGACTAGACTAAAAAGGGGAAGGCATCGTTAAGGGGAGGTGAGAAGTGAGCTTGATTTTATTTTGAGATGTAGAAAACAAAGTGTATGTAGTGGTAAATGAGCTCAAGGGATGAGCAGTAGGTAGATAAGAAGTGATATAACACTAAATTCAACAGTAGAATGGTCGAAGATGTAAGGCATTAAGGGGCTCAGGCTCAGGTTTACCATTAAGTGAAGCTAAACGATAAGTGCCTGATCCATAAGTGTGAGTGATTATATAAGGCCCGATCCAATTGGGAGCAAATTTTCCACATTTTCTCTTTTCTAGTTTGGTTACATGTTGATTCTCTTTGAGGACAAGATCACCAACCTTAAAGGTACGCTCATGAAGTCACTTATCATAAGCACGCTTGATGCGTTTTTGATAGATTTGAAGGTGATCGAGAGCTGTAAGACGACGTTCATCAAGAAGCTCCAATTGGGCTAACCGCTCTTGGCGGAAATCATCGTTGGTGAGAATATCCTGAAGAGATATTCTGAGGGAGGGTATTTGTATTTCGAGAGGCAAGACAGCCTCGGTACCATATACCAAAGAAAAAGGTGTAGCATTAGTAGAGGTACGAATGCTAGTACGATAAGCCCAAAGGGCAAAGGGGATGTGATCGTGCCAATTTCTTCCGGACTCATTGACAACTTTCATGAGGATTTTGGTTAGGGTTTTATTAGAGGATTCGGCTTGTCCATTTGCTTGTGGATAGTAGGGTGATGAGAAGCTAAGTTTAATACCAAAGTTGTCACAAAGGTCTTGCAATAACTTATTTTTGAAAGATTTTCCATTATCTGTTATCAGGCGATGAGGAACACCAAAATGATAGATAATGTGGTGGTTAATGAACTCTACAATTTTTTCTTTTTTAGTCGAAATGAGTGGGATAGCCTCCACCCATTTTGTGTAATATTCAGTTGCTGTGATAATCCATCGGTGACGTTGCGAAGAGGACGGGTGAATCTCACCAATAAGGTCTAAACCCCATTGTGAGAAAGGCCAAAGATCTCGGGTGACCTGTAGCGGGTGGCTAGGAGTATGTTGAAGGTTGGCATGTTGTTGACACATAACACAACGCTTAACATATTCGTAGCAATCGTTATTGAGAGTAGGCCAATAATAACCTAGGCGAAGGATTCGCTTGGCCATGGAAAGGCCGCTAAAATGTCCGCCACAGATACCGTCATGGACCTGTTGGATGGTATGGGTGACCTCCGCGCCGGTGAGACATCGAAGGAGGATGCCATCAAAGCCACGTTTATAAAGGAGTCCCCCCATAACTACATAACGAGAAACGCGGTTAAGAAAAGCGCGTTTACTAGTACTAGTAAGGTCAGAAGGGAGAACAGAGGTTGTAAGGTAGTCGTGGAATTGGTGATACCAAGTATCCTGCGAGTTAGCAGACACAGTATTTATCATACAAACTACCGGGGTTGAGTAGGATGGGGCAAAAAGTTGTTGGACCAAGACGAATAATTCAGAGTCAGTTGATGAAGCTAGAATTTGCGAGGCTAAGCAAGCCATAGTATCTGCAAATTTGTTAGTGGAGCGGGGAATGGTTTGGATAGAATAGTGAGTAAATAAGGCTAGAAGTGAATCCACGTAGTGTTTGTACTTTTGAAGTTCCTCATTTTTACATTGGTAGATGCCCATAACTTGATTGACTACCAATTGAGAGTCGCCAAAAATATTGATAGATTTGATACCTAAGTGTAACGCAACTTGGAGACCTAGAACAAGGGCCTCGTATTCCGCTGTATTATTAGTGCAAGGGAAATCAAGTCGGAATGAAAGAGGCATGGGCTCAGCGTCGAGAGGAATGAGAACAACGCCGGCTCCTCCACCACGGTGGCATTTGGATCCATCGAAGAAGAGGGTCATTGGATACGACTCCTCCTTGAGGGAAAGAGTAGCGATGAGTTCGTCTGGGAATGTAAAATTGGTAAATTGTTCCCCAGGTAAAGGGGCCTCCGCAAGTTGGTCTGCAAGAGTTTGTCCTTTGATTGATTTCTGGTGGACAAACTCAAGGTCGAGGTCGGCGAGGAGCATGAGCCATCCGCGATGCGTTGGTTTAGATGAGGTTTGGCATACAAGTAATGGATGGGGTCCGTGTTGGTGATGACTAAAGTTTTGTGATTCGAAGGTAGTGTCGGAGTTTGGTAGCCACGAATGATAGGGCTAGGCATAAATTTTCTACATGTGTATACCTAGTCTCATAGTCCACCAAAGTACGAATTATATAATAAACGGCTTGTTCTCGATTCTGAGTCACGATGTGCAAGCATGGCACCTACAACGTGGTCGGTGGTGGAAAGGTAAAGGTAGAAAGGGCGGTCGTCTCCGGGGTGGGATAAGCACGGGTGGTCAGTAAGAGATAAGTTTTGAGAGCTTCAAAGGCTAGGTGGCACTCTTCGCTCCATTGAAAATCAATGTCCTTTTTAAGAAGGTGATGAAAAGGTTGACATCGATCCGAGAGTTGGGAGATGAAACGTCGGATAGATTGGAGCTTACCTTGTAAACTACGCAATTGTTTGAGATTGGTAGGTGGGGGCATTTCTAGGATAGCTTTGACTTTAGATGGGTTGACCTCGATGCCACGCAAAGAGACGATAAAGCCAAGAAGTTTCCCCGAAAGGACACCAAAGACACATTTCTTTGGTTGAAGGCGGATAAAATATTGTAACAGGCGATCAAAAATAATGGTTAAAACATCGAGATGTTCACTACGATGTTTAGATTTGCCAAGAAGATCGTCGACATAATCTTCAAGGATAGTGTGCATAATGTCATGAAAAATGTAGGTCATAGCCCACTGATAGGTTGCACCAGCATTCTTAAGGCCAAATGGCATTACACGGTAATGTATGGTTCCCAAGGAGTTATGAAGGCGTTTTATGTTGATCGGCGAAGGGCAACCAAAATTTGGTTATATCCCGAGAAACCATCCATGAGAGAGAGCATCTCATGGCCTACAGTGAGATCTACAAGTTGGTCAATGCTAGGCAGGGGGAAGTCATCCTTAGGGCAAGCGAGGTTAAGATCCCGAAAATCCATGCATATCCGAAGTCCCCCCGTCGCTTTAGTGACAGGTACGATGTTAGAAATCCATTGAGGATAGTCAATAGGTAGAATGAAAGAAACAGAAAGGAGTCGTTGAAGCTCCTCTTTGACCAAGAGAGTAATGCGTGGATGCATTTTTCTCAATTTCTTTTTAATTGGCTTGGAATCAGGGTTTAGAGTGATGTTATGGATGGCAATGGTAGGATCAATTCCTGGCATGTCCGCGTAGGACCAAGCGAAAGCTTGGTTGCGGGTACGGAGAAAGGTAGTAAAGGCGGCTTGTTCTGATGTGTTAAGGGATTGTCCGATCTTCACAATGTGAGGATCCTCCTCCGTGTGGATGTTGATTTCTATAGTCGATTCATTCAACATGGTTTGAGTTTCAGATGGTAAGGTGCGTTGAATATAGGAGTCGTTCACCCCAAGGTAAGTGAGGATGGAGTCATCATCCTGGCACTCAACAACATTAATCGAAGGTGAATCCTCTTCGATCATGTCTGGATACAGAAGGGGGATAGAAGAGGGGTCCTCATTATCGCGTTGATAATTGAGAGGACCTAGGAAGATAGCATTTATGAAAAAAAAAAGTTAGGAGGGATAGATTCGGGATCTATTGACTCTGTGGGTGACGAAGGCAAAATGGGTGATGATGGTTCGGTAGGGGTGACGTCATTGTCTTCTAGAAGACAACTGACACGAGGTTCCTCCTGTGTAGGTGTTTCAGGAAAACCGAGACCACTGCGATCATTGTGTTTGCGTGTAGTCACGGGAATGAGTGTATGTCGGCCTTGTTCATAAAGACCAAAACCAAAGCCTTTCCAAGCACAGCGAGTCAAGAAGGTGAGGGCGAAACGATGATTTGTCAAGTATTGAAAATCAGATTGGAAGGGAACCACACCAAGAGGGGGTTCAGGGGTAATGGAGGATGCGTCAACACCCCCATACGTTAGGTTGGTGCGGCAATGGGGTGGTCCGTAAGAGATTACTTCCCCCACACGACGGTCATAGGTAGGATGTGCATGTACCTGTCCGTATTCCTGTGGGGTATGGAAAGAACTAACGTTATATAGGTGATACTCCCCCAGCATAAGGCGTTGAAAAACATCTACTAAGGGGTCTGCAGTTGGGATGTTAGCTGCGGGAAGGGAAGTGGTTTTTGCGATGGTGGTTTCATCAGTTGAAGGCGTAGGTGCGGTTGAGGTGGATGGTTGAGGTACATTTGAAGAGGATGGTTGGGTTGAATGTATGGGTGTCTTGATTGGTATAAGCACATCGTTAGGGCGGTATAACATATTGCAGGTTTTAAAGGGGGGAGGATCAGCTTTTACGGTGTAGGACTTCCCCTCGTACTCAAATTTTATGCATCTATGTAATGTTGAGGGAACACATCCCATAGCCCGGATCCAAGGGCGACCTAGCAATATGTTATATTGGAACTCTCCTTCAAGGACATAGAAGAGTTCGGGTAAAGTACGTGGTCCTACCCAAATGTTGAGGATCACGGTGCCTAAGGTAGAGGTAATAGCATCATTGAATGACCGCAACATGATGGGATTGGCACACATGTAGCTAGAAGGGATATTCATTTGTTGGAAGGCTTTTGAAGAGATGATGTTTAGGCTAGCGCCCCCGTCAATCATAACACGACGTGCACCACCAATGTCCCGATGTAAGTTTGAGATGAAAAGGGCAAGGGTCGTGGATCTTCTCGTACCAAAGTCAACAATTTCATCTTCGAGAGAAACCGATCGCCGCACTTGTTGTTGTCATGTAAGTGGTTGGGACAGTGGGTTGTTTGGTGAGAGAAGCAACGTGATTGGGTGTTAGAATGGAGGCAACAGGCAGGGTTTCATTAGGTAAGACCTCGATCCCTTGAAGAATTTCAACGAGAGCTTGTCGATGAGATTCAGAAGTCTGAATGAGATCATATAGTGTCATTTTTACGGGTGATTGGTGAAGCTGTTTGATCATGGCTCGATGGGCAACTCCATTAGAGATGGGGTAAGCGGGTCCACGAATAACCACTTTGGGTGGTGGTGCAATCGGGATGCTGGATGGAGAAAGAGAGGACGCATGTGTGCTTTCTTTTGCTTTCTCGTTGTTTTTCTGCGCTCGAGTAGCAACACTAATCATATTAATCTCGTAGACCTGAGATGAGGAAGATGGTTGGGATAAATCATGGTCTTCAAGAGGTGGGGTTGTAATAATGATAGATCTTGGTGAGGCGGGGATAGATGGTATAGTAGAGGGAATTGAAGCTAAAGGTCTCTCCCTTCGTAAGTTGTCTTTCTTAACCTTTGTATCTGGGAGAGGTGACTGACGAAGGATGGTTTTTAAAGCTTTGCATCTCTCCACATCATGTCCTGGTGTGCGGTGATAGGCAGATTTTAGACTCATCATAACCTATAGGTCGAGGTTTAGACGGGTCATAAGGTCTAAGTGGGGGTAGGGAAATGGTCGCATTCTCCACCAACATAGCAAGGATTTTGGCGTAAGATCCTTTGAGTGGGTCAAAATCGGAGGAGGATGAGGGTATTGGTTTTGTGGGTTTTGGTAATGTTTGGGCGTGGTTGGTTCGTACGGGTGGTGGTTTAGCCGAGGGGTGTTGACACGTGGTTTTCACTAAACGTGGTTTCTTTGGCGCAGAAGCTATATTCAGCTGGTTAGATGATGAGGCTACAGATGACGTGGTAGCGGGAAACAACCACGGAGAAAGGGGAGTGACAGAAAATAAATCCTTTGATGATGGAGTTCATTTAGGGTTGATGGGTGGACAGGATATGTGGGGTGACAATGTTGATATACCCTTTGATCTCTGTATAGGTGCAGAAGGCATAGGTCGTTTTGAAGAAAACGCAGGAGGTATGATATATTGATGCAAGGTGGAGGGATGAGGTCCCAATATGGAAGGTAGGTGTGACGATGATGGTTTTGATTGTGATAGAGGCACGGATTGAGTTTGTCTCCTAGGTGGCGGGGTGGCTTTATTTTTGGATAAATCAAGTCACTTAGGCGGGTGCGTTAGACTGGGCATTGGTGAGGTCCCAAGTGTAGGGGAAGATTTGGTTAGGTTAATAGAGGTGGATGGGCTACTTGGTATAGATACGGGGATGAGACTGAGGACATAGGCATTTTGAGTTTCTGTAAACACTTAGGATATATGGTAGAGGTGTCCGGATCGGTCACCTGCATTTGAGTAGAATAGGGGGTACTCAAACGTTCCCATAGGACTCGTCTATCTTTTGGAGAATGACAATCTTCAGGCATGAATTGTAAATTTGGTACGGAAGAAAGACGGGTTGTGATTCCAGTCCACTGTGGGTGTGATACAGGGGGTAGATGAGGTACTGTATCAATAGATATTAAGAGGTCGACCGGTTGTTGAAAAGATTTAGGCGATGAAGGACTAATAGGCAGGAGGGCATGTTTGAGAGGGTCTGTTATGGTTAAAGAATTTGGTGATGTTGGTGCAAGAGATTTCTCGTCTAAGGATGTCAAAAGGAGTGGCGAGCCTTCCTCTTGTGCAGCAAGAGCGGTAGAAGGGGACATTTGGGAAATAGATAGATTAGATAACATCCGTTCACAGTCTTGTAGGGATGTGGTGTAAGCAGACTCATTGATGAGAAGAGAAGTCTGGGCAGTTAACTCTTTTATGGGTAAAGGAATGATTTCACTTTGGCTTGATGGTGGTGAAGGAGGTTCGGACTCCTGTGTTAGTGGAGAGGCTTGATTCAAAATTTTCTCGATAGAGGCTTTTGGCTGGGAGTCGAAGACTGCATGGATCTCATGAACACTCTCCTCGGCTAAGATATCTTGGTTTACGTTACTGTTGGACGAGTGATTTGGGAATGGTTTGTTGAAGATTTTCAAATTTCGGTTGGTAGGGGCATTAGGATTATCGAGGGTTATATCACCTGCGTCAACCATTTCCTGCACTATGTTTTTCAACATTTTGCAGTTTTCATGACTATGTCCTTTTACGCGGTGAAAGTTACAGAAGTCATTTTCTTTGTACCAGGAAGGTATAGCGCGGGTAGAATCAAACCCGGAGTGAGGTTTAACAGGAGGTAAGGTAATGGCTCCTGCTTTGAGCAATTTTTCCAATATCACACCATATGTTTCTCCCAAGGGAGTGTAGTTGATGGGTTCTGCTTTATACTTATAAGTGGTTTTTGGCGGGGTATTAGACGGTGGTTGGGATTTGACCATCACCGCGTGCACGGCCCCTTTTGATTTCGAAGCGGTCGATGGGTGAGGATTGGTGGTGTTAGGTTTGTTGGTGGAATCTGGAGTTCGAAATTGGGGTTTTTGTTGCGCAACCGCAATTTCTCTTCTTCTAAGGCTCGAATTTCTAGTTTCCGAGCCATGGTAAAGGCCTCATCAAATGTGTGGAAAGTTTGAATTTGAAGAGTAGGAGAAATGTGCTTAGCACATGCCCGCGTAAAAAGTTTGATAAGTTCAACCTGAGGCAAGGCATATGTAAGTTGGTTGATAAGGCCCCGCCATCGTCCAATGAAATCTGTGATAGATTCGTCTTCGAATTGTCGGATGGCATAAAGGTCAGTGATAGATACTTTCTTGGCAATGTTAATGGAGAAATGATCCAAGAAAGATTGGGCTAGTTGGTTAAAAGAGAAGATTGAGTGCTGGGTTAAAGCACTGTACCACTCCAAGGCGGGTCCTGATAAGGACATGGGAAAGGTGCGGAGTAACAAGGCATCATCATGAGAAATCAAATAACAAGCATGTCTAAATGATCACAAGTGTTGTTGAGGGTCCTCTTTACTGTTAAAACGGGTAAATTTTGGTAATTCCCATTGAGGAGGATACGAATGAAGGGGGACAGACGGGTGAATAGGCTCCCGACAAACTTGCTCGTATGTCAAGGTGCTACGACTTCCTGAAACAGAAGCCTCCAGGTTTTGCATTTTGTCCATCATTTGTTTAATGAAATCCATGGTTGGATGAGATGATGGTGCGATTGTGGTAAACGGAGGCAAATTGGGCCAAGGGCCTCCACTGGACAATGGTGGGGTTAAGTGTTGATAAGGTATGGAGGATGAATATGTTGAGGTGACCGAATAGGGATGTCCCATATAAGATGTTGAGGTCACTGGATACGTGTATGGGAAAGAAAAGGTAGGCGGAGCTTGAGAAGGAAAGCTAGTGTGGATAGGTGGTAGAGAGTAAGTCATGAATGGAGCAGTCTGCAAGAGAGATGAGGTAGGGGCAATCAAGCGGTAATGATATGTGGGGTCCAAGATTAATCAACGGAAAGCCAATCTAAGTCGTATGAACCTCCGAAGGCTGCCGGATTGGGAGACGGGGCTAGAGATGCAGGAAGCAAGGCGGTGTTATCAGGCGGAGTGGGAGCTAAATGAGCAGCTATACTAATAGGCATACCAACAAGGAGCTGACCATCAGGCGTACGGTCAGGGGTATGAGACAAATAGTATTGTACAGTGCTAGAATTAGCATCCAGAAACTTGGCAAAGTCCTTATCTCCCACAGGAATTTTAGGAACCTCGCTGGTATCCATAGGATTCCCACGTAATGTGAAGGGGGTGATTTAGGCAAAGAAACAGAGCAAGCATGTGAAACCATGGCGGCGGCTTGCTTTCGAGTGATAACAACCATGGACAGGAGTTCACAGTAGGGTTTCAATCTGTCAGGAACAGAAACAAACTCAGACTGGTGAAATTGGTAGGTTGCTGGTTTGTCAGGAATTGGGAAAGACAGTAACCGATATCGGTCTAGTAACCGATGTCGGTTATACTATAGCCGACGCCGGTCAGGTAACCGATGTCGGTGTAAGAAGTCTGGGCCAACAAGATATAAAAGGCTGCTAATTTGATTTTTAACAACGTTTAGTATACTTGTCCAATTATTGATCACAGAAGACAGGGTATGAGAAAGAAAACAGAACTAAAAACAAGCAAGATGCACACGCAAATCCAGAGACTAACCCTAGGGTTAATTTTAATTATTGTGGGCTTATGCCTTTAGACGCAGAATGATGTCAATCCTAAACAAAAGACTTAGGGGAAATGTCAAGTTGTTTTGGCTTATAAGGTTACCTCAATCAGGCGGAGGAATACCGTGGAAAAGGGGGGATGTTTGAGCTGTTGTGTTAATTGTGAAGTGATTCGGTATGTGTTGTGCAGTGAAAGTAAGATTAATTTCTTGTCAATACCGTGGATATCACCCCCACGTGTACGACCTGTTACTTAATCTATGTTCACTAGAATTGAAAACAACAAGCAGTAATGCAATGCACGTGTTTTAAACCCAAATCGAAAATGATATTCGATGAAGCAAAAGAGATGACTTTCACTAATGCGAGATGTAAAAGCAAAGCAAGTTCTTTTATCAAAATAATACAAAACCTTGTGAATATCTTTTAGAAGAAGAAAACAACAAGTATACTCCCTATATGAAAGCAAGCAAGAAAGAAAGAAACCCAAAATGGGTCCCACCGGGCATGCCAAAATGTTTCGCTCGGAATGTTTCGGCTTCTGGGAATAGAGTTGCTTCTATCCTTTCATTCCTTTTAGAAACAGATAAGGTTAGGGCTAGGAGGAATACCTGTGGAATGTCGAGATGGTGTGCGCGTACCGTAGAGGAAGATCAGGTTGACTATGAAGAACTCCTTTTTGTCTTGGAAGGACTACCTGCAAATAAGAACACAAGACCACAAGATTTTGATTAAACAATAAATGAGGGAACTGCCTTGGGCCTAGGAAATATAAAACTTCCTTTCGAAGGTGGTCGGTTCCCTATCGATATGAATCAACACAAAAGACTCAAAATATCAATTAAATTATTTTGTTGAAATGGGTAGGAAAGGTGGTTTCTCGGTTGTCAGAATCGGGATAGCCGATACCGGTTCTACCATGTGAATCGATGTCGGTAGGGTTTAGGATCTGTAGGTTGGTTGTTTTGTGGGGTGGTTGGTTGTCTTTGTAGGGTAGCTATGTTGTTTGTAAGGCTGGTTTAGGTGATATTAGGAAATAAGGTGATGAGAGGTAGATGAATGATAGTTAGATGCAATGGCACGCGGGGTAGTGGATTCAGAATGGATTTATGAGGAGTGTGATTCAAAAGCATAAGAAATGTTATAACAGAGGACATGCAAGATGTGACTTATCTGGTTTTGATGAAGATGCAAGTTGATCTCCTTTCTTGTAAACTCTTCTAGTTTCTCCACTCGTCTCTACTTAGTCAAGTGAAGATCTGGACTCTCTTGATCACTCCCAAATGATCTCTCATGTTGATTCAAAAATCCTTCGACTCTCATCCAAAATGAAATTCCGATCCTTTGTTTTTGGTTCGGGAGCCCATTTATAGGGGAACCGATGGCGTTACGTAATCGACGGCGGTCGAGTCGAGTAGAATCGCATCGATGAGGAAAAAGTAGGCTATTTTTAGTAAAATAGCCCACCTTCCCCGCTTTCTCCCGAGAGATCAATTGCGGGCTTGGTCAAGTGACTAGAAGGTCGGTTTTGGGTGCGAGAAAGGGTCCTTAGTCATGGGTGTAGATGTGGACCAAGTTATAGGTCTTAATTAGGTTAGTTTAGGGTTAGGGCTAGGTCATGATGAAGTGGCAAAATGAGGTGGCGGGTGAGATGATGTGGATTTATCAACTGCAAGGTAATTAATAAATAATTGTGTAAGGTTTAGGTGATGAGTTTAGGTTGCGAGATGAGATGCGGGTCACAAGGGGTCGTAAGACACAAATTTGGTGTCTACACTGCCTAGAAAACTTATCAAGAATTCATCGGGGAGGACATGCGAGAAAATTTAAGATACAATGTCGATGCACGGTTGTGCACGGGTTACAACGTGCACCTTTGGAATTGGAGGATATTTTTATCTTTTTACGTACATGTATAACGCTAGAAGGAACGAAATCCTTAGAGAAGAAACAAATTATAATTTGTGTGGTACCTTTTATGTTGATTAATGGTTACCTATACAAGTTCGTTTGAGATGACGTATTGCACCGGTGTGTGCTAGAGCATGAGCGCATGAACATCATAGAAGAGGCTCATGGTGGTATTTTAGGTAGGCACTATACAAGTGATGCCACTTTGCATGCGGGGATTCTACTTATTGGATTATGGTGGGAGACCCTCTACAAATATTGTAAATCTTATTGTAAGGCATGTGATCACCGTCAATGCATTGGTAAATCTAGGAAAAGAGATGAAAAGCCTTTAAGACCTATTCTAGTGCAGAGCCATTTGAGAAATGGGCTATACACTTTTTGGGTCTTATTTTTCCAGCAATGCGTAGAAAGCTGGATCATGATACATCATCACTTAAATAGATTATCTTACAAGGTGGGAAGAAGCAAGCACATACCAAGGATTGTGCATCAGCTATAACAACCAAGTTCTTATGGGAAAATGTTCTTACAAGGTATGGATGCCTATTGAGCTTGACAAGTGATAGGGGTACACACTTTCTGAATGAGAAAATAAATATACTATTGGATGAATTTATGATTGCACACCATAAGAATACACCCTATCATCCTCAATAAAATGGGACTGTTGAGGCCTTCAACAAGATTTTTAGACAACATTGACAAAAATTTGTGACATTGGAAGGAAAGATTGGGATGATAAATTTTATATCATGCTTTAGACATATAGAACAAAAAATAAGAGGTTGAAAAAGGCCACACCCTTTCAGTTGGTGTTTCACATAGAAAGCGATTCTTCCTATGGAATCCATGTTACCTTCTTTGCATATTGTGTACACTAGATTTCTAGGTGATGAACAAGATTTGGAAGAAATAACTGATAAATTGATACACTTGGATGAGAGGCACACCATATCACATTAGAGTTAGAAGAAGGAAAAGGCCAAGCATAAGGCATGGCGTGATAGGCATATCAAGGAAAAAAATCTTAAGATTGGACAAATGGTTCTTCTTTATGACTCTAAGTTTTTGTGCCATCTAGGAAAGCTTAAAGTGCATTGGTTGGGACCGTATATTATCACCCATATACTTGAATCAAGTGCTTATCGTTAGAGACACTTTATGGGATACGGTTACCTAGTTATTTTAATGGGAGTAGGCTAAAGCCATACTATAAATAATTCTTCCTAGTGTTTTTAATAAGTGTTGTCATTTAGACTAGGTTTTCTTTTCTATATTTCCTTAAGGTGTTTCCTTTTTCATTGCTTATGCTTTGTAAATTTAGTTGGTGTTTTGTGTAATAAGAACCTTTACACACTTTGGAAGCTAATTACCATTTGAATAATTTTTATGCATAGAGGAATACACATACCATTGGTGTGGAGTGGCTATTTAAAACTAGCTACACATAAAGGCAAAAACTGCTACGTGTGTTATTCAAGTTTTGAGAGGAGTTGTTAGAAAGGAGATTGCTTTAAAAAATATGACAGTAGATGGAGATAAATTAGGGAACAATATAATGTGAGGTAAGAAACAACTATGGATACTACTAGGGGAACATGCAATAGTGAGGTACTCAGTGCATGGAAGCACACTTGAAGAGAATTCAGCAGCAAGAAGGTAAGAAAGTGTGCTATAAGGTTATAGTCGGGTGCGAAGATGTACCACACAAAGATTGTGTAAAGGTTCAATTAATGAGAGATTTGTTTGTTGCTGAAGGAGCAATTAATGCACTAAATTTTTGAAAATCTATATAAGGACATGATGGGGGTTGACTTTTACCTTTGTGATCACAAGTATTTGAGTGAGCTAAGTGCGATCGAGCCGAGTGAGTCATATTGAGGAGGGAAGAGTGTGAAACCAAACATGGAGAGAATATTATTGAATAGAATAGGCTTATGTCCCAATTGATGAAGGTTTTAAATGAATAAGAGGGATTGAAAAGAAGTTATGGCTCATGGTTCCAAGCTAGGGCACACATATTTCAAGCTAGGGTTTGAGTTTTCTTGTTACAAATAGTGAAAAGGTAGGATTTTTTTAAGATAACACCAAAAAAAAAAGCACCTGTAGTAGGCATGAAAGGAAAGAAGAAGGTAGAAGATGTAGTTGAAATGGCTCCTGGGAGTAATTTTCAAAGATGTAGTACCCAAAAGGTGTGATAGTCAGAAAAGAGTGGGATTCCCACATCCGCAGTGCAAAATAAGTGACTACAACCACCATACATCTGACAACAAGAAATATTTGGATGCATTGTTGAGTACAAAGACCAAAAAATGCACGATGGAGGATATGCTGGTATATGATGACGCTTAGGGAGAAATTATGGAAGAAGGTATAAGTCTATCAGGTTTTATGAGCTCTCGTATTTTGGAAAGTATGATTCATTATACCAACGGATGATGAGTAAAGTCCATGATGAATTCTTCAATTTAAATAGACGAAGGGTTAAAATCACAATAGCCTTGATTTTGAAACTTACATGATTGAAGGGCACAGGGGTAGACCTTACTAGTGATCTAATTGATAAAGTAGAAATCATAGAGATAAGAAAGGAGTTTGGGTATACTAAGGGTATGCATGGAATGGATATTGATATATTGAAGAAGTACCTAGTGGTTCGGTAGCTATGCATTTGGTAACAAAATTGAATGATCAAGAGACATGGTCACATGTGAATACCATGTGCTTACATGTTGTGAAGAAAATCTCTCGGGAGTATTTACAACCTAATATGATACATTACGACACCATTATTGAGGAAGCGTGCACAGAGAGAAAAATAATTGTTGGTGCTATCATCCTTTCCCTTATGTTTGTATAATTTGGAGTGCTCGATGGGCCAAAGAACAAGATCTAGGAGTATCCCATGGAAAAGAAGACATTTGACAAATATTTATGTGAAGGATCAATGAGTGGGCTGTTTAAGCAGAGGGCGAAGATGTGGTATGACCAACTTCATGTGGCATTTGAGGAGGAGTGGCACATTCCCAAGGAGCTACCTTCGGTGGTGGGAAAGGTAGTACAATTTTTGGTGTACCAACACTTTTGCATCACGCAATTTGCTATGAGGGATGGGGCATGGAGCTTATGGTGTAAAATTTTGTATGCCTTCATAGCGCACTACTTCTAGGCATTAGTCCACCAATTTACTGATGCATGCCACTTGAAATTTAATGCAAACAAGGTAGACTGTGACTACCACACTCTGAGGAAGGCATATGTGTATCCAGGCTGGAATTCCTACATTGAGAGGATCATCTCAGATGTCATAAGTATGAATCTAGTAAGCTTGGCTATTGGGGATAGTGGATTCGTGCTCATATACCTTCAACTTAAGCCTAATATGGAGAATAAAAAGTATGTAGAAAATGAGTTTGCACTCCCAGGGCCACTTAAAGGAAAATATACACTTTGGAGAACGTACCACCCCATAGCCTATAAAAACTATAGCGATAGATGAAGAGGAAAAAGAACATGAATATGGTGGTGGCTTAGATCATAGAGGACAAAGACATCCAATAGAAAGAGTAAAGACTGAGAACATGGGTAATGCACCTCGTGTACAAAGAAGAAGACAAAGACTTGGACGTAGAAGCGATCTATGGAGAGTGCCTCTTTAAAATGGTATTTAGAAGAACAAGGACCCAAGGCACATGAACCCCACATCCTATGAGGATATCACCATTACTCTCTCCTCAAAAAGAGATAATTAAGATGAATAAGGAGGCGAAGGAGTGTGTAGAGAGTGTGCCTAGAACCCCTATACAACCAGAAGATGTGGAAGAACCCAGGGATGAGGATATGAAGGATGAAGAGGAAGGTGCAAAGGAGGAAAAATAAACAAAGCATGATATTTCTCAAAACATTGAGAATCCAACTCTAAACCTTTGCACTCAAGTTCATAAGGGGCCAAGAATGAGGAGAACCTATGGGGAGTATGTTGGGCCAAGTATGGGATATGCTTTGAGGACACAAGTAAAATTTTTGTGCTCGTTTCCGAGCACAATGGGACTTAAGGGGTTGTATGGATTGGATTTGAAGGAACCATACATGGCCACTACATGGGTGAGGAAATAGCTTTCCTATTCCATGTAAACTCACATGGATGAACCAAATTTTTATGTATGTGAGGATTCATGTATGTCAAGAAGAATGAAAAAGGCACCACGTAGGAACATGACTAGAAAGCCCACTCTCATGCCCGATGAGCAGTAAGCAATACCTTAGTTAAGGTATCTATAGAAGTAGTGCGGAGGAACATAGATAAGGCTACCACTATTTAAGCACTATAAGAAGATAACAAGGTAAAAGCTACAAAAATAATGCATCTAAAAGGGGAGAAGGAATTAGAATAGAAAAATAATGAATCCTTCATTAGCATGGTAGAATAAATTAGTGATTATGTCCTGAAAGCAAGACCATAGTTGGAGTCTAAGGTACTTAAAAGTTTCCTTCAGCTATGCATTATGTGTGTACATTAGTTGATTTGGTGTTTGAGGATATACCAATTCGCATGCCAGTGCTAAAGGACCCTTAATAGGAAGTAGAGAGAGAAAGGGCCTCCATGGTTAGAAATATTTCATCGTATGAGGCATTGCTCCAAACTTTACAAGATGAGTTGAAGAAAGAAGATAAATCATTAACATATGCGTATCTCCGTAGTAGTGATCATGATCAAAACTATATTAGAAGATAATGAAATCCTAGAGGAAATGAAGGATGAAACTTTAGGGCACGTAGAGAGATTGGAAATAGTAAATAAAAAGTGCAAATCCCTTGAAGTAGCACAATATCCACATAAGGAGAGGTTAGATGAGATTGGAAATCTCATAGCACAAAATATGGATCTTATAAAGTGAAGGATGTATTCTATGGCTAACATTGTCCTAGTATTATAGAATGAAAAGGGATAGATGACCTAGGATGACTTGGAATCCATCACCATAGACATTCCGAGAGAAAACCGTAAATGCACTAGATGATTGACAAGCCTTAGAGGATGATATTACGTAAGAATATCCGGAGTTGATCCTGTCAATTGACATAGAGGGTGATGCATAATAGAAATACATTATTTGTAAAGTAACTCTTTACATCTTTCCATTCATATTCTTTATTCTTTATTAACTTCAAGAGGAACCCCATTACCGAGACGACAATGTAGTTTAGTGTGGAAAATGTTGAGTAGATGTAATATGACACTAAGGAGAGGGTACATAGAAGATTGGTGTATGGGAGCAAGGCACATTTGAAGGTCCATGAGGATAAAAGGAAACACACATGAAAGATAAATTGATTTGGGACTTCGCTAGTTTCATGGTTACAGGATATTTTTGAGATAGTATACGAAGCACACAACGGGATGGAGACTTGAAAGACACGCAAATGCTATTTTGGGAAGATCATATACTAAGCACCATGCATGAGTTTGAGTTAATAATAGGAATAATACTACCACTTAACTATGAGAGATCTATTATTAGCGCACTTGCATGTGTGAATGTTATTGTAAAGGCACGCGACTATTTCTAGCATTCGACCTATTTTGGAAAGTGCGTAAGCGGTGAAGAGAAAGTCCCCACCCTTATAAATATGTATTAATCTCTGTAGATTAAATGGACACTATGTATGAGCTATTAGGGAGTTATACTTGCTAGATCTGATGCCGCATAAAAAAATTATGACACTACTTTTGTAAGAATATTTGGCATTTACAATGTTTAATATAATGGAGTATATTGGGTGAATAATGGTGTTAAAAATGACTGTAACTAGTTCTTACATGGCTGATTTCATTATGTTTATCACTTAATTCATGATTCTTTAAGATCTAGATCTAGAATATGCTCTATGTAATGTTTATGTTATTTATGGATTTGAATGCATTATATCTTCATCATTTTCACACCCTACACAAACAACCCTAAGGAGGGGCCTATTACCTTTACGCAGTTTGAGTGAGTGCTTAGCTCGGGGTTGGTGATGTACCATCATGCCCTCTGGTTATTCATGGTAAATTATAGGTTACATCATAATTTAAAGATGATTGGATAACATGCAAAAATTCATAAATAACAAAATCGAGAGTAAAAATAATAGATGGGAAAGAAATAATTTGATCTAAATTAACTTAAATAAAATTGTACTTGGCTAGGTCGATGATGACCCATGCTACACAAAGGCAACTCAAAGATAACCTTTGAGTGGATGAAGTTGGAAACTAAGATAATAATGCAAATTTGTAAAGATTAGAATTGAATGTTGTCACAGAGACCTAAAGACAATGGAAGTGACATGCAAAGAAGGACCTAAGACAAAAGAATAAGATGGATATAGAAAAATAGAGATTTTGATGGATTATTTGATGAATAGTACTTAGGTCAATAATGAATAGGATGTAAACATAATAATTTGTGTATGACAGGGAAGTAAGGTGGAATATTTGGAAACTGGATCGAAACAGAGCACTAGCAGACACTGGGGAAGGATTTGGAAAGAGAAAGTATGCTGAAAGAGGTCTAGGTCGATGGAAACCTCAACTAGGTGATGATGACTCGAGTAGTGCAAAACAAAACCAAAGGTAGATGGGTGGGATGAGTGACCTAAAAATAGAAAATATGGAAGAAAAACATGGTAATGAATCTTTGACAATGGATGGACTCGTAAAATGTTAGATTCTACAATATAATAATAAAAATTACATACGATAACATAGATAAGCACAAAATTTAAATAAACCTTCAAAAATCACACAAGTGATGTGAAAAAAGCTCCAATGGATTGCAAGAGGGTTGACACAACTACTAGATTACTGAGATTCAAGATAAGTTCACACAATGTAAGAAATCTCGGGTTGTGTCTCATTTTGGAAGGTGGTGAGATCAATCTTATAGGGTTGATAATGATCCAACCGGGTCACCTATGACTATGGGAAACCGTTCCTTAGATGGTAAAATCACTGATTTACTCACGATTTGGGGATTTAGGGATTGAGATAAATGATTTAAAGCATGTTGGCGGGTAAGGGTTGTTTGGGGAAGTTTCATGGGTAGATAGGAGATAAGGATGGGTAGGATAAAATATAGAAAATTTTTAGGGATGTGGATTTAGGTGGTTAGGGATAAAAGCATCCCAAATAATTCTAATTAGAAATAATTATCTAATTAATTAATAATTAAAAGTTATGGGATAATAGATGGTTATGAATTTAAATTAAATGGGTCTAGCTAGGACCATGGTGGAAAATTTTCACATAAGAAATCGAGAGTAGAAATACCAAATTTATGTGTCTACAGACCTTTAGTTGGTAACAAATGGATATGATTTTGAGACAATTTACTGAGATAGAAAATATTTTTTCTTCAAGAAGGTTGATATATGCTTCTATCATATGAAAATGATCATTAAAAGGAACTTATGGGTTGATACAAGAAGTAAGAACATGATTCATGTGTGTTGTAAAGTACTCGAAATAAATGATAAGAAATCATAGATGTGTGGGGAGATATTCAAATCAGTAATAATTGATGAAATGAGAAAGAGGTCATTATACACTAAAGGTTTGATTCAAGATTGAGATATTTGATTATGACTCTCCTCATGACATATGAACAATGTATGGGCTCAAACTTTGGTACTTTCAATTAGAGAAGGGTGGTAATGACATAGGGGAGCTATAATAAGTTGTTTCATATTGTGTTTGGGATTCTAGAGCATAAGGAAGTTTGACACGAATGCAATGAAGATGTGATTTAGGGATAATGGTCCTAAAGGAATTTTACAAGAATTAAAGACTTTTTTTATGATTTATTCCATAGTATATTCCTATAATGGTGATGGATGATAGAGAAAAAGACAAAATATGTGGATATCAATTTAGGGGATCTAGTTTACATGCTTTAACAAGTCTATGAATCATTTTTTTGGTTGTTGAGATCAAAAAAATGCAAGTATAGTCCAAGGGGGAGTCTTTTGAGTAATTAATTACATTTTTTCATTATTTCATGTTGTGTGTTACCAATTTTTTATGTCTATTTATCATTCCATAATTTTTCATAGATGTCAAAGGGGAGAGAAACATCAAAAACATGGAAAAGAGGTCTAGTAGGAGTGTTTTTCTTATGGTTGTTATTAATGTTTCTGAAGGTGGTTGTCATCAATGAAAAAGGGGAGATTGTTTGCCATTATGTATTAGTTTTTAATTGATGTAAATTCCATTTATGTAAAAGGGTGTTATGATGTCATATGAGTCCCCATGAGGTGTTAGTTAAAGGTCAAATAATAAGGTTGACTTAAAGTGTCATGTTTGGTGAAGTTCTATGAGCTCCCAAATCATGGATTAGTTGGCATAGTCATATTTTGAGCACTCTTAAGTTGTTTGAAGGTTTTAATGAGGTCAATCATAGTCCATATTATGTGTTACATGTGTTGATAAGTCTATATGACTTCATCAAGTTCAGTTCATGGTTTATCATGATGTGAAGAAGTCATCCTATTCCTAGTCCTAAAGCATGTAGAATGGTATGAAGGCATGGGTTTTAGAGTTGATTAGTCTTAGTGAAGCATGGCTATAGTGTACATGAGATGTATGGTGATTTTTAGGCCATTTCTTAGTGGTTGGATGGTGCTTCATTGTCCTTGGGAAGAAAAAAAGGTAAAGAGATGTTAGGAAAGCATAGATAAATCATTGTGTATAGAGAGTTCTAGACATATGTGAGATAGATAGTGAGTATATAAAGTTAGAGGATGTTTTCATTATTATTTATGACAAGTTTCATGTCAAAGTGAAGAATGTTTTGTAAGATATGAAGTTAATTGTAAAACTGGGTTTTCTAGAGTGTGGTTTTGACCTAAATGTGGAACTTCGATGCTTGTTCTGAATTATATGATTTACATGGGACAAAATTGTTTTGGGGGATATTTTTACATTTAGATAATAATATTTTACAAAAAAATTAGGTTCTTTTATTGTCACATTTTAATGAATGGTCGTTAAGAATGTAAAGTGGTTTAAAACCCTCCCAAAACCCTAGGTAAGAAGCGACTTGGAGAAATTTGATTGACTCTTGAGTGTTTTACAATTTTTTTGCAGAAGTGATGATTTGTGATTAGATGAATCCTTCATATTTACATATAGGTATATTAGAGAATGTGACAGATGTGGGCCCCACTCAAAAATATTATTTATATAGATATTCTAGTTTGTATGACAATTTTCCAAATAAGGTATGAAATAAATTGACATTTTCTTAATATTGGGATATTTTATACATGTAAATTATAGTTACAGGTCATGGATGAGTTCCTAGAATGAAAATTGGGCCATATTTATGAAGACTGGTCTTTGGACGTAAAAAGGTTATTTTTGAGTAGTTTGAGAGATTAACATTGTTGAAGGAATTCTAATGGGAGTTAGAAGGAAATGTAATATGCTATGGAAATTATACTAAGATGGATTTCTGATGGTATATAATTTATCTCTTGGTGAGGTTATTTGATAGGTGAACTGGCTTAGTATGTGATGAACAAGTTTGAATGTTTTCGGGATGGGATTGTTTTTGCTAAGAAAATTGAGGTAGAATACATATGATTTGGATTTTATTTTTATTTTTATATATCATAGAGTGAAGAGGGATACAAAAAAATCCATATAAAAGGAATTTTGAGGTCTTGAAAGGGTGAGAACTAGTTTAGTTTACAACACCACTTTATGGGAAGCTCAATTAAGTGAAGAGGAAATTAAGTGTGGTTTGCATTGATGGATGTGTCATAGGGTTTAGAAATAATGGATGTGTTTTACATGTCATGGGACTTCCAATTATTTGTTACATGGCATAGTTTGGGTGATATGGTGTGATATTTAGGTCCATAAGTTAAGATTGGTTCCTAGAAACAACTATTTTGAGTAGGATATGAGATACTCTAACTAGTGTAAGTTTATGTGTAATCATAGATGATGTGGTTGTGTTATATTTGACATGTGTGAGGCCTTTGGAGGATTTAAAAATCATATTTATGTGTTTAGAGATCTTTGAGAAGCTTAGTGATGGGGTTTTTAGCCATTTTTGGCTTGTCTAGGTGTTTTGGTGCATGGATGACATACATGGGTCCATTTGATGAATATATATGAGAGATTTTTATATATTCTAGTTTTATTTGTAGATATATTATGTTAGGACCGACCTATGTTGTGTTTGTGAGTTTATAAACATATAAAAATGAATGTTTGGTTTATTTTTGAACTAGTTGAGTGAGAGAGAAAAATGTGACCTAGGTGAGGAAGTGAAAGATACTCATGGGAACCAAGAGAGATATGAGAATGTGTCAAAAAATATGAATAAGTTTAGAGAGATTTTTGCAAGGGTTTGATATCAAATCAGGTCATGAAATTTCAATATTAAGTGAATTAGAACAATGAGGGTTTAAAGGTGTGTGAGATGAATAAGTGATCTCCATCAATTGTGAAAGAAAAATATATAAAATACATACTTATAAAGGTGGTTGAATTATTGATTGATTATGTTATGGGGTTGGTACTTATAAATTAGGGTTTGGTTCTCCTTAAAGGGGTTGGTACTCTACTAAACTAGGGGTTAAAGTTGGTGATTCACTAAATCTCTTTATTTTGTGTAATATAATCATAGTTTCAGTGGATTTTCTTCTCCTTGATGGTTTCCCACTAAAATTTTGTGTTCTTGTGTACTCTCTCTATCTTGCTCATGTGTATGGTTGATTCAATGCTTAAGTAAACCCACATATGATTATTTATTGATTTAATAGTTTTATAAATGACGATGAATGATGAATATTAATGGATTAAAGTTTTAATTGAATGATTCAGCCACCCCTCTCAATTCCTTGTGCCTCTAATATAGTTCATTTGAAGTATGTGTTGAGTCAAGTCATTCTAGGCCTAATTCTAGACCTAGGTAAAGAAATATGGTACAATAACATGAGAAATGGAGTAGAGAAGTCATATAAAATCATGGAAAATGTGTTATGATGTTTCATAACATGTGTATGAGGAATCTTAGGTTAGTATTCATAGGTTTTTTTAATGATTAATTTCCTTAATAAGTAAAAAATTAAGAACAAGGCATGAAAAAATAGGTAAGTCATGGTGTTGATAGAGTTACAAGTGAATTTGAGCATGGATGAGGCTTTCAAAACATAGCAAAGGTTGCAATAATGCTTTACGTCAAATTTCATGTCAAGAAAAAGAAGGATTTGTAATAAAATGAGTTTTTGGAAAAACTAAGTTCTTAATGAGGCAAAATCCAATACAATGGTCAACATCTTTTTCTCACCCACATGTGTGGGTTTTTCATGGGAGAATGAGGCTTTAGGGGATTTTTTTCACTAAGATGATATTTTTTTACAAAATGAATGAGTTGATTTGATCGTCCCATTTTTATGAACAATCACTAAGAAGCTAAGTTTGTCTCAAATTCTAGTTAAACCCTAATAATAAAGTGATAGGAGAAAGATGATCTATATGAACTCAAAATGTTATGGGAAAACAAAATTTATTCATTATGGTTGTATAGGATTCTCCAGGATCAATTTTGTGTTGATTTCATGTTCTAGTTATTTCAAGAAGTAGGAGATAAACCCTTGTATTGTGAAGATTTACTATTTTAGGGATGAGATGGAAGTTTAATAATTAAAAATGAATTGTTCCATATTACTTAGGAGATTATTTAAGTTTCCATGATAATTTAAAGGTTTTTTTAGTGGATAAACTAATATTTATTGGTCTCCAAAGTCACCATAGGACTTTTGTCCTAGAAGGCCTAAAACCTTCTCTTGTGACTTGAGAAGAATTTGATTGAAATGCATGTTGGAACAATTTTTTTTTCATCGATAGTTGATAGAAGATTGGCATGATGTATTGGATCCAAAATTTTGTTCTAGTAAGATATTTTTTTCTCTCAAGGCCTAATGGCCTAATCATCCCTATTAGGCTTGTCGGGAAGCTAGATATAACATGTATGGTAATGATGATTTCTATATTTGATGTATTCATGTTAGTTCTTGGATATGTTTTTAAAATCCATGCTGATGTTTTCCTAGTGTTTTTTTCTTAGAAGTGGATTTAAAGGTGGCTAGAGCTTGATTCCTCAAGACTTGTTATTGAGTCCTTTTAGAAGGTTTCATTATTTCTAGAGATTTATATGTTTAGAAGCCTCATTCCATGTTATTTAGGTTGAAATTAATTGTTTCTAATACAATAATTCATGATATTTCTAGTGATATTCTCTTGATATTTGTTGAATAATTTATACATGTGGACCAACTAAAATTTGAAGACCCATTTTTGAGACCTTCACGATAATTTGAGAAGTGTTAGAGAAGAAACTATTTTGGAGTCTTGTACAATGTTTTCAAGAGAATAATGAGTGTAATTAGTTACATGATATCAATAAATTCATGTATATGTGTCATTTATTTTATTATGATGTGTTTTGAGATAATAATTTTGTCCCTCTACAGGACTAGTTTTAGGTGCTTGAAGATCTAGTTCGTATGCTTGTTTCTTGGTGTGTTTCATGAGAAATATAATGGTTACAGATGTTCTCGACCTGTTTGGAAATGTTGAGAGGTTTTAATTAAGTTTTGTGGATCCATTGAAGTCTTGAAAAATAAAAAAAATTCCCTTGGAGTTTCTTGTGCATTCGTTGGAGCTAGAACACCTTGTTTTAGGCCTAAAGGAGAAGTATGATCTAGTTGGTGTTGCTTGAGCCATTTCCGACCTATATGGTCTCATGTTATATTTTATATTATTTTTAAATGTATTTTTATTTTTTTATGACTGAACTTAATGGTCATGGACTACCTAGAGGTTTTTATGAGATAGAGTCATATATATAAGTGAGTTATAACGAATCATTTGTACTAGTTGTGAGCGAGCTAGAGAAGGAAGAAAACTAGTATATAGGGGTTAAGGATAAATTCAATAAGAGGTGTAATGTGTTTATAAGATTTTAATATTACATATTCAAGTTTGTTATACCTAATCATCAAGAGAAAGACTATATTTGAGAAAGTAAGGAGAGATCTTTTTTGAGAGGGTTTACAGTAGTATAGAGCTGAACTTGTGATCACCATTAGTTATGGAAGGAACATATCTTTAGTGATCATATATTTTAGGTGGATGAATTGGTTCTTGGTTATCTTGGGGATTTACATCTACCTTGTAGGATTGGTGTCCTACTAAACTAGTGTGTTGCTGCTCATTGTGGGATTAGTGTATCACTAAACAAATATTGCTTGATGTGTAGTATTCATGAAAGTCATTTTTATGACTAATATTATAAGTGGGGTTTATTCCCATTAAGGGTTTCAAATTATATATGGTGTCTTTTGTTTTCTTTCTTGTTTCATGCACTTATGATTGATACACACTTAATAAGCTCACATGGTTTATAAATGTTGAATTAGTGATTTGAATGATGAATGTATGTAATGGAAAATAAAGTAAAATATTTGTAGCAATAATTCCACCCAGTCTTATTCCATTTTGCTTCTAACAAATGTTATTAGAGAAATGTCTTTTTGATGGAAGTTTAAAATACTTGAAGGATATTCTCTTGAAGCAAAAGTTTATTTGATTAAACGGGAGTAGAGATTTTCCCATATTAGGGACATATATTCAATGGAACTAATTATTTATTATAGAGATTTAGAATGAAGGTCCATCTAAGTTCTCATGTATATGAAGGTGATGTTAGATACATTTATTTATCAAACCCTATGGAATAAATTACCTTGTATATCATTTTTGGTGTATTAGAATAATTTTTAAGTGTCATGGTTATAGAGTTTGATTCATCCAAGGAGTTATGGGAGAAGTTGGAGTAATTTTTTGAAGATGATACTAGTTATTTTAGTGATATTGAAAATGATGTTACTTGCAGTATAAAACGTATGGTTCAGGGCATATAGGAATGTTTCAAATAAATAAAAGGTATTTATATCTCATCAAGATGATATTGTAAGTGATCTAAAAGACCTAAAACTCGAAAGGAAGGAGCTTGAAGTCAAATAAATAAAATGTATTAAGTTGAAAACATAGGTTGGGATGTTCACCGTAAGTATTGAGGATAAGTAGGATGATTATATCAAGTTTAGTATGGCTATTGAGTCCTTATCAGTAGAACTAAAAAAGATTCTAGAAAACAAAATATGTATAAAAACTTGAGAAGATTTCAAGAAATTCAAATTATTTACTAAGAGGTCAAAGACCCTCTAATGTCAAAAATTGTTTAGGTTTCAAGGAATAAGTCAAGAATGATGAAATATTTTCTAAACCAATTCAAGGACCTCACAAGCCAAGGGGAATAAAATTACTCAAAGGAGCATCATTATAAACCCTAACACAATGAATTTTGTAAGTAATTTAAATGATGTTTACTATTCTTGTAATACTTTTTATCATAGAGCTACGGATTATAAAAGGAAAAACAAGAATGCATTTTCATGGAGTAATGGTAGAGATGATCATTCATATCAATCAAGAGATATTACATGCTATAATTTCCACAAAAAAATCCATATTTCCAAATTTTGTCATCAAGAGTATCCTAGACCTCGTTAGACGAATGAAGATAAGAATAAGGTTACATATTACAACTGCAATATTGTTGGTCATATTGTTAGATACTCTTGCTATCAAGGACCACCTAGTCGAGAGAGAAGCAAATTCTAAAGGTAAGAATTCTATTATTTTATTTAAATTTAAAAAAATTGGGCAAATTGAAACGTATTTTAGGATGAATATGAATAGCTATAAGAGGAATTCAAATATAAAAGTTTATCCTATAGAAACAAGTAAAGAATAATCAAAGACATAAAATTCAATAAAGAAGAGTCTTGTTCAAACAAGATGCCAAATGTTTGTAACAAGGCCAAAAATGAGTTAATCATGTCTTTCAAGCCTAAATCAGATACAAGTGAAAGAGGTTTGTTAGATGTAGTTTATAATGAGCCTATGTTTAAATAAAATCACATATATTTATTAGGTTTTCAGTCAAAAGAGATAGTTAAAAAGGATTCATACATAAATAATACAAATAAAGAAAAAGCGGAGAAAAGAGACAAAGTATCTCTCAAGCCTAGTGTTCCAATGAAAAGTAAAAGTGTTCTAAAGATTGATAACCCCTTGGATAAGAATAATATAGAGATTTCAAAATATTTTTAGCTTTGGGAGTTTTAGTGTCCTAAAATGCATAAGTTTATTCAATATGCTTCTTGAAGGCATTCATATTTTATGTGAAGTAATTTAGGATAATTTTCATGTTTTAGGTCTATGTTGCTATGTAAATGTTATCTGTTAAAATCCAAAATTAGTGTGTGAAAATTCAAATGTGTGTTCATCTGCTAAACATATGGTTGTGTATTTCATTGCTCTACATCATTCATCTAAGAAGTATATGTTTCCATAATTTGTGAGTGTTGATAGTTGATTCTCAAGAATTTGTTATTCCACATGGTCAAAGATTTTGTGATCATGAAAAGGTAAAAAAGTTGTGTTTTTAGTCAAGTAGTGCCAAATAGATAAATTTAATTCCCATCCTAATGGAATATCCATCCTCGTATGGAAAATGAAAGTTTATATCTTCAAGACTATGCTTCTATTCTGAAGTTGAAGGATTAGTCTAGGAATTTTTGTACTCTAAGTTAGTGTTACAAGGTTAAAAGGAAGAATTGGTATTATGTGAGTTAGTATGAATTTGTGTATGTATCTTTCTGTCATGATTTTATCATTCCGAGTTGATGTAAAGAGTCTTAATGTTGTTCCAAAATTTATTGTCATGAGTCATGAGGCTTTGATTAAGTAAAGAAGGTCAAAGTTTTTCTAAGGTTGAAATAATTGTATGTTCATATTGAATATCTCAATAGACAAGATACAAATATGATGAATAGTTTTTTGTCACCTAACATAGTGTTAAAGATAAATCTAGGAAGTATCATCTTATTTGTACATGTTAGGTTCTCTCTTCGTCCTGAATGATTGAGGTTGAAGTTTATCCAAGTGTAATATATTGATAAATTTTTCCATAAGGTATGTTGAGTCATTTTATCTTGGTCTAACACCTGTTTGTAAATGCAAAGTATCTCAAGAAGAGAATATTTGAGCTGGAACAAGGTATGTTGTTTTATATGAGTTTTTATATATGTTTCAAGTAGTTATGAATGTCAAATAAAGAGTGTGGTGATCATAAGTGGATTAAAGTGGCTCTTATGAAAATTTATGGTCTTGGTAATATTAATTTATTTTTTTTTAACTTTCGTGTTCTCAAAGGTGGTTTGCTTGAGCAATAAAAAAATTAAGTTATCTAAAGAAAAAGTATAAGTTAATGTTAAGAGTCTCAATTATACATAAAGAAGGTTGTGTAGTGTCTTCTTGGGCTGTAGGTGTATGTATATATTGATGAAGGATGTTAAATGCTTGACAAATATTTGGATGATTCTCTCTATTACTTATGGTTAAGTAAAATTTGGTAGGTTGACCCTAAGAGGAGCTGAGTCAATTCAATATTAAGTATGAAGTAAAGTGTAATAGTGATTTTTCATGTTGGCACAAAGAAAAGACTATCAAAATAGTAATCTTAATAATTTATTTATTTTGAAATAAGTATGTGTGTGTATATATATATATTTTTTAAAGAAGGATGACAAGTTTTAGATGAAGTAAGAATTGAAACATAGGCATACATCAATGGAAATATATTCAATATTATGACATTTTATTTGATCCATCTCCATGGCTGTCTTTTTTAGATTATGGGTAAAAGTGGGTTAAGGGGCCCTTCCCCGTACAATAAGGAGAGAAAGATATATCGATGAGGAATGAGAGAAGCATCCTCTTCTAGCAGCACCGAAAAACAAAGAAACACAACAAAAATACAAACAAACAACATAAACACAAAACCAAAATCTCATCCCTTGGAACTCTTCCCATGGGATCGAAGATGCATCTTGAGGGATTCAATGTTCCCTTTCTTTCTTCTGTTCACCGTGGACCAGCCGTTACCTACATTCGGATTTACATTTTCTGATGAGTGACCCAGTAAGCTTGTTTCCGTATTATTGTTTTCCTGATGAATATGAAGAGAAGAGGGTGTAGTCCCAGTCTTACAACTCTCCTCTACCTTGTTAGACAAAGGGGGAGAATCCTTCTCCCGAAGCTAATTCCTCATTTTCAGATTCTTCCTCGAACCGCAATCAGAATTACTGTCAACAACCAACTAACTTGGGTCCACATTCTACTTGCATGTTTCTTCCCTTTAATGCAATCTACAGCTAGATGACCAAGTGAAAAGAAAGTTCTACATCTGAAGGGGAAACCTTCATAATCCAAGTTTTGAGTCCAGATTCGGTCCTCCACCATAAGATCAATAGAGGCAGGAAAATCCGTTGAGGTGTTCATATCCACTAAAATGCGAGCATACATAGTATACTCATACAAGGTCATTTTTGTGTCAATAGCCACTATTTTACCCAGAGTGTCTCCAATGGCAATTAAACATTTCTCATCCTAGAACTACAGGGAAGATATGGCAAACGAACCCACACAGTCTGATTTGAAAAGTTTCAGTGACTGGATTGAACATAGGGAACCATGGCTTCATGAGAAGAAAGTGGGATTGGAAATCCCACAATCTAGCAAAAATTAAGTCTCTATCTGAGATAATATCAAAGACTACAATGAAAAAACCTCTAGTTAAAGGGTAAATATCCAATTTACCATCCATTAAAGGCTTCCAAGAAGATGAGATCCAATCATGGAGAGCAGTAGTCCAGGACAAAAAATTTTGAATCTACAAATAATTCCCTTTTCCTTGAAATAAGCCTCTATTTTCATAACAAAGAGGTCCAAAATGCATAGAGGGGGATGATTTGGCATGTGACATAGCCTATTGAGGAGGGTGTGCACAAGATTTAGTAGCTGCTAGGAAAATTTTGCAGTCACCCAGAATAAATGATCCATCCCTAGCAACAGTTCACACCCCATGACTTGTTGAAACTAGGGAATGACCAGGTGTAAGGGAAGCCAGACCCTCACCTGCCAGCCAAACTAATTAACACCGCTTCCATCAATCCTACCATTAGAGTGGGGGTTATTAAGGTTATGGCAGAGATAGTATGATAATATGATGCTATTAAAGTTATGTGACCTCATATTTTCTTTGATAGTGATAGTATGATAATATGATGTTAGGGGTAGTATTAAGATAGTGTTTTATATGGTTTACTTTTTCTTATTACATTGAGAAATTTTGAAAATATTATCTAAAGGACTACTTTAGGGCTTATGGTCTTAAATGATGATATGCTAGAAAATGGAGGTAGAAATTGTGGATTTATCTTGGTACATACCTAAGAGATGATGTACAGTAGGTATGAAGACAAAATATAGAAAATATTCTCATGGGGATCTATTTGCATGCTCATATCAAGTTTATGGATCTTATTGCAGTATTGAAGTCAATAAAACAAGTATCGTCAAGGGCGCTTTGTGAGAAAGTAAGTTTGTTTATACATTGTTGTAATTATGTATTTTCATTATTTTTATGTCAAATTTTCATTTATACTTTTACATAGATGTCAAAAGGGGAGAGTAGGCTCAAAAACATGAAAAATAGTTCTTGTAGGTGTTTTATCCTATTGTTTCCATCAATGTTTCTGAATGTGGTTTCCATTAATGATAAAGGGGAAAATTACTGGCCATTATATATTTTGTGTTTTCATTGATATAAAATTTCATTTATGGAAAAGGAAGTCTAGGTGACTCCATGAGGTGTTATCCATGATCAAGATTAAAGTTTGATTGGTAGTGTCTAGTTTTGGAGTCTTTAACATGATGTCTTGGTGAATTTTAAAGAAAGTAAGAGTTTTGTGTGAGCTCCAAATGTTTTAAAATGTCATCATAAGGTATAACATGGTTAGTATGTTGAGTTAAAAGTTTTTAAGTTTCTATAAGGTGCTTTCATGGGAAATTCATGTGAAGTTTGTGTTGAGTCAGGTCATTCTAGGTCTAGTCTTATACTTAGTTCAAGAAATATGGTATAGTAGCATGAGATATGGAATAGGAAGTCATGTATAAGTATGTGAAATATGTTATGATGTTGCATAGAATTTGTAAGAGACATATTAATCCAACATTCAAAGATTTGCATGATCAAGGTCCTTGAGAAGTAAAGCATTGAAAAAAACATGAAGACATAGGTAAGTCATGGTGGTGAGATATTTTCAAATGCATTTGAGCATGGATGAGGTTATATATCATGAAATATGTTTTCATGGTTCTTTAGGTAATATTTCAAATCATGATAATGAATGATTTGCAGGAAAATGAGGCTTTGGCAAAAGTGAGTTCTTAAGGAGGTAA